>JAFEMH010001892.1:30000-405868 GCA_022495995.1 Adenophora triphylla var. japonica | reverse complement strand
ACCACTCGTGTTTGTAAAGCTGCACTTACCAAAACCGCTAGCAAAACCGCATTTTACAAACCGCCTCTAAAACCGCTTTACACTCTATAATTCCGGTGTGCATTTTACATTATCACTTGCGGTATATTATCAACAAGAGGATTTTGTAAGCAAGAGGTTTAGTTTTTAAAAGAGGGCAAAAAATTTTTAAACGGCTATTCACCCCCCTCTAGCTGTACTTTCACCCTTGTTGCCACCTTTGGGACCCAGCAATAACAACAAATGACAATCGACTCCCCAAGACAACGTGCCCCGACAGCCCAAGGATGTCGAAACTCCTTCCATTACTCGCCTCGTCCGGGGTCTTCCTATCTCGGGATCTAAAACAATAAAGGGAGAAGGGGTGAGATAAAATTTGAGCAAGCTATTATGTATGCAACAATATGCCATACGAGATGTAACCTGAAAAACAAGTTGCTCCAGCAAATATGCAACACCAAATAGGTTGCTCAATAATCACGTTGGGAAAACAGTAAACACTTTACGCTACCTTTTCCCTTTACCTTTTCCATGTTGAATCATATGTAGTACTACGGTGGGAGTCATACTTGTGGCCACCAGGCTCGGAACCTAACACGCTCATCCAGAGGGCACCTTTGAGCCCCGAGCTACGAAAGACCACATGTAATTTTTGAAAACTTTCTAGCTTAACTTGAGATTGAACTAACTTTAACTTTAACATTCAAACTAACTTGGGACATCTCCACTTGGAGGAAAAGGGATAAACTCTTAACAACTTCAAACAAGCTTATTTACAAACATTTACAAAAGTTCCCATCTACAACCACTTTACACAACTACTTACTTAGTTACCATATTTAAAAAAGTTAAGTTCACAATTACACTTTTACATAACTTGTTTTATCAACAAACTCCAACGAAGGAGTAGAACAACCTAAAATACAAAACCATCTAACCATAAACATATCCGACAACCCAAAATATAAGCACAAACTCCGCTTTCCGCCCTCACCGGCCGGGTCCTCCTGTCTCGAGTCGATCTAAAAACATTAAAGGGAGAAGGGTGAGAATGGAATCTCAATAAAGTTATTATGAATGCACAATATGCCAAGTAAAATCTTTTGCAACACATATAAGGTGCATATAACACATTGGAAAAGCCGTAAACACCTTCCCGTTACCTTGGTTTACCTTTTCCCGTCACGATCAATAAGTCGTATACACAATATTGGAGGATACCCGTTTCCATCACAACCAATAACATATAAATCGGAGAGAGCTATTATAATAACTCCTCTCTTCGTGAACTCGCTTTAGGCATATTCACATCTTATAAGACCCATTTTTCAAAAGGGAACACATAAAAATAGTAGCAACCTCTGTAAGGCTTTTGGCTCAATACAGGATGCTATAACCCCAATCTCGTGGCCTGAAGGGGATAATCACAGGTATAACGTAATCCCAGACGTCACATTAGGTCACACTTTCCATAATTGATCGTATTCCGTTATACCCCTAAACATCACGATTAACACAAGTTCAAGCACATAATAGATACTTGAAATAAAATCCATCAAAGGGATGAGAATATAACAACATGGTAAAGCAATACTCATGTTCCATCAATACCATAGCGCAACATTCATTTCATACACTAAGTATAGTAATGTCAATGCATATGAACTCAAATAAGGTGGGAAGGTATCATAAACTATCCCTACATAGTCAATATGCAATAATATATAACATCTATAAAGGTTCAAGTTCCATTTACCAAGTTGGATTCACTTTGGTTAAGTAACGAATCAAGGTTGCGAAGCATTTTCCAATCAATATTCGCTAAAGTACTTCCACTATTCCATTTTAACTAATTAAGACACCATTGTGTAGCTAAAATGTTCTACTTTAATCTAAGTTAAAGAGTGTTCACTTTGGTTCTTGTTTGAATAGGTTTCTAGGCCTTAGAAAGTTGTTCGGTGGACTACGGGGTAGGGCACGACTCGTGCCCCTTTTACACCCCACCGTAACCTCTCGTCCCAAAGATAGGCATGACTTAGTTCAATTTCAGGGGACGAACCGTGCCACGACTCGTGCCACAGAGCACAATTCGTGCCCCCTGTTCAGACTTCAAAGACAGACTGTGCCACGGCAAGACAGAAGAACACATCTAAATTGACCCAACCAAGTATACTGCTTCAAAGTGACCCCAACCGCACCAAACCTCATCCAAACTATTCCATACCTTTTTTAAACTAACCCACACCAAACAACATCATTTTAGTACCTAAATATAGGACACTTTACCATGCAACTATTCCCATCAATTCATTAACACCATAAAAACAAGTATGTACCCATTTTCTTGTTATTGCACACCAAACCATACTCATTTAAATTTCCACTTTTCCAAAACTCAATATTTCCCAATAAAAGGTGTTCCAAAATGCCACCAATCATGTAAATCATCACAACAACAACAATAATCCAAGTATGAACACTTTTTACAAGGAATCATAATAACTTACCTAAATGATGAAAAATAAAATAATTATTTGACCAGATGGATACACTCCTCGCCGCCACGAACACGAATCCGCAAACGATTTAGAAAATGGAGAAGAAACAAAGGTGCTAGATTTTTTTATAAGAGAGGGTTAGGGTTTAGTCTTGCTTTCTCCATGGCTTTTGATTTGGTAAGGTGATGAAGGTACTGAGAGTACAAATGGGTTTTCTTATTTTATTTTCCCATGGATAATTATGAACAATTTCAAGGAAGATCCTCCAACACTAAAGGTAAGGAACTAACACCTCTAGCTCTCACTCTTTACCACTAAGCACCTCAACACAATTAATCATTTTATTAAAATTTCCAAACATTACAAAATCATGATACACTTTATAATTTATTCCTTTTAGACCCTTTATCATTAAATTTAATTCAATTCCATCCTAACTTCACATAAGTTAATTAAAAACATAATTGAACACATAAACTTAACATATAACATAAAAGGCATAAAATGAAATATTACCACTCGAACCCCACGTGCTCAACGCGTGATAAAATAGTGCCTAGTTTTAGGGTCATGACAATACTCCTATCTGTTTGTGAACAGCTGGTGCACATCCACATCTTATACGACCCCTTAAAGGGATCCATATAAGCTACCTCGCTATCGTGTGAACGGTCGTGCCTATCCACAGAAGCTGAACCCCCATTCCGTGGCCACAGAAGAGGGTGAACGGTAACAAGTATAAAGACATCCAAGCACATTATGAAATATTTTCTCATATGTGATTGCATTCCCTATACCTCCGAAACTCAGCTGATATACCATATTCAAGCACATCACAGATACTTGAAAATAAGTCCACCCAATGGGACACCAACATATAGAACATGGTACTGCAACTCATGTTAAACAATTGAAATAGTGCAACACATATTTAACACTATGTGCACAATTTACTATGAATATGTAAACTCGTATGGCACCAAGTATATCACATAAGTCCTGCACATTCATTACACAATATGTAAACCAGTAACAGGGTACTACCACTCCTGTCCAAACCAAGTAAATAATGCACTACACATTTTAGGCACTATAAGAACAAATAACCCTACACAGGTCATCACGTAAGAATACAATATCATATAAGTAACCTTACGCGTTCACAATACAATATTAAACACCTTCCTTTAAGGTTCCAAGTTTACTTACCAAGTTTTATAAACTTTGGTTCAAGTTGTACAATTGCCTCCCGGTATTTTCAGGTCAATATTTAAAGACATTCCCATTATCCAATTGGATCATTTCAAGTTCCACATTGTTGTATTAAAGTTGTACTTGAATCCTAGTTAAAGAGTGACTTCATTCATACCCATTAGACTAGGTGTTCAAGGCCTAGAAAAAGGTTCAGAGGTTGCATGGTAGGGCACGACTCGTGCCCTATTACACCCCAAATGTAAACAAGCTTGATCCCGGGATTTTTCACGACTGCTCCCATCGTATTACAGAGTGTCGCACGACTCCATAAGGCAATGTCACGACTCGGCTTAGTGGCACGAGTCGTGCCCAAGCCCAAACCGCCTCGTATTGCTGCAACTTCAAGTAACAACAACAACACTTCCAGCTTCAATCCAAAGACTACAAGGTCATCCCATAATAGTACGTACACATGTTTTAGACCCTATTATACTCCCTTCATACCCCATAACGCATACATAACAATTTCCTAATTCATTTCCACCCATAATATCATCTTTTTACCTCTTTATCAAACTACTCATTCCCAAACCATATTTTCCCATTTCAAAAACCCACCAACTGGTTCCTTTTTACCAATAATCAAGTATATGGTAATAATAACATATTTAAACCAAGTATGAACAGTTATATGAAGGAACCATAACAACTTACCAAGCCAAAAGGAAGATATAATCGGATAAACTTGCTCTATTCACCTTCCTTTGCAATAATTCAAAGTTGGAATCAACAACAAATCCAAGGATGAATTTTTGGGATTTTTAGAAGATAACTAGGGTTTATGGCTTTCTCAAGAACGTATGGAGAAATAGAGAAACTAAGGAGGTAAATAAAGCTTCTTGAAGAAGCTAAAATGAGATTTATATAAAACAATTTTCACACAAGCTCCTCCAAGATTGAAAATCAACAAAGTACTACCTTAAAGTTATATTTACACCTAAGCACCTTGACACTTTAATAACACTTTCACTTTAAAATTCAAGTGTTACTACTTTACTACTTTACTACTCCATTCTCCTATTTCCATTATTTATACATTATAGGATTCAAAATCACTTTAACCACATCTACTTCACATAGTTCATCACAATTGCCAAAATGAACACTTAATAAACCAAATAGCACGAAAAAAGGGATGAGATGCCATGCAAACCCAACCCCCACGTGCTTCAAGTGTGACCAAAATGTGCCTAGGTTTAGGGTCGTGACAAATACAGCACCAACGATAACACTTGGGTAGCACACACACACTTCAAAATAAAAACAATTTTGTAAAAGAGATTGCAGCGGAATAATAACACCAAAATTGTTTTTCTCATATTATATAAATAATATAACTTGAGGATGCCTCTTAGGCAAGACTTTATAATCACTATGAACAATGAATTTCAAAGCCGAAATGTTCCCTATGGCTATAATAATATGAGCTCTATGGAACAAGAGATAAAGAATGAAATCCAACCCTAGCCTACACACACCTTGATACCAAGGTAATAAAGTGCTTAATTACAAGGGAGGATGGATGAAAAGAACCAAACAAAGAACTCTATCTCTCTATGCTTCGAAGGTGTGTTTAAATGGGCATATATTGGCATATCTTCAAATGAATCCTTCCAAGCATATTTATAGTCTTCAATTACTTGAAGGCTACTCAAATAAATAGCCTTGAGGCTGTCTTAGATGTTGAGGGAGAGTGGGGAAGTGGTTGGAGTGTTCCTCAATTCAAGTGCCCACTTTCCTTCAAAATAGCAACCATGTGCTTGTTATCCAAGTCCATGAATCAACGCCTTTGTGAATGTGTGCCCAAAATTTTTGTTTATTGGATTCACGCGAGTTTGAAGACATCCGAGTTATTTGAAAAACGGAGTCGCCACGCCATTTTGATTACCTCAAAACTTTGAAAAAGGTTTTATGGGTTCGGAGGTTAAGTTACCCCTTGGGAAGAACGTTTGGCGTTCACCCAAAGTGCCTTGCCGGAGCAAGTCTCCGAAGATTTCATTAATCGTGATTGCTTGCGTGCTTTCTTTGTGTGCATGTGTTTGAGAGTAAAAGGGGGAATGTCCCAAGTTATCTTCCGGACGTACAAACCATTTGTTGGTTGTCGCTCGGGATTTCTTGGAATTTATGTATTTGGGATTATGATCCCTTCCTCATCTTATGACTTGTGATCATCGCATTTTAACCTCGGGACCCTCGGGACTTGCGTGATCGAGAGAATGACTCTCTTTTGGTCAAAGATGAGGTTCTTTAGGAAGGAATGTCCTTAGCCCATCAATCCTACGCTTTAAGACGGTCGAGCTCGTATAGAGGCTTCATACTCTTTCTTAAGCGATAATCGGAGATATAGGGTTCAAGGTGTCCCTTTCTAAAGAGATATGGAACCTTTAATGGAAGGAACGATGCAAAGATGAGAACTTTTACACCGGTCCGTTCCAAGGTTGCTAATGGGGACATGGGGGAAATGCATGTAAAAATGATACTTTAGTGAAAAGATGACATTTTTGGGGTGTAAAGAATGTCTTTTGGTTGCAGGGGATGCCTTTTTGTGCAAAGAAAAGATTTTTATGTAAAGAATGTATTTTTATGTTGGAAAATAGCATTTAATGCACAAATGATGCATGAAAATGGCAAAGAATGATTTTTTAATGCAAAGTATGCATTTTGAGTATGAAAATGAGTTTTTAAATGCAAAAGATGCATCTTTAATGTGAAAAGGGGTTTTTTGAGTGCAAAGGATGCACCATTAAAGCAAAGATGTCATTTTGGTGAAAAAGATATCCTTTTAATGCAAATGATGCTGCTCTGTATGCAAATGTTTTAGTTTAAATGCAGATTGGTGCATTAGAAAAGGAAAACATCGACATTGCAAATAAAAGATAATAGTCCCGCAAAACCGCTAAGTAATGTTCAGCGCGACATATGGCCGCCTATGTCGCTGTGACATAATAAGCCATTTTTGCGAAGCCTAAACAACCGAGATTTGCAGAGGTAACAAGGCACCAAAATGGTCAAGTTACTTCACAAACAAATCTCGAGAAGGCATGTTTATTGATAATGAACACTTCAAGAGGGTGTGGATATGAGGGATCCACACTCATCTTGAGTGTTCATGCAAACCAAGTCAAAACAGAGATTTTATATGAAATGTAATGAAATAAAATGTGGATACCGGTAATATGAAGCTAAAGCATGCAACTTTAATCGAGAATACTACATTATCAATGCATGTAACACATAGATTTCATATTCAAAGGAAAATAGAGAGTGGAAAAGGGGTAGAAACTCGTTACCCTTGAAGATCCACAACTCCTATATCAAGTTAGGATATAGGAGCCTTCTAGCGTCCTCCTCCGAGACCGAGTTCGTGCCTTGGATCCTTGAGAACCTCGAGTTCTTGATGTATAGGAAGTAGGTGTGTGTGTGTGGGAAGTGTGCGTGTGTGATTAGTTTGGTAGGATTGAGGTGATCTGGGGGAAGGCATGTGAGGAGCAGAGGAGGCTTCTGGAGCGTATTCCCTATAGAGGGGGACCGAGGGATGGAGGAGGTGTGTGTCAAAATGAGAGGTGAAGGCCTCTATTTATAGGTCACTGCATGGGCTTGTTATGTCGCACGACATAACAAGCCATGACCGTATTCCTTCTAGAAACATGCAAGGTGGCATGGTTCTAGAACTTTCTGGTTATGTCGCACGACATAAGTAGCCACATGCAGCTCCTTCTAGAAACATGCAAGGTGGCAGTGTTTCTAGAAGGTTTCTCCGGTTATGTCGCACGACATAAGTAGCCAGATCCTTCTTCTAGAAACGTGCAAGGTGGCGGCCTTCTAGAAGGGTTTTGGGATTAAGAAAACGTGTTTCTTAATCACCAAGCATTCCCTTCACTCTTAAAAGGCTTGAAACAGTTCCTAATTGTTCTAACTTTAGGAAAATCCGGGGAATTACCGGAAAAATTCCCGAAATTGTCTGGAAAATTAACCGTAAGGCCTGAGCCAGATTTGGGTACTTACAGAAGCCCCTCGGCAACGTCACTTGCAGGGCGAGTGGGGTTGTCGATAGAAAAGGATCCAATCTGGCGAATGCCGAGATGGATTGGGTGACCAATGTGGTCGAGTGGCTGGACCTTTTATGAAAGGCTACCTACGTATCCTCGTGAGGAATCAAGCCATAATCGTAGTTCGAGCATCACTAGATAGTTAGGAACGATGTCTAGGATCCTCGAGATTTTGACAATCTCGGAGGTCGTCACCCGAAGAAGCTAGAGCTTATGGCGCTATCTCTTTATGACGGAGATAGAGGTAACTTAAGTTGGGAAACTTGGAGCGTACGTCACTATTCGCGGATAGAGGTAGCACAAGTTGGAATGACTTGGGCATACGTCACTATTCGCGGATAGAGGTAGCACAAGTTGGAATGACTTGGGCATACATCACTATTCGCGGATAGAGGTAGCACAAGTTGGGCACAAGTTGGAATGACTTGGGCATACATCACTATTCGCGGATAGAGGTAGCACAAGTTGGAATGACTTGGGCATACATCACTATTCGCGGATAGTGGTAGCACAAGTTGAAAGCATGGTTGGAATGATTCGGGCATACATCACTATTCATGATACAGGGTGTAGCACAAGTTGGAATGACTTGGGCATACATCACTATTCGCGGATAGAGGTAGCACAAGTTGGAATGACTTGGGCATACGTCACTATTCGCGGATAGTGGTAGCACAAGTTGGAATGACTTGGGCATACGTCACTATTCGTGATAGTGGTAGCACAAGTTGGAATGACTTGGGCATACACCACTATTCGCGGATAGTGGCAGCACAAATTGGAATGACTTGGGCATACACCACTATTCGCGGATAGTGGTAGCACAAGTTGGAATGACTTGGGCATACACCACTTATTCGCAGGATAGTGGTAGCACAAGTTGGAATGACTTGGGCATACGTCACTATTCGCGGATAGTGGTAGCACAAGTTGGAATGACTCGGGCATACGTCACTATTCGCGGATAGTGGTAGCACAAGTTGGAATGATTTGGGCATACGCCACTATTCGAATAGTGGTAGCACAAATTGGAATGACTTGGGCATACGTCACTATTCATGATAGTGGTAGCACAAGTTGGAATGACTTGGGCATACGTCACTATTCGCTGGATAGTGGTAGCACAATTGAAATGACTTGGGCATACACCACTATTCGCTGATAGTGGTAGCACAAGTTCTAGAGTTCGACAATTCTGGCATCACCTAGATAACGTTATCCCGTTATAACTAATAACTGAGATTGCGAAAAGGTTGGATTTTGTAGAGAAGTTGGAAGGAATCAATAGTTTTTGTAAAGAAAAGTGGGACGCACCCGAATAATTTTTTGTAAAGAAAACTGGATGTATCCCGATTATTTGAAAAATAAATTGAAAATGCCAAGGGCAAATAAACCGAATCACAGAGGTAAATTTGTAAAATAGGCCTCTGGGCACTTAGAGGGAAAACCGAATTGAAAGTGATTGAAAATGCCGGGCAATAAAAGGGTAAAAGAAGCCTCACTGGGGGACAAAATTGTAAAATGGAGCCTTCTGGGCAAATGGTAAAAATCAGCCACAGGGCTTAAAGTATGTCGCACGACATAACAGGCCAGTGGAACAGATTTATTAAAAACGCACAGCGCCATTTGAAATTTAATTAGGCTTGAAATTGAGAGGGAGGCGACAAAGTGAGAAGAGAGAGGGCGAACATCGAGAGGGGGATTCGAAGGAAATCGAGAGAAATCCAACACTTCTTAGTCCGATTCAATTGAAGAATGCCTCCTAGGCTCTATCCGACCAAGAGGGCTTCTCAACATGCCAACTTAGCTACTCGAAGAAAGGGGGTGCAAAGGAATCAACGGCCGTTTCTTCCGAAGCACCAAGAGGAGATTTCTACCCACAAATACGAGCATACTTCGGATGTCACGAAGAAGGAAGAGGTAAGAAACCTAGGGTTTCTTGAAAATTTTTCAATTTGTGCGAAATTGATTTGAACCGAGTTTTTCTTCAGCATCGCATTTGAACTTCATATGGATTGGGCCTCGTGAACATGAATGAATCTAGGAAATGTAATGCGTAAATGCATGCCATACATTGATCCATTTTGACCTACTTTTTGCTTGAGATGATTTCAAGAAATAAAGCACGAAATATTGATACTTGTGCCATGTTTTCTTGCGTGGATTGCGCACCCGTGGCTCCCCGAGGTGATTGGGCAAAGTGCATGGGATAGCTTGCCTGCAGCCGTGAGCAGTGGACTCGCCTAAGGGCATGATTTACGCCGCTAGGCTAGGGCAATTTTTTGAGATGGCGAAGGCCATCCTGGGGCACTCGTGAGGAGTGTGGATCCGGTGAGGGCATTCAGAGAGTTCCGGTGGGAGACTACTCACTCATTTCACTTCTCTTGGGGTGAGACGACAATCACTCCGCCGGACTTTGCGGTCATCACAGATCGCCTTTACTGGGATGAGCCGCTTCTACATAGAGGAGCCTATACAGGAGTTGAGCCCCAAATTTATTGCCGATGATGATTTTATGGGCTTACTTGGTTTCGCTCCCCGGATCAAGAAGGGGAATGGATATGAGTCGGGGGTGCTACATGGCTCGATTGAGGGGCGTGAGCAGTGGGACTACACCGTGGTAGATGATCCCGCTGAGAGCCGGCCGAGAGCCGAGAGATTGGCTAGAGCTTTGCGTATGGGTGGGCTTTTCCGACATGCCGTTCATCACCGCAAGCATCTACCGCTTTGATTTCACCGTTGGAGCTACCGAGAGCCCGGGATACCGTCGGGAATCGTCCCGGGGGAGGCAGTTTAGCCGAGATGTATTTGGCCCTAGATGACGTCACCGAGGGAAGGCGAAGTACTTCACTCGATTTCATCCGGCTTTCGAGGTATTCTCTCACCTTGATCTCTTTTCTTTGCGCATTTCATTATATCCCTTATTTTCCCTCGTTTTGACTTCTTCTTCTCCTTTTCGTGCTTGGGCCTTCGAGTACTTTGGCCGCATGAGTGCATCAAGGATGAAGTTTCGCCACCACTTTTCCCGCTCTTCGTCGGTGGACGAAGGATGCCAGAAATGCACTGTGACGCCTGAGGGCTCGAGGTGCGTGATTACCGCCTCGTATCATGATACGCCGACATGCCCGAGAGGGATTCCACAGAGGCCGAGCTTGTTCCCCGGACCGGCCGTTATGGCGACTGGATTTGGATCACGCCGCGCACTTCACGCAGTGTCGCAAGCTACCGGTGGGCTTGTCCTGAGATGCCTTGTATCTAGGAGAGAGGGTGTATAGACAAAGATGGGCCGAATAGGCATGCTCGGATCCCTCGATGATCCTCCGCCTAGGATGTGGCCGCCTCGCCGCTTGGCGAATGTAGATGCTCCGATTTGTAGGCATGGCAAAGCACATCTCTACACACGGGAGGGGACTATACTTTGTACGTGGCCATGCATCTTCGCCCACTGCACTGTGGTTGGTTATGGCGCTCATAGCGCTGGGGGCCTTCGACCGGCTACGTAGCTAGACCTCCTTGCCCCCGACTTTCATCGGGATTATCGTGGTGGCGGTCGCATGAGGCGAGCTCACATTGATATGTCCCGCACTCATCCTCATCCGGTGCTCCCGCGAGGTTCTAGATCCGTAAGCACCGTTCCTTACATCTCTTTGGATTGCTTGCATCTCTTTTTGTTATCAAGAACCGTATTTTGACACTTATTATGTCCGCTTGTAATGTGTCGTCAAAGCTTACGTGCACTTGACCAGTGGCATATACCGGCGCCGTGGGCATGATTGGCAAGCTCCGTAAAGGCAATGAAGTTTCTCGGAAGAATCGCTGCCGGCCACAGTGGTTCGATTGATATCTCTCCACCGGCCAACCGAGAAGGAAGAAGAGCCGCTCCGATGACGCGGGCACCGGCCGGAGCACTCAGAGGACCGACGCCGGACAAAGATCGCAAATGTGCCTCTTTACACTCCATTGAGATTGACGATGATGATGAGGATGATGATGAGGATGGTGGAGCCGAGACGGCCACGTATTACGAGCTTGACTCGTCGTTATCACCGAGCTCGACGACTATTACCGCACGGGAGACCATAGCCTATGAGGCACCTTCGGACGATCCCGACGATGAGCCTGAGGAGGCCGAGGATGACGACGAGGATGGAGATGAGGGAGAGGATGATGAAGAGGGTGATGGAGAGGATCTCAGAGTAGCCCCTTTCCCCTTAGACATTTATGACTTTTGGTTATTGTACCCTTTAGGGAAAACATGTCATTTATTTTTGCTATGCACATCTTTTCGACTTGGCCTATTTCATTTTGTACGTACATTGTTAGCCTTTTGTTGCACGCACTTATGAAATGACAATGGTATGGTATTTGGCTTGAATATGAATGATTTGAATGGATTTTTGGCTTGAATATGAATACAATGGGTGTACATGGGGTAAATGAACCCTCCCCTATGCATCTGAGAAGTGGATGAATGGTATTTGCAGCTATTGACAAGTCGGGATTGCCCCGGGAGAACAGAAGTCGCCGATGTCCGATGTCCGATGTGGCTTGTTATGTCGCACGACATGGCTTGTTATGTCGCGCGACTTAATAAGCCCGAACCGTGCTTTTCATTGCCTTTGAACTGGAATGGAACCGACACGTATTGTGGTTGGAATTGGGGGATCAAAGAGATCACCTACCCGGCCTCCTTGGGACAATGGCAAAGAGATATTTTCGGTCCCTTCCTATAAGGATGGAAACGGGTGACCTAGGAGGTCAAACAACCAATCCTTCATAGGAATGTTCCAAATCAAAAGGGGTGACCAATATGGTCATAAAATTGGACTTTTATGAAAAGCTTACGCACCATTGGGAGAATGGAGAAAGAAAAAAGGTGACCAAAGTGGTCGGATGGCTGAACCTTTATGAAAGGCTACCTACGTATCCCGAGGAATCAAGCCTTGATCGTAGTTCAAACTTTACCTAGACAAGCTAGGAATGATGTCTAGGATTTTCGACGTTTTGACAATTAGGAAACCTGTCGCCTAGAGTTACCTCGTTATAACGGAAGTAACGAAGGCGCTTTTGGGAGAAAACGTTATCATTAGCAATTGGCACATTACTTGAGCCTAGGGATGATTTTTCTTGGAAACATGGTAGGGACTGGCCGGATGCACATAGGGAATGTATTTGGAAATTGTTAAAGACGGGTTTCAAGCAAGTGGGGATCGTATTCCTTGGGCGTGGACCGAACCGTCGCTTTTATTGAGATGTTGTCAAAGTGGACTAGAATTCCTCCTTGGGCTGAGACTGGGTTTAAACCTCGGGTCTTGATTAAGGTCCTTTTCTTAAACTCTGGCGCTTGAAGCTGATGCTGACAGGCTTTTATAACCAAAGCAGATGTTGGAGTGACCAAACCTTTCTTCTAGGGATGGATATGACTTATCTGAGTCTGGCCGGAGGAAAAACTTTCTGCAAAACCCCATGTCTTACTAAAGCCAGGAAAGATCCTTTCATTTGCCAAAGCCCCGGTTGAATGAGCTGAGTAGGCGAAGTGACTTGGCGAAGCCCCAGTCTGGTGACCTAGCGAAAATCCCAATATGACTGGGTAATCTGCGGAAGTGATCCCGAGGTTGATCCGAACAAAACCGAACCCATCTAGGGACCTAGTGAAGAACCCGATGCGAACCCCGAAAATGGCTAAAAGAAGCCCCAGTTTAAAGGAATGCTTTGACAGAGTTTTCGAGGCAGCCCTAATGCGAATTGTGGCAGAAGAGGGAAAACCTATCCTTCTCTCTCTTTCTTTTTTTTTTTATTATTATTTTTTATTATTTTCCTTAGTCGATCAGTCAACCTAAAGGAAATGTGAAAGACAATGTTCTTAGAAATTTATACATGCAAGGGCATATTTTTCGAAAGGTGGGAATAGATCCCGATCTTGTGTTATTTTGATGGCCTTATTCGATGTAGGCACAAAAGCTCGCTTTGGGTTTGACTCTTTTGAGAGAGTATAAGCGTAGAAAGGTTGGTAAAAGTGTATGGAAGCCCTGTGACGTAAAATCGCTGTTTAGCGCTATCTTTCCTAAGATGTAGAAAAGGAAGACTCGTCAAGACATCTGAAAACTTGTTTTATTTACAATGATCACAAGATTGCTTAAAACCCTTTATTGATGTTCGGGTTATTCAACCACTAATCTCGATATAAAAAAACATTCTTATTAGTCATGAGGAGAAAGTCAACCAGTGTCGCGGATCAAGGTTGGGTGGGTGTGAAAGAAAGGTTTGTGTATAGGGAGGGTAATTGATGAGACGGGGTTTTACGGGATTTGAATTTGGGAGACTTAGAGACCGTGTTTTTCGGTAATTTGAATATGCTTATGACCGGACCATTGCTGGTTGCCTACGTTCCCCTCATTGTGAGGAGCTCAGGTCGCCGTAGTTCGGCCTTGGCCGGACTGTTTTGGGAAATGGGATTTGTGGTGCCTTTAGTAAAAAGGCTAGGATGAGATGATGATGAGGCATGGGCCTCGGGATGATTCCTTGACCAAGTCATTCTTGGACGGCTGCTTCTGATTGCTTCCA
Organism: Adenophora triphylla var. japonica; assembly: GCA_022495995.1. Taxonomy (NCBI): domain Eukaryota; kingdom Viridiplantae; phylum Streptophyta; class Magnoliopsida; order Asterales; family Campanulaceae; genus Adenophora; species Adenophora triphylla. The sequence goes on along the minus strand of JAFEMH010001892.1, from coordinate 391,485 downwards.
GGCTCATGAAATGTTTCTGCTTTTGCTTCGACCGCCCCATTGTTGTCGACAACTTTCATTTTTTGAGCTTTGGTCTTGCCTGTCCGTCAAGCTTTTGATTGGTAACGCTGGGTCCTTGGCCTCATTTTTCTTTTATTTTTATGTGCAACCCCGTTTTTGCCTAGATCTGCTCTTTTTTTTTTTTTTTTGGGGATTTTCACTACCTAGCTTGGCATTACTCTTTTGCACCAAGATTTCTTCTTTTTTTTTATATATGTGCAACCTGTTTTTTGCCTAGGCGCCCTTTTAAGGATTTTCGGTCTAGTGGGTATTACTCTTTTTGCACTACACACATTTTTTTTTTTTTTTTTTTTTAGAGCACCCGAGGACCAAGGCGAGCCCCAGCTTGAACATTAATGATACCCTTGAAGTCTAAGCCAAGCCCGTAGGTTGTTGTCGACACGGGGTCAATCTTTCGAAGCTGAGTGGCCTTTTTTTTGTCGTTCCTTGATGTTGTCGCCGTCGTTGACTTGGTCAAGATGAAGGTGGACATGGTTTGGGAAAGTGTATGGTTTTGATGAAGGCCTTTTGTGGGGTAAGGAAAGTGTATGGCTTGATGGCATTAGTTGACTTTCTCACACTGATTAATCGGAACGTGAATTATTTCGAGAGATTGTTTGTTGAGCAATGCAAGTGATTGTATAAAATAAAACCATTTCATTAAATGTAATGTAGGTGTGCAAATAATGTCTTAAGTCTAGCAAGAAAAGAAGAAGACTTTTTATAGAAAATTGAAGATTCATTACAATGTCCATAGAGGACTTGATTGAAAGGAAAAAAGTACTAGAACCTACGAAGGTCGACTAAGAGACTATTTTTCTTTTTCTTCCCTTTTTTTTTTTTTAAGGATAGGTAAACCCTAGTCTAGCTACTCTTCGCGGGTTGGACTGCCAGGGAGCTTGAGCTTTCCTTCGTAGATCAGCCCAGCGAATTTCTTTCTTGACTCCACACACTTGTCTGTCACATGACCATAATGCTTGTGGTACTCACAGAACTTGGCCCTGTCAACTCTACTTGGGTTTCTTGGCTTATGATTCTCGAGAGGTGTGAGAAGGCTTCGTTTCACCAAATCGTTGAAAACTTTGCTCATGGGCATCCCAAAATCATCAGCGACGTTTCGACCTTGCACTTCTTGAATTGACCTCTTGTCATGACTTTACGTCTTTGGCCCATGGAGGTTCTCAAGCTTCCCATCTTCTATCAACTTTTTGGATCTCATGCCTCAAATAGGTGCAATCATCGGTGTTATGGCCATGATAATTGTGAAAGCGACAGTGTTTGGTCTCGTCCATTACGATCTTGGGGTTCTGGGTTTCCAATTCTCCGGTGGCTTTATCGGTTTTCTTTCACTAGCTCTTCGAGAATCTTGCTTAAAGGCATCTCTATATTGTTAAAGTGAAAGGAGCGAGGTTTTCGGGGGACCTTGTTATTCTCAAGACTCGAATTCCCATTGTCCAATTGGTTCCCTTGTTGGATTTGGTGAAGGAAGGCTGTGACATTCTTTCCTTTGTGAGGTGCGGTCTGTGAGCCAGGTACGATTGCCGCTTGGTATTGGGTTATGCTCGGTGGAGTCATTTCCTTGCACAGTCCGACATCTTGGGTCAAGGGAGTATTGATACTCATCATGAGGTCAAGCTTCTCTTGCATCTGTTTCACTTGCTCCATCAACATTGCCACATAGGGGTCAACGGGGACTCTTGGGCTACCGGGCGGCAACAGGACTTGTAGTAGCGAACTGACGGCTGAATTCATTAAGTCCGGTAGGTAATAGCTGAAAACTCGGTTCATCCTTTGGCAACTCAAGATCACATTCAGGCGGGTATAGGGGCTTCAGAACATAGCCACATATCTCAAACTGATTATGTGAGGTTGGAGCATAAACTGGTGTATTGGCGAGACCGAGGGATAAGTGGGGTGAAATCCAATCCGTTTCCGAGAAGTGAGGGCAATGGGGCCACACTGATGAGCTGGGATGTTGGAAAGGGCGAGGAGAAGTGGTCCTTGGCAAGGGATCATATGTGGATGGAGGAAGGTATTGGTTATAGGTGGGAGGCTGAGATGGCTACTTCTGGAGTCTCATCTTCGACCACTACCAGAGAACCGTTGGACTCAATTGTTACTTGGATTCCATTGCGGCGAAGAGCACCGATGAGCAATGACAGCTGCTCTTCATGATCCTTCTGGGCATTTTCCAAAGCCAGGACTAACTCTTCCTTCCTAATCAGCTGATTTCCCATACCCTCACTGTTTTCTGTCAAATCGCCATTCGACTCTACGAGGCGATGAAGCTGTGCAGGCGAAAAGCCGGCCGACCCGGTACTCTCGCTCACTTCTTTTTCGCTGCGGGAAAGGGATAGGCAAGGTTTAGACTCGGGGATAGGTAAGGTTTAGACTCGGGGATAGGTAAGGTTTAGACTCGAAGGTAAGTGTTTAAAATTTGAAGGCTCAAGTAACATGCCCTTATCGCTTTAACTTTTTTGCTCGAAACGCATTTTCTCCTAATCCTAATTGATCGGAAAAGATGAGACCTTGAAAGGTCAAGATTGGAAGTAGAGATCGGACCGAAGGGGGTCACGATTAAGGATTTGACCATGAAAGGTCGAGTCGGGAAATCGGAGATCGGACCGAGGAGGTCTCGATTAGAGATTGACCATGAAAGGTCGGGATGAGGAAAACGGAGATCGGACCGAAAAGGTCTCGATTAGGGATTTCAGAGATAGGAACATGCAATTATGATTACACTAATTGTTCAAGTTTACTTAAAACAATGTCTTTTATTAATCTCTAATTGGTTGGAAAAGGGGTTCTGCCCTTCTTTTTCACAACTACTCTAGATCCTGGATCAGTGGGTTCCGTCACTACGTCTATAAGCCCTCGTATTCCACTGTATTTCGACCTCCCGGGGTGGACGGCCCGGGCGAGGGTCCTATAGGGCACGCGGATCCCACCGACCGAGAGTAAAGAACGCTCCTATCGGGTCTAGCGGGTCATAGGACCTTACAACGCACGAGCAATGCGGATTATAGTCAAGGCAATACCGGGAAAGTCTCGTCTCTCTGCCTTGACGGAGTTTTGGCAGAGTTTCGCTTGAGCGAATGACGTTTTGACTTTTGGTAATGTCCGAGAGAATAATAGGCATGGGTCGGGCGGTAAAAAGCCGGATGACACAGTGTCACATTGAACTTCGTTGCATACGCAGTGCGTGAGTCGGAATCGAAGTCAATGCCGGTCAAGATCTTGCCAATTTTTCCTCGTCGGAATTTTGGCAGAGCTTCGCTTGAGCGAAAGATCTTTTGGCAAAGACTAGGTCTTGATCCTTACGCATTCCGTGCGGGTCAAGGTCAATAGTCAATGTCGAAGTCAAGATCCCATCGATTTTTCCCTGTCGGAATTTCGGCAGAATTTCGCTTGGGCGAAAATCTTGGCTTCCGTTTATGAGCTAAGGCTTGACCTTTACGTGGGTATGCAACTGGGCTATATGACACGGACTAGACCAAAAACCAACCAAAAGTCACGGTTTTTTGAAACGTGTGACACGGACTGTGCATTGGTCGACACTCGTTTGCCATGGGAGGTTGGGATGATTCCGTGCGCGCCGGGAGCATCGTAAGGCTGTCCGTGATCGCAGTGGAACCACCCTCGGGTTTGAAGGACGTGCGTGCAAAAGTGTACGGGATATATCGAGGTGCGCGTAGTGTGCGGTCTCCTAAAAATGTTCCTTTTTGAGTTAAAACAGAGATTTTCATAAATGTGTTTTAAAGGAATGATTTTCGGGACGGGGAAAATGCAACACATAAGCACGTAAATTTTTCTCGGAGCCCTGATCGGTCATGGAGCTGAGTAGCCCCAGCTGCTAGGGCCCCAGATTAACCATGATTTTTCCTGGTGGAATTGCCGAGGTCGCCCTGGTCGAGAATCCAATGAGGATTGAGCCGTACAGTTTGCATGGATCAATTTTCCGGGTTCCACTCCTTTTGCTATTTTTCGGGTTGTTTCCCGTTCAAAGTATGCACATATTCCAAGATGCAAATGATGCAATGCATGGTAAAGAAAGCAAGCATGATTAATAAAATCGGCGATGGGAGTCTAACCCGCTCAAAGGGAAAAGCTTTCTTATTTTTTTTCAAAATTATATATATATTTTTTTTTGAAAAGGGGATACTGGTACGTGGGATTGTTAAACCACCTTGTTATCCCAAGCCCCGGGTTAGGGAGCGATACAGGAAGGGTAAGTGGGGTCCACCTATATACCAAGTATCGACTTTTGTTTTGAAAATAAAGCTTTTCTCCTTTGGGGTTTCCCCACGAGTCGCCAAGGCCGTGAATGTGTGCCCCAAATTTTGTTTATTGGAATTCACGCGAGTTTGAAGACATCCGAGTTATTTGAAAAACGGAGTCGCCACGCCATTTTGATTACCTCAAAACTTTGAAAAAAAGGTTTTTACTTGGGTTCGGAGGTTAAGTTACCCCTTGGGAAGAACGTTTGGCGTTCACCCAAAGTGCCTTGCCGGAGCAAGTCTCCCAAGATTTCATTAATCGTGCTTGCTTACGTGCTTTCTTTGTGTGCATGTGTTTGAAATAAAAGGGGGAAATGTCCCAAGTTGTCTTCCGGACGTACAAACCATTTGTTGGTTGTCGCTCGGGATTCCTTGGAATTTATGTATTTGGGATTATGATCCCGTCCTCATCTTGTGACTTGTGATCATCGCATTTTAACCTCGGGACCCTCGGGACTTGCGTGATCGAGAGAATGACTCTCCTTGTGGTCAAAGATGAGGTTCTTTAGGAAGGAATGTCCTTAGCCCATCAATCCTACGCTTTAAGACGGTCGAGCTCGTATAGAGGCTTCATACTCTTTCTTAAGCGATTATCGGTGATATAGGGTTCAAGATGTCCCTTTCTAAAGAGATATGGAACCTTTAATGGAAGGAACGATGCAAAGATGAGAACTTTTACACCGGTCCATTCCAAGGTTGCTAATGGGGACATGGGGGAATGCATGTAAAAATGATACTTTAGTGAAAAGATGACATTTTTGGAGTGTAAAGAATGTCTTTTTGTTGCAAGGGATGCCTTTTTGTGCAAAGAAAAGATTTTTATGTAAAGAATGTATTTTTATGTTGGGAAATAGCATTTAATGCACAAATGATGCATGAAAATGGCAAAGAATGATTTTTTAATGCAAAGTATGCATTTTGAGTATGAAAATGAGTTTTTAAATGCAAAAGATGCATCTTTAATGTGAAAAGGGGTTTTTTGAGTGCAAAGGATGCACCATTAAAGCAAAGATGTCATTTTGGTGAAAAAGATATCCTTTTAATGCAAATGATCTTTGCTCTGCATGCAAATGTTTTAGTTTAAATGCGATTGGTGCATTAGAAAAGGAAAACATCAGATTGCAAATTAGAAAGATAAGGAGTTACGCAAGCGGCTATGTATGTCGCGCGACATAGCCTGCCTATGTCGCGTGACATAATAAGCCATTTTGCGAAGCCTAAACCAGCGAGATTTGCGAGAGGTAACAAGGCACCAAAATGGTCAAGTTACTTCACAAACAAATCTCGAGAGCATGTTTATTGATAATGAACACTTCAAGAGGGTGTGGATATGAGGGATCCACACTCATCTTGAGTGTTCATGCAAAACCAAGTCAAAACAGAGATTTTATATGAAATGTAATGAAATAAAATGTGGATCTGGGTAATATGAAGCTAAAGCATGCAACTTTAATCAGAATACTACATTATCAATGCATGTAATACATAGATTTCATATTCAAAGGAAGATAGAGAGTGGAAAAGGGGTAGAAACTCGTTACCCTTGAAGATCCACAACTCCTATATCAAGTTAGATATAGGAGCCTTCTAGCGTCCTCCTCCGGAGACTGAGTTCAGGCCTTGGATCCTTGAGAACCTCGAGTTCTTGATGTATAGGAAGTGTGTGTGTGTGTGGGAAGTGTGTGTGTGATTAGTTTGGTAGGATTGAGGTGATTTGGGGGGGTATGTGAGGAGAGAGGAGGCTTCTGGAGCGTATTCCCTATAGAGGGGGACTGAGGGATGGAGGAGGTGTCTTTAAAATGAGAGGTGAAGGCCTCTATTTATAGGCTGCCTGCATGGGCTTGTTATGTCGCACGACATAACAAGCCATGACTGTATTCCTTCTAGAAACATGCAAGGTGGCATGGTTCTAGAACTTTTCCTGGCTGGTTATGTCGCACGACATAACAAGCCACATGCAGTTCCTTCTAGAAACATGCAAGGTGGCAGGTTTCTAGAAGGTTTTTATGGCCTATTATGTCGCACGACATAAGTAGCCAGATCTGGATTCTTCTAGAAACGTGCAAGGTGGCAGCCTTCTAGAAGGGTTTTGGGATTAAGAAAAAAACGTGTTTCTTAATCACCAAGCATTCCCTTCAGCCCTTAAAAGGCTTGAAACAGCTCCGGAATTGTTCCGGAACTTTAGGAAAATCCGGGGAATTACCGGAAAAATTACCGGAATTGCCGGGAAAATTAACCGGAAGGCATGAGCCAGATTTGGGTACTTACAGATACGTAGGTAGCCTTTAAAAAAAGGTCTAGGCAACCGACCATATCGATCACCCCCTTCCTTCACCACACCTTAGTGCTGAATAGGTAGACTTTCAAAAGGTCCAGCCATCCAACCACATCGGTCACCCCCTTCCTTCACCACTCCTTAGTGGTGCGTAAGCCTTTAAAAAGGTCCAGCCATCTGACCACATCGACCACTTCCTTCATTTGTCATATCCCCAGCAGGACCAGTCATTCGACCTCTTAGGTCACTTTCTCTCCTCCTGTAAAGCAAGGGACATGTTTCTCTTCGCCATTCCCCATCGAATCCTGAACTACGATCATGGCTTAATTCCTCCGGGATACGTAGGTAGCCTTCCAAAGGTTCAGCCACTCGACCTCCTTGGACACCCAATCCCAATCAATCTCGGCAGTTCGCCAGATTGGATTCTCACTTTTATCGACAACCCCACTTGCTTTGCAAGTACCGTTGCCGAGGGGATTTTGTAAGTACCCAAATCTGGCTCATGCCTTCCAATTAAAGTTTTCTAGCAATTCCCCAAACTTTCATAAAGTTTAGGGGCAATTCGGGAAATTTTCCAAAATTTTCGAGCGAGGAAGGACCTGCCAGAAATAATAAATTTGGACAGGAACTAGCTGGAAAGAGCCTTCCAGTCTGCCACCGTGCATGTTTCTAGAAACAAGCAGTTGTGGCTACTTATGTCGCGCGACATACTTTGCCATTTCTAGAAGCCTATAAATAGAGGCCTCCTCTACCTATTTTAACACACAATTTCGAGCACTGTTATTCTGCCAAAATAGAAACTCAACTTTACAGTCCCAAAACACACGCAAAACCATCCTCTCTCATACCCTAATCCTACCTTAATCTATTCCTAAATAGATATTGCCTAGGAAAATCCCCCGGGAGATAGAGAAAAACCAATATTGGTAATCTCTCCTTCCGTTACCTTTGAAACACTCCTATATATTCTTGTTCTATTATTACTTGTCATTTATATTTATTATTGTCTTAAAGCTTTGATCTTTATTAATGTAATCATCATATTTCCGACTCCCTTTCACAAAGTATTCATTGGAGATCCTCTCCCTATGATGAACAAGATTCCACAAGTGGCTTGTTCTAGGGATGATCTACCATATGAGGATGTGATTCCCCTTTACTTTTATCTATAAAAATGCAATCTTTACTTATTTTATGTCATCCCCTTCCCATGGATCTAGCTTTCCATGAATTATCCACCTTATGAGGTATTAAGGACATAGGAAAAGCCATAAAGATCATCCCTTTTACATTATGTCTTTAGTTTAATGATACTCATCGTATTATTCTTATTAAAAATGAAATCTTTACTTTAATGTCATTTCCCCCATGTCCCTAGAGATGGATCTTTCTCTCTGAGGATTGTCTAAAAGCCTTCTAAGGCACAAAAAGACATAGGATGAGTATAAAGATCCAATCTTTACATCCCATTCCCCTAGTCCCGTGGTTCTTGGTGCATTCCATGGTGAGGATCGGTGTAAAGACTCCATCTTTACATCGTTTCCGCCATAACAATGCCACAATATTTGTCCCTTTTGAAACCGATGAATCTTAGTCCCGAAATCTCCGATAATCACTTGAGACGAACATAAAATGTCCCTACGAATCATCATCGTCTCAAGATGTAGGATCGATGGGCAAAGATTCATCTTTTTCTAAAGAGTCTCATTCTTGGACTTAAAGACGAGCCCCTTTTGATCACATGTGACTAAAACCCCAAGGAATGTTAGATTAAGACATACCAAGGCTCCTACGCCTATCATGGTTGATTAATCTAACGGGAGGTTAGATAAGTCCCATAATGATGATCACGAGTCCAAAATGAGCACGGGATCAAAATCCCGAAAACATCAAATCCAAGGTATCCCGAGCTATAACCTTCTTAAATGGTTTATATGTCCGGCAGATAAACTTGGCACATCTCTTTCTCTTTTGAAATCACACATGCATACAAGCACACAAACAAGCACAAATTTTTGACCTAGGAAGACTTGCTTTTGCAAGGCTCCTTGGGTGAACGCCAAACGTTAACCCTTATCCTTTTTTTCAAAGTTTTGAGGAAATCAAATTGGCGTGGCGACTCCGTTTTTTCATAAAACCGGTGTCTTCAAACTGAGGTGAACGGCGACCCTTTTTCCGTAAAAAAGAAAATGGTTTTTCCTGGGCCACACTCACACCGCCACAAGGGAGACTCCTTTCGCACTGACATACGGAATGGAAGCAGTGTTACCAGTTGAGCTAGAAATTCCATCCCTCCGAGTCCTCTTGGAAAACGGAATCAACGAAGTCGAATGGCTCCTAAGTCGTCATGATGAACTGGCTCTACTCGACGAGCGAAGACTGAAAGCCATGGATCATACTCGTGCCTACCAAAGCAGAATGGCCCGAGCATTTGATAAGAAAGTCAAGATCCGAGACATCAGAGAAGGCGACTTGGTGCTTAAGGAAAAGGCTCCTACACAGACCAATCCCCTCGGAAAGTGGGAACCTACCTGGATAGGCCCGTTCGTGGTACAAAGAATCTTCTCCGGAGGAGCCATGAAGTTAGCAGATTTGGATGGGAACACTTTCGTCAACCCACTAAACGGAAGCAAGCTCCGTAAATACTTTGTTTGAGGAAGAACACGAGTCAACTCTCTCTCTCCCCATACATTGCCAATCAGTAAAATCAAAGTCCTAAAAGAGTAATACCCAACTAGATACATCGCGAAATGATCTAGGTAAAAAACAGCGTCGCACTTTTCATCCTACTTCAACTTTCTCAAAAGTGTCGAACTACGGTGACCTGAGCCCCTTAGTCTAATTGTAAAAGGGGAATGTAGTCAGCCATCATTGGTTCGGTCTCAAAAACAAATAAAATTTCAAATACAACACCAATCACTTCTGTTTCGAATAACTCTTAAATTTAACCTACAGATTCATTATGGTTAAAACAATCTTTGATGAGTTCAAGCATGGTCTACTCTTGACTCGCTACACGTTAGCAAAACAACATAAAACACTTAATCAACTTAATTGTCTGCAATGACAGTGGGTGGATATTCTTTGCCTTCACAGGATATATCCCCGTAGTCCTCCTACCTGGCTCTGGGACACTTCCCGACGCCTCTGTCAAACCTGTGGCCGCCAACGCAGCCCTTTCCCTAGCTCTATCATGAGCTGCCTCTCTCTGATTCGCCATATCCATGCTCTGATCGGCCAACCGACTAGCATTGACCTCATAAGCAGCCATATCATCCCCAGTACTATCCTGAGCGTTAGCCATTGCTTCGGCCCTCCTTAAAGTTGAGCTGTCACGGCAGTTAAGGCCCAATAGCTCACTTCGTCTCCACAGAAGAGCCATTTGTGTTTCCCCTATACACTCCTCATACCAGTTCAACTATCGAGTAGACAGAACAGTGCCCCCTCTCCGGTGAAAGAGAACCCTAGCACGAAAAGACGCACATTGCCACAATCGCATGAAAAGCAATAACGTCGAAGGATCATCCATGAAAAGCAATCCCACCTCAAAGGTAGCGGCATCACTCAAGCCCACCAACGGAACCTGCTCCAGCCCGAACTGCCACAGCACCAGAGACGGAATGTAGAAAGAAGACTGGGACAGCCTCGGAACTCTGACAATGAAGAGACCTTCCTGAACGGTCCAACAAGTCTGCAACTTCCAGTGAGGAACCCACCATCGCAGACGATGTGTGCGGAGTTTGGCCATCCAAAGCTCCAAGTCAGCCTGACTGCCTCCTATCACCAAGGGTCTCCGAGAGAAGAACCAAGGATCACATGTCACTGGAACCTCGGGCATAACTTGCAATCTCTCCCTCAACCACAAAGTAAGCATAGCGGGACTTCCTCCCCACATGTACCGGCTATAAGTCGCCATCCGACCTATGCCATGGAATGTCTTGCCTAAGATCAAAGGCACGATATCTCCTCCGCTCCGGCACTGCCTCACCAGGTCCAGAACACTATGGTGGCACACCCCCAAGGACGTGAATGTGAACAGAGTAGCGATCACGCATAGAGCAAAAGCGTCCCACGCAGCAACGCTCCCATCAGTACTTGTAAACCTATCTGGCAGCCCAGAAATGTCAACATGGTCAGTGTTCGATATCAGCATCCTGTATGCTTCTTCAGTAGAAATGCCAAGCAGAGACATCAACTTCTCAATGGTGGTCAGGCCACCCGTCAAAGGAAGAACAATCTGCTCCTCCTCCAAGGATAGCCCGAAAGTCTTTAAGCGTAGGCGTGATCTCATTATACGAGAAACTATACACATGCCTCCTTTCATCCTAGAAACGAGCCGCAACTCTCAGAAGATCCCGATTCGGCAAAAGCTCCTTTAAAGCCTAAACCGCCTTCATCCTGTAACAACCCTCGAAAAACTCCTTGTTTTGCCTCATGTGGTGTCGTGCGCACGTCTTGAACCTTTCCAGGAATCGCTCTTGCATCGGAGATGACAATCTTGGAAACGTGGCCATGGAAAGCGAAGAAAGCTTCAAGTTTTGAGAGAGAAAATAGACTTCAGCTTCAAGAACAAGCGTAGGACTCCTGAATCTGCAGAAACTGGACTGCAATTTAAAACAAGTTGAAACTGAAGCTCTGGCCGGCCGGCCTGTATCTCAGTTTGACTCAATCAAACCTGCAGCTTTGCTGCACCAATGTCCCTCGATATTTCCAAAGTGAACCAAGTTCATTCCTTGACCAAATTTGCCAAACTCGTGATCAATTCACTTATTGCAAATACCAAATCCGCCCCGGGCTCGTGCAACAGTACAAGTAATAAATAACAGTGCATGACATCTATAAATTTTGTCTGCTCAAATTTGTTATTCAATGCATTTCACGTCATTATTTATTTTTGATCAACCTACTTGCTTATCTGCCGAGAATAAGTGAAAAGTAATCATGATAAATATTCAAATGTGCCAAGTTTTTGCCCCAAGGGCCTTTCGAGTACAAAATAATATCTATTGCAGGCAGTGCACACAATTGTCTAAAGATATTAATAGGGCTACTCAGAGTCTTGCTTGTCATTCGAGCACTCAGCATACTGCGCCGCCGCAGCAGGATTCGTGGTAGCTATGTAATCCACGAATTCTTCCCATCCAGAATATGAGAAATGACGGCCCCGCACCTGTGATCCTGAAGACTCCCCATGTTCGAATCCCGAATACGAGGAATGGCGGGCCCCAAATCCAGCAGTCTCACCAGCAAACTGAATAAAGCCTTGCCCAGCATCTATCCCACCAGCTGTGGAAGCAGATGAGTCCCTGGCAACGGACGGTCTGGAAGGCATCGGCTCATGAACAGCTGCACTCCTCCGAGAACTGCACTGCAAGAAGTCAACAAGCCTCTTGGCAAAACCAGTCACCCCATCCAGATGTCTGACAGCCTGATCGTAAGTACGGCCAGAAACTGGCAAACCAGGAAAGCCATCAAAAGACAGAAAAGGCAGCACAGATGCAACATTTGCATAAAGCAGCTACAGTACAGAAAAAGCAGCAAGATACTCACCAAAGCACTGGGTTCAACTCTATATGGAGGCCTCACTTGTTCAGGAATGGTAATCGTCAACCGCCTGCGAGAACCACCCACACCCTCATATGTAAAGCGAGTGCGGGGGAGCGGATAATCTCTAGGATGTGAAGGGTCCTCACCCTCTCTGGCAAGCACCTGTGGGCTCCTCACCCTCATCCTCCATAAGATATTGTAGTCAGCCTCTTCAATGACATTCTCAACATAAGGCACTCCCTGCCTATACCGCTGCAGCACCTCCCCAGCTATGGACAAAGGAAACAGTATGTGGAAGGGAGGATCCCTCGGAACCATGGGACCAGATCCAGGAGCATACTGGAAAGACACCCTCTTGCCAAGATACAGGATGTCACCTCCCTGGCAGCGTTCACAACTACCTGATTGAACCGGCTCCACTAAGTCAAGTTGATCCTTGGTGAAAAGTCTCGGTCCAGAGCCAAAGACACCTCCTCATATGTCACCCGGGTACTTTCCCTCGACTTCACCGGCTTCCTAGCCGCCTCCTGCCAAGTCAGCATAGAGGGAAACAAAGGAGCATACTCCTCCCTAATGCTCCACCAATGCAGATGGAACACGTCAAAGCACCACACATGTAAGACGCCAGGAAAGTTATGTCAGCTACAAAGCATATACAAACAAGTAAAAGCGAGACAAGGAAGAGAAAAGGAGGCTCACATCCAGCACAAACTGGAAACACCAGAACGAGTTATCCTCCCCCGGGAATACTTGTCCAAGGCGAAGAAAAGCTCGGCCAGGCAAGCTTCTCCCCAGGAAAACCCTCTCACTGCCTCCAGATCAATCAAAGAGCTGACCAAAGCGAATTGGCACGTCGTATCAGCATTGGGAAAAATGGTTGCTGACATAGCAAACCACAAGAACCCCCTAGCCAACCGATCAGCTATCATCCTCTCGAAACCAGCCAGATACTCAGCTATCCCTCTCCTCAAATGTGCCTCCATCGGTCCATACCGAATACCAATGCCTCTGGCATCAGTGATATCAAATCCAAGCAGTTTCGTCAGCTGCTCCATAGTGAACTCATCAAACCACCCTATGGGATTGCCCCGGAATGACAACCATGTGATCGCAACAAAATCAGTGGGAGTGATTGTTTCCTCCCCCCACCTGAAGTGAAATGTATGGGTCGTATCCCACCAATACTCGCTCAAAGCGACATGGATCACCTTGACCCTCTGCGTCAAAGCCACAGCAGCCACTGCGCTAACAAAGCCTCCCAGGCCAGAGTCAATCACCAGCTGTCGTGGACTCCTCTCTCCGTCATGAGCCACGTCCGGGAACATTTCCCACAGCGCGCTGACAGCCTCAACATCTCCCCTACTCTTGGTAGTGGACACATCAACCGACCCTCGCCCCTGCAGGTAAACACAGCAAAGGTTTGTCAATACAAAATAACATACAAAAAATGCACATGCACATGTCAAAATCACAAAACATATCAACACAAAGATATAGTTCAATCATTTTCCTAAGTTATCTCCGTCTCAGGTCGGAATATTAGCGGTTCAAGTCTCAAAATCCCGTTTCATTAATGGTTCATTTTCCTAAGATATCTCTGTCCCAGGTCGGAATATTAACGGTTCAAGTCTCAAAAATCCTGTTTCATTAACGGTTCATTTTCCTAAAATATCTCCGTTCGACGTCGGAATTTAAACGGTTCAAATCCCAAAATTCTCAAGTCATTCAGAAAAATACGTCAAACCCGAAACTTTCAAAATCATTCAGAAAAACCCGTCAAACCCAGAACTTTCAAAATCATTCAGAAAAACTCGTCAAACCCAAAACTTTCAAGTCATTTCGAAATACCCGTCAAACCCGAAACTCTCAAAACCATTTCGAAAGTCAAACCCAAAACTTTCAAAACATTTCAAAATTACTCCGTCCCGAATTAAACTCACTTTAATTTTGGAAAACAACCTAGACATGGAATTTTTCTACCAAATTTACTACGTTGTCTACCCATAGCATCAATTGCACTAAGCTAAAGTCAATTTAGACAAAAGGGCATCGCAAGGTCAAAAGCCCCAAATCGGGCACCAAGAACCCTAAGTCAATTCAAATCAAATTCCAAAATTTTAAGAATTCTAAAATTCAAAGGAATTCAAAGGATGCTTACCTTCTTCGCTATCCCCTCCTTGGATTTATCGCTATCCCGAGCTTTGTAAAACTCGGCCGGATCCATAGGAAGCTCGGTCGCTCGCACCGTCCTCCTAATCCCCATCCTCTCGTTGTCGGTCCTTCTATGTCGACTCCTTCGCCCCAATCTTGCTTCCATAGAAATAATCTCTCAAAGATTTTAACAAAGATCGAAGAAAATGACGAATTTTTCTCTCTTTTCTCTCTCTCTCTCGGTCAAAAGCTCTCAATTTTCTCTCTTTCCCTCTAATGGCCGACGATTTCTTTAAATATGGTCAAATTGAGGAAGTGGTCGGCCGACCTCTTTTACAGGATGGGCCATTTTGGCCCAAATGGCCAATTAGCCCCTCATCTTTCCAAAATTGATGCTTTTGCTCAAAAGTTATTAAATTTCGGTCGTCAATCGTAAGCCCGACCATCTCATTTCAACGACAATCGTTGTAAGCCCGTGCAACAATCTCTCTCCGGCCGTCAATCGTAAGCCTGACCATCTCATTTCAACGGCAATCATTGTAAGCTCGTACAACAATCCCTCTTCAGCCGCCTTCGTAAGCCCGAACATTCCTCCCCAGCAGGATCCTAAGACCATCCTTCTAAAGGAACGACAATCAAATATCCTCAGTTTCTAACTGCCTTGTTAGAACTCCGGACGCTTTTCCCTAGCAATGTGTCATTCTCTCCCGAGATCACATTCCGTTCCTAACCCCGTCGTTAGAATGTCAATCCTTTCGTGTTGTTAAAAATGCCAGTTTAACACAACCGTTCCTGTTATTCCGTTCCTAACCCCGATGTTAGAACGTCAATCCTTCCGTGTTGTTAAAAATGCCAGTTTAACACAACCGTTCCTATCATTCTGTTCCTAACCCCGATGTTAGAACGTCAATCCTTCCGTGTTGTTAAAAATGCCAGTTTAACACAACCATTTCTGTCATCCCGTTCCTAACCCCGATGTTAGAACTTCAATCCTTCCGTGTTGTTAAAAAGGCCAGTTTAACACAACCGTCCCTGCCATTTGGTCAGATCTCCAGCAAGATCTCGTGACCCAGCGTCAGTTTGTTAAGTCCCTTACACTTAGCAAACAGGAACTACGATCGGCTTGATTCCCCCGTGGATACGTAGAAATCCTTGCTATAGGTCCAACCATTTGACCGTCCAGGTCTCTCCATAAGGCATCTCCCCGATTTGGGATCCTTATCTTTTTTTGACGACCCCACTTCCTTCGAAAGTTATGTCGCCGAGGGGCTACTGTAAGTACCCAAATCCAGATCGTTACAATCAGTTAACTGGCACTTCCCAAGTTAACGAGAATCTGTTAACTCCTCCTTCCCGAGATTAACGAGACTTTCCTGGAATGCCCCGTGCATTCAAAATCCAAAGTGTATTCATCCCACGTTTGTACACGTGAAAATATCACTTTCCCAAAAATACGCAATTTTCGGGATTTTCGGGACTCTTCCGACATTTTCTCGGACAGTTATTTAGAAAACAATCAAAAGCGGGATTAACGGGACCAAAATCCTAGCTTAGTGACTAAGCTAGGACACTTGGCATGCATGCAAGCCTCCCCACATCTCCATCAATCAGATTCAAGGGTGAAAAGACAAAAATACCCCTGAAACTGAGTGACTGGCCGGACGGCCCGTTCTTCAGGATTGATCAATCAGTCTCTGCAATTCTCAAAATACCTCAAAGGTCCCTCAAACTGAGGAAATGACCGGACGACCTGTTTTACAGTTTCACCCACTATAAATACATCCCCTCCCCTTCAGTAAAAAGAACAACAAAAATATTACTCCTCCTCATATTGCCTCGGCCCAATAGCCTAAACCCCCTCCCGAGCCCCGGAAATGCCTCAATTTGCGTGAAAACTACGTTTTCCAAGCTTAACACGAGCCAAACACTTCCAAAACACCTTTCAAACACCATTTCATATCCCGTATACGTCCTCCCGAGTCAAAGAGTCAACACCTAGCCATTGATAGCACTCTCACTCTCTAAACTCCGCTTTGCCTCGTTTTACGCATTATACGCTACTTCCGATCCGAACAAAGTTTCCAAAATGTAGACGAAATGCCATCTATGAGACTTGATACATTTTAATCCTCTATCATCTTCTATCCCTCGAGATAAGTAATTTAGGGCTAAAACGGCGTTCGAGTCCCGTTTTTACTTTTATGTCATTTACTATCCGAACCGTTCGGATCGTGATCGCACTTTTACCGTTCGAGCCGTTTGGCTCGTTGATTGCTATTTATCGTCCGGATCGTTTGATCCGTTGATATCGCACTTACTTAATGCTCTTTACAAATCTGAGTCGTTTGGCTCGTCGATCGTAATTTTACCGTCCGAATCGTTCGATCTGTTGATACCGCATTTTCTATACTGTCATTTACAATTATAAACCGTTTGGTTTGTTGATAGTATTTACTTTCAAATGTCTGATTCACAAAATGACTCGTTGATCGCATTTCATTTGCCATCTTTTTCATCAAAATGGGTAACATTATAATGCCCGGTTTCAAAACCAAAAGTTCGTCATTCGAACTCCTTTTCAAAATTGACGTTTGTCATTCAAATGCTCTTTTACAAAATCAACGCTTGTCATTCAAAATAAAGTTTCAAGTTCGTTATTTGAACTCCTTTTCAAACTCAATATTGACATTTGTCATTCAAACGCAATTTTCCAAATTCAACGTTTTTCATTCAAACTAAAGATTCAAGTTCGTCATTCGAACTCCTTTTCAAACTCAAAATCAACGTTTGTCATTCAAACGCTCTTTTCCAAAATCGACGTTTGTCATGCAAATGCTCCTTTCCAAAATCAACGTTTGTCATTCAAACTAAATATTCAAGCTTGTCATTCAAGCCCCCCTTTTTCAAAAGTAACACGAACATACACACACGCGCGAAAATTGAGAAAGGTAGAAAGACTCGTCATGCGAGGCATTTCGGGTGATCTCCATATACTCTTCCCGAAATGTAACCTGACCTCTGAACCTAACAATCTCTGTTCAAAAAGCCTTTTCCTAAGTTTTGGCTACCAATCAAAATGACCTTCTTTTCAAAAAAGCCTTTTCCTAAGTTTTGTCTACCAATCAAAACGACCTCCTTTTCAAAAAGCCTTTTCCTAAGTTTTGGCTTTCAATCAAAATAACCTCCTTTTCAAACAAGCCTTTTTCAAAGTTTAGGTTCATAATACAAAACGGAGTGGCGACTCTCTCTCTCTCTTTTCAGTGAAATCCAAGTCGAAAACCGCTCGCCGGGTCCGCGCGCAATCCGTGTAATTTCAAGGGTATATGCAGCCTCTACAGCGTCCACACCAACAGATATTGACTCGGCCATGCACACTATGTCTCTCAATCCACCCGATGCTAGTTGGTTTATGGACACATGAGCAACGAATCATATTACTTTAGATCAAGGTACGCTCACGTATTATTTTAATACGAGCATTAATAAAAATGGCATCATCGTCGGTAATGGCAGTCAGATTCCTATTAAAGGTATTGGTCATGCTATTGTGTCTTCCCCATCCACCCCTCTTTTCTTAAACAATGTTCTTCATGTACCCCATACTGTTAAGAATCTCATTTTCGTTCGCAAATTTACTAGTGACAATTCAGTCACCATTGAATTTGACCCTTTTATATTTTCTATGAAGGATTTCCGGACGGGGACGCTCCTTATGGGATGTGATAGTCACGGCGCTCTCTATCCCATCACTTCTGCTTTTTCAACATCTACACTTTCCCTTCGGCTTTTGCAGCTATTAGTTCTTCATTATGACATGGCCATTTAGGTCACCCTGTGGCACCTATTTTTGCCTCCCTTAGAAATAAGAATTTTATCAATTGTAATAAAAGTTACCACTCTCATGTGTGTCACTCTTACACTCTTGGAAAGCATACTAGATTACCTTTTGATGATTCTACTTCTTTTACTGTTATGCCTTTTGATATTGTTCATTGTGATTTGTGGATGTCTCCCGTTTTGAGCTCTATCGGACATAGTTATTATCTCATTCTTCTTGATAACTACTCAAATTTTGTGTTGACGTTTCCCCTTTCACATAAATCTCGAGTGTATGACACGATTCTTCATTTCCATGCGTTTGTTCAAATTCAGTTTGAACGACCTATTAAAGCAATCCAATGTGATAATGGGGGGGGGAATTTGAATATAAAACATTTTGGGCTTTTTGCAACAAAAATGGGTTAACTTTCAGGTTTTTGTGTCCCTACTCCTCATCACAAAATGGTAAAGCTGAAAGAAAAATTTGTACTACCAATAATATAGCTCGTACATTGCTTGTTCATGCTTCGTTACCTCCTCATTTTTGGAATCATGCCCTTCAAATGACGTAATATCTTCTTAACATCCTTCCCATTAAAAACATGGCATACCATTCCCCTCTACAAGTGTTATATAATCGGGTTCCTTATAAACATCTTCGGGTGTTTGGATGTCTATGTTATCCTCTCCATTCATCCTCCACCATACACAAACTCTAAGCTAGATCCTCTCCTTGTGTGTTCTAGGGGTATCCGAAAAATCACCGGGGGTATAAATGCTACGATTTGGGTTCTAAGAAAATTATTCTCAGTCGACATATTATATTTGACGAGTTGCATTTCCCTTTTTCTTCCATTCATAATTGTATTCCTAACTCATATGATTTTCTGGATATTGGGCTGTCTCCAGCAATTATCCATACTTTTGCATCCTACAGCCCACATTTAAACACAATTGATCCCTCAGACCAGCCTGCTTCTTCTGTCCGGCCAGCTCCTGCGTCTGCCCAGCTAGCGCCTGCATCTCCTCTTGTGGGCCGGCCCTCTCCTGACCCAGTTTCTGGTCCATCTTCCTCTCCAGTCTCTTTACATGTTGATCCAACTACTACCTCCATTCAGCATCAGGCCCATCAGGATAGTCATCGTCCTATCACTCGTAGTCAGTCTGGCATTCGTAAACCCAATCCTAAATATTGACTTCAATCTAGTTTTGATGTATCCCCTTTACTCCGTAATCCCGTGAATGCCCTTCGTGATCCGAATTGGAAATTGGCCATGGATAGATGATGAATTTAAGGCTCTTATGTATAATAAAATGTGGGTGTTAGTTCCTCGTCCTTCGAATGTTATTATTATTCGTGTTATGTGGCTTTTCTCTCATAAAACTCGTTATGTGGTTCTTTTGGGAGGCACAAAGCCCGTCTTGGGTGATGGCAAAACTCAACGAGTTGGGGTGGATTGCGGTGAGACTTTTAGCTGGGTTGTTAAACCGGCAACGATCTGTCTTGTTCTTAGCTTGGATATTTCTAAAAATTGGGCATTGCATCAGCTTGATGTGAAAAATGCCTTTTTACATGGCGATCTTCGTGAGACGATTTATATGCATCAACCAGTTGGCTATCATAATTCTCAGTATCCGGATCATGTTTGCTTGTTAAATAAGTCTCTTTATGGTATTAAACAAACTCCCTGGGCATGGTACAAGAAGTTTGCGGTTTTTGTCTCTTCTATTGGTTTTACTAATAGTAGGTATGACACTTCTCTTTTCATCTATCATCATAATGGACAGACTTCCTATATCCTTCTTTATGTTGATAATATTATTCTCACAGTCTCTACTGATGATCTTCGTAAGTTTGTTATGTGTCTTCTCAGCTCTGAATTTTCTATGAAAGATTTGGGCCACTTGAGCTATTTTTTGGGTATAGCTATAGATCGTTCCGTCGGGAGATTGTTCCCAATGCAAATACACAGAGGATATTATTTGTAGAGCAGGTATGGTTTCTTGTAAGCCCGCCTCTACTCCGGTGGATACGAAAAGCAAGTTGAGTGGTAGTTAGTCTGTTCCATTTGATGATCCTTTTCTCTATCGCAGCCTTGCGGGTGCACTTCAATATCTCATATTCACGAGGCCCAATATCTCCTATGCAGTGCAACAAATTTGTTTATTTATGCATAACCCGATGGTTGGTCACAAGAATGCCTTGAAATGTATTATTCAGTATCTTCAAGGTACGTTATCTCTTGGGTTGCATCTTTGTCCCTCTTCTATATCTGTACTTCTCTCTTACAATGATGCCGATTGGGGAGGGTGTTCGGATACTCGTCATTCTACTTCGAGTTATTGTGTCTTTCTTGGCGACAATCTAGTCTCCTGGTCTTCTAAACAACAACCTACACTTTTGAGATCAAGTGCCGAAGCTGAGTACCGTGGTGTCTCAAATGTTGTCTCTAAATCTTGTTGGTTACGCAATTTACTTTAAGAACTTCATTGTTATATACGCAAAGCTACATTAGTCAATTATGACAACATAAGTGCTGTTTATCTTTCGGGTAACCCAGTCAAACATCAGTGGACTACACACATTGAGATGTATATTCATTTTGTTCGTGAGAAGGTGGCTTGTGACCAGTTTCGGGTTTCGCATATTCCGTCTCGATTTCAGATTGCCGATATATTTACTAAAGGACTACCACTGGTTTTATTTGATAAGTTTTGAACCAGTATAAACGTTCGCCTTCCTCCCGCTTTGACTGTGGGGGATGTTGGAACATTCCTATTCCAATAACCCGAAAGCACTCAAGTTTAGATTAAGTAAGAGAAGAAGATGAAGGCGGAAGCATGATACCTGTTGAGTTCATCTTGTTACTTGATATTGTTCTTGCAAAGTAAGGAAGAGAAGAAGAAGAAAATCAAGGAGGGGAATGTAGATCTTCTTGATGATGAATGCCTTCCTTAAAACTCATATTATTGAGAGAGTATATAAGAATAATGTAGTATTTTCTAGACTGATGGTAGGCCTCTATATATAGGAAACAATGGCACCTCATCAAGGGACTACACCCTTTCAATTAAGCGGTGTGAAATTACCATTCTGCCCATCATAAATAGGTAATTTCCACCTCGGAAATTCTACACATTTAATTAATATTCTATACTTTTCAATAACATTATTTTAATGATTTATATTTTATACATGTAAGGTGACATATCTGGGTCAATTGGATATTGCCTCCTATGTTTGGTTTATACTCTTTTTGAAGGATGTGGGTCAGGCCGGGCTTAACGGGTCGAATAACTATAAAGCCTGATCTCAGCCCAACCCCCGCGGGCCTTCAAGAAGTCAAGCCCAGCAGGGTTGAAAACCTTGCGGGCACGGGCTTTGCGGGCACGGGCCTTACGGGCTTCGCGGGCCGATGAGCGGGTTTGCACACCCCTAATTTATACATGTACGTCTACATGTCACTTATATTTATTAAGTATACACATTTTGCAATCCATGTTCTTACAATCTCCCACTTGGATTTCCCAAACATGTGTTTATACTTTAATAAACCCTCATAAAATCATATTCATAATGTAAATGACAGTCCATATGTGCACTTCATTGTCATTCTAAACAATCTCGTCCATTAGTTTCACAAGTATAGGAACTAAAGGGGCAGTCGTTGTAATTGATTCCCAACAAAACCTACATTAATCACATATATATGTTCAACTAAATGACATAGATTAAGTATAGATGTGTAGCATGGACACTTAATGAATATATATTAAAACATATACATATATTCCATCAACTAGTCCTTATTTAACCAAATGAGATCAATATGAATAAAACAAATAGCAAATAAAGCACAACACAAACTCCCACTATATTATGCATTATCAAAATCGTTTCACCCATATGAGCAGTATGCTCGTGAAACATCAAAAGAGATAACGCTTTATAAAAATGGATCCAATAACATGGAGTTTGATCCTATAAGTTGTATATCTATTTGTTCATTTATACTTATTTCTCTTCAACAAGAGACATAACCATATGATGTCTTTCGACATCTTTGCATCCAGTAAAACAGAATCGGAATACCTAATGATTTCAAAATGATCCGATTTTGTATACATAAGCATGTAGTTTAATGTTTTATTGGTATTTCATCATTCTTTTGGATACGACTTAATGTTCTTCTTTCCGAATTGCTTTGGTATTGACAAAGCATCCTAATAATAAATGCAAGGTCTGGACGAGTACAGACTTAAGCATACATTAAGCTTCCTACTGTCGGTGCATAAGGGATATTTTCCATATACTTGGATTCAAAATTAATTTTAGGACATTACTTTAAACTGAATTTATCTCTTTTAGAGACAGGGGTGTCAAGTGATTTACAATTTTCCATGCTAAACCTTTATAATACCTTCTCTATATAGCTCTTTTGTGATAATCCCAAAATACCTCGTGAATGATCATGATGAATTTGGATTCCCAATAAAAAAGATGCCTCACCAAGATTTTTCATCTCAAATTTGTTTGAGAGAAATTTCTTAGTTTCCTTTAGAAGGTCCTTATTATTACTAGCAAGTAAAGTATCATCCACATATAAGACCAAAATTAAAATCTACTCCCACTGAACTTATGGTATATACAATCTTCACCAAGATTCATTTCAAAACCAAATGAAAGAATAACTTGACTAAATTTTAAATACCATTGACGAGAAGCTTGCTTGAGACCATAAATGGATTTTACAAACTAATTGATTAGTTTGATCTGAATCAGTCACCATTTCTGGTTTCATCATATAGATGATTTCCTCAATGTCTTTATTGAGAAAAGCCGTCTTAACATCCATTTGATGAATCTCAAGATCATAATGTGCCACTAATGCCATAATGATCCTAAAAGAGGTTTTTAGAAGATGCCGGAGAAAATGTTTCTTTATAATCAATGCCTTCCTTTTGAGTAAATCCCTTAGCAACAAGACGTGCCTTATATCTTTCCACATTACCTTGCTAATCCCTTTTGGTTTTAATATCAATTTATAACCAATAGGTTTTACACCTTCAGTTAATGGGACAAGATCCCAAATGTCATTGTCTTTCATTGATTTTAACTCCTCATTAATTGCATTGATCCACTTATGAGAATTAGGACTAATAATAGCTTCATGGAAGGTGATTAGATCATCTCCCACTAAACCTAAGGTGTCCTCATTCTCCGCAAGATACATATCATAAATATCCGGAATAGCACTTCTTCTTTCTCTAGTAGATCTCCTTAAGGGCACTGGTTCATCCTCATTTTGAGGTTGTTGAATTTTCTTATGTCCAATCATTTTCATGTTGTCCGTTATTTACGGGAGTCTCTATATCATTTTGAATTGTATGTTCTTGTTGAATTTCAGGTGCAATTACTTGATTTCCAACAGGAACTAAAGTTGAAGGAATATAGAGTGGTTCCTCTAACTCTTCAAATTCAAAATCTCATTACCTTTTCTCCCACTAAATTCAACATCCTCAAAGAACCTAGCATTTTCAGTCTCGAAAAATGTTCTTGTTTTCGGGTCATAAAATTTATATCCCCTAGATCTCTTAGCAAACCCCAAAATAGGGCTAAACCTAATGGAAGGTGCTCTATTGAGAATATAAGTTGCGATTTTTAATGCATCGCTTATAATGAGTGAGGTAAAGAAGTACAAGAAAACATACTTCTTACCATATCCTTAAGGATTCTATTATGTCTCTCCACTACACTATTCTAGGTTTGCCCAGCATGGTGTAGTGAGGGACAATCCCACACTCTTCAAGATAGCAAGTATGAAGGACCCGGACGTTATTCACCCAATACGTCCAATTATTGAGACTTTACATGAAGAAAATAATGTATTCATAACGAGAGTAATCATCCATGAACGTAATGAAATATTGTTGACCATTCCATGAAGGGTTAGTGAATGGTTCACAAATGTCCCTGTGAATTAGTTTCAAGATGTTTGATACTCTCAAAGATCCTATTTCCTTTAATTTTTGTAAACTTTTTCTTTAAAACACTTAATGCAAAAGGTTTTATCCGGAGTATCGAGTTATTTTAGGATTCCCTCTGAAATAAGCTTTTTCAATTCTCCCTTTGGAGATATGACCCAAACGCCTATGCCATAGAATATAAGAATTTTCACTTGATAATTTTTGCTTAGTGCCTTTAGTTTTAGTTTCATTATTATGAGGCTCATTCATTTTCTTGACTGTGTCAAGTAAATTAAGATTATCGATATATGACAAAGTACTAGTACCGACAAGTTTGGAATTTAAAATAAAGATCACATTTATTATTACCAAAAAAACAAGAGTAACCTTCCTTGTCCAAAATTGTGATAGATATTAAATTCCATCAAAAAGATGGTACAATGAATGTATTATTTAATATAAAATAATAGCCAGTACTTATCATTAATCTAAAAATCCCTATGCCTATAACTTCAACCGGATTTCTAGCTTCCATATAGATGTATTTCTCATCTTCACTGGGGATTCGGTAATTCAGGCAACCCTGCATACATGAACTAATATGAGTTGTTGCACCAAATACAACCACTATGTATATTAAGGAATTGAAACCAAATTTTCCTTAGTACAAACAAGACCAAATGACATACCATTTTGAATTCGCCATTCGCGATACTTATGGTAGTCGTTCTTCATGCGAGTAAGGTCCTTGCAAAATAAGCATTTCTTGACTTTATGATCATTAAATGATCCCTTATGCTTCTTACTTGCAACCGAAATTTCCTTCCTTCTTCTCTTAATCCCACGAGAAGAAGTAAATGTTGAGTGAGTACTTTCTAATTTAAGATATTTCATCCTATCTTCCTTTAATGTCATATGTGAAAGTAATCTATTAATATTTCACTTGTACTTTTGACATTTATAGATCACCTCAAAAGGACCAAATTGGGGAGGAAGATAGATCAAAACTAAGTGCACGAGCAAATCTTCCGAAATCTCTAACTTAAGTGCCTTTAGTTTGATCGAAAATTGAAATAATTCAATAATGTACTCCCGAAGATTTTCCTCACCCTTGTACCAAATGGAAACAAGTTTCCACAAGAATTCAAGAAAAAACTCAGCATTTTCGATCTCAGAGACATTGTCCAAAAACGTATTTGAAACTGCATTTTCCATGATCATTAGACTCACGCGGTTGGACCGTTCCCATTGCTCAACATTTTTCCGTTCTACAACGGTATTTCCTATAGCGGGACTTGGTTCCCCTAATGCGTGATCGATGTCCATACATCCTAAGATCATCGTTATATTATTTTTCCAAGTTTTAAAGTTAATCTCATTAAGCATTGGAACATTATTCATAGCAGTAGTAATAGATGAAGCGTTTATCAAATCTGTTGAAAATAAGAACGAAGAATGAATACAAAACATGTATAAGAAACTACATAATGAATAAAGTGATTAACTATATCAATGAATCCCATAAAAAATATAATTAATATGACATCAAAACTAATCTTTGGATTGCGAATTGACTCATAATTTAATTTATCTTAGGGTAATAAATGACTTTAAACAATACATTTCAAATACTTGCCTTCCTTTGGGCCGGTTCAAGTATTAAAAATGTCCTAACATTTAAAATATTTGTTACCCGGCAATAAAGAATATAAACAACTCATTTTAAATACCCGCCTTCCTTTGGGATGGTTCAAAGTATTTAAAATGACAAAACGTTTTATTCAATTATTACCCCATGAATGCAAATACTTAGTCAACAACAAGGTCTCCTTTGGGAAACAAGCATGTTATCACATATCAATAAGAACATTCATCACTTTACAATTTCGTATCTAAACAACGTAAATCACTTTGGCGACAATATTGTTTAGAAATAAATGAAATTGTTAAGCATATAATTAATCACACTTTAGGGCACAAATTAATGTATAATTTACTCAAATAATGAATGAAAATTGATCAAAATAACAAAATATTGAAAATTTTGAAAATCTGGCCAAAATGAGTCATGCTCGGCCGAGTCAAGGAAGGTGCTCGGCCGAGCAAAAGACTCCAGAGAACATTCCTTTCTGATCCCTTGTGCTCGGCCGAGTCTTAGGGGTGCTCGACCGAGTTCTTAGAGGTGCTCGGTCGAGTCCTTAGGGGTGCTCGGCCCAGCATCATGACCGTTGGATGGAGCCTTTTCAAAAAAAATTCAAACGTTGTGCTGATACAAATGGGGTGCTCGGCCGAGTCAAGGAGTATGCTCGGCCGAGAAGCTCCTGAATGTCAAATTTTCCAGATTTTGACTATCAATTCTTAAATTAATGGTGAATTAATTTTCAACCAAAGCAAGTAGATCCGCATACTCACAACACATTTTTAAATGCGTGGCTATGCATTTGAACAAACTCACAACGCATCCAATGATGGCGGCTATGTTCAAAATGGGATAATCTTACATTAAGAATTGAAAGCCTTTTGAGTAAAAATAAAAAATTTATATTCAGGTAAGGCACCTGTTCATAATTGGCCGAGCAAGACCCTTTTCACAGAAAATTTTTCTTCACACAAGATGAATGGTAAGCAAAATTAACGCTTAACCAAGACATGAATGCAAGTAGATCCAACACGGTTGTGCGACATGAAACGCTCTGTTGTGTCAATGGAATAATCTTGCATGAACCATCATGTCCTTTTTCGTAAAACTTCAATCCATATTCAGAATTTAATCAAGTAATGAATAATGACACTCTAGAAACGAATTAGAGCATTTAAATAACATCATAACATAATGATTTCAACAGGATTAAAAAAAATCAAAGTATAGCAAAACATATGCTATATGAATTCAAACTTAATCCAGAACTTGAGAGGCTCTGATACCAATTGTTGGAATATTCATATTCCAATAACCCGAAAGCACTCAAGTTTAGATTAAGTAAGAGAAGAAGATGAAGGCGGAAGCGTGATACCTGTTGAGTTCATCTTGTTACTTGATATTGTTCTTGCAAAGTAAGGAAGAGATGAAGAAGAAAATCAAGGACGGGAATGTAGATCTTCTTGATGATGAATGCCTTCCTTAAAACTCATATTATGGAGAGAGTATATAAGAATAATGTAGTAGTTTCTAGACTGATGGTAGGCCTCTATATATAGGAAACAATGGCACCTCATCAAGGGACTACACCCTTTCAATTAAGCGGTGTGAAATTACCATTCTGCCCATCATAAATAGGTAATTTCCATCTCGGGAATTCTACACATTTAATTAATATTCTATACTTTTCAATAACATTATTTTAATGATTTATACATGTACGTCTACATGTCTCTTATATTTATTAAGTATACACATTTTGCAATCCATGTTCTTACTGGGGAGTGATAGAATATATGTAAATATATTTGATTGTATTTGACTTTGTATTTGAATTTAATTAGAATAGTGATAGGAGTAATCCCATTATGTTAGGAACGGATATCACACAAATATAAGATTTAGATTGATAGCTAAAGTTGTATATATGGTTGCTAAGTAAATAAGAAAGACACGGAGTCTAATTCCTTTAAAAACTATTAAAATATTTCTTAATGTTATGAGAAAAAATTAACTTTTTTTTTCTTGTAATATATTACTTCTTAGCAATTATTATTGCAATATATTTATTTTAAATCAACACTTTAATGTTAGTGCAATTACTTTTTGCAATTATGATTTTAATATTATTGTACTACTCATTTTTTAATTTTTTTGCAATTATCACTAAAATTTTAATGTTGTGTTTACTATCCTTTGCAATTATTTCAAATAAAAAAATGTCATTCCTATCCAACCAATCAAAAAAATTGGGTAAACAAACTAAGGCCACGATCATACAATTTGACTTGTGGCCCCAAATTGTAGAGGACCGATCCTTAATTTATGTTTTCAAAAAAAATAAAAAATAATATGAGTAGGTCTGCTGAGAAACGCGTTTCTCCATAACTATGGAGAAACGTGTTTTTAATAGCCAGAAGCTATACGTTTGATAACCAAAAAAAAAATTTCTGGATATCAGTCTCAAAGGGTTCTGGATATCCAGAAGCTTTGGAACGGATATCCAGAAGCCTTTGGGCGGATATCCAGAAAAAATAGATTTGAAGCCAAATCCAAGGCCAAGACCAGAAATTGCTTATTGAACGTTTCTGGATATCCAGAAAACCTTCAAATGTATATCCAGAAACCATCAAATGAATATCCAGAAACATTTTAAAAGTTTCTGGATATTCATTTTGAAGGTTTCGGATATCCAGAACCTTCAAATGTATATCCAGAAACCATCAAATGAATATCCGGAAACATTTTGAAAGTTTACGGATATTCATTTTGAAGGTTTCGGATATCACTTTCATAAGCTTCTGGATATCCAGAAGCCTTGGCCTGCATTGTCGCGCGACAAGTCGGGCCCCGTTTCTCCATAAGTTACGGAGAAACGCATTTCTCCCCAGATTTTGTGAAATAATATGCTATTTACCCCCACCCCGTTCTCCTACCAATTGGGCATAACATACCCCGCCCATTTTGCCCAAGCAAATGGTCCACGTGCTAAATCGAATTTACCCTCCCCGCATTCTTCCAAAAAATCAAGAAAATGTTTGAAAAAAGAAGTTAATTTATAAAAGGGCAAATGATAATTTAGGGCCTGAAGTTTACGAGGAGTACTAGATTGGGGCATGAAGTCTTAAAATTGTCAATTTAGGGCCCAAAGTTGCAAATTTGATCAATTTGGGGCTTTTTGACGTTTTTCGTCCAAAAAAGCCGTTAAGTGATCACGTGCGATTCACGTGAGGCATTTTTGTCATTTCGTAGACTTCAGGCCCCAATCTGGTACCTCCACATAAACTTCAGGCCCTAAATTGTTATTTGTCCTTTATAAAAATACTTAGCCTTAGTAATAATTTAAAGAAGTATCTTTGTTGGTGTTAAATGAAGTGTATTTTTCGGTGATGAATAAAATACTTAAATGAATTAATAATTAGCCGGTATTCATGTGCGATACACGACGATTGAATTGTAACAATTATGTTCAAAGTTTGTATTTAAATAAAAGGATATGATTTCAAACACTTTCCTTTGATCTTCATTCAAATTATCAACCAACTCATTGTACTCATCGTATAACACCCGACGATCATAACAAATTTCATCATAAATCAATCCGTTTGAACAACTTTTCAAGTATAAACCTTCGGGAAACGACATATGTTCAAACTCTTGCAACTCCTTCCGGCAAATTTAACCACAACACATATGAAAGTATTTCTTCTTAAAGGTTGAAATTCGGCTCTCAAACATTCCATCTCCCCGATACATTCTTCTTGCCACATATGGGTAAGATGATCAATTTTTTACCCAAAATGATAATCATTAAGAAAAATTCTAACTTGCTTAAAAAAAATCTTATTTCAGGGTAAAATATTTCTGTTCACCCCACCGGCCACCCCCCAAAAATTTCTAATCACACTCTTTTTTACACAAAATCACACCAACTTTGTAATATTTTATCATCAGTCCTTACAAATAATATATATCAGTAAAATTTATTAAAAACAAAAATTCAATAAAATTCTTTTTCTTAAAAAAATAATCACAAAGAATTTAATATTTGTGTTAAGAAATTATTAATGGTAGAAATGCATCAATTTTTACTACCTTCAATTATTGCAATATATTAAAAATGAAATAACGATAAACACAAAGAGATAAAATTGGCTAGTAAATCTATTAGTTGAAAATCAAGCACAAATATATTGTTTATTTTTTTTTTTTGAAAGAATCAAAGACAAATATTATGGAAATAGCCTCACTTTTCTCTCTCTCTTTCTCTCTCTCTCTCTCTCTTTTTTTTTTTGAGAGAGAGAATAGCCTCACTTGTTATTGAATTCAACTCTAAGCTTACCCCCACTCCGACACTCCCTACTCCAGCACAATTCCCATTTCTGATCAATTAACTGACTCATTAAAATACAAATAATTCTATCTTTCAAAAAAAAGAAAAAAAGGATTTTTACCAATAAGCTCCTATTAGAAGGTGAAATTTATAAAAAACAAACATCACATTTTATATTCTACCTTAGGGTCCATAAGTTGAAATCCATTTTACCAATAAACCCTTGCTCATTTTAAAATATTTCATAACCATTTAAATGGAGAAACTGACCTCTCTCTGCTCATTCTCTTTCTCTCTCTATGCGCAATTGCAATTCTCTATATGCGCAATTGGCATTTTCTGCAATTGACGATGCCGCAATTGGCTTTCTCTGCAATTGACGATGCGCAATTGATGAGCTCCGACGGGTGTTCCAGATGTTCGATCGAGAATGGAGTCGAAGAAGGCGACGCAATAGTCAACTATGAGGTCAACGTTGGGGAGGAAGGCTTTGAGGCCTTGAGATTGACCATGGCCTTCATGGTCTAGGACGAAGGCTTTGAGGCCTTGAGAATGAAATACGGTTTGGATTTGGGAGCGAATTGTGGCCGGGTTGCTGTCTCTCCCGTTTCTCTCCTCGTCGTCTCTTCTCGTCGTCGCCGGATCCTCCAAAGTACTCAATTTTCTGCATCTAATTTCTTGTTAATCAGGTCGTTTGTATGATGCCCGCCAAGTGTTTGATAAATTACCTCAAAGAGATGAGGTCTCGTGGACAACCATGATTGCGGGTTATATCAATGCCTCTGATGGGTTGGAAGCACTTTCTTTATTTTCTACTATGTGGGTTGATCCTAGTGTTGGGATGGACCCCTTTGTGCTAAGTTTAGCACTTAAGGCATGTGGGATTAGTTCAAGTTCACAACATGGGAAATCACTACATGGGTATTGTGTAAAATATGGTTTTGTGAATTCTGTTTTTGTTGGAAGTGCTCTTTTGGATATGTATGCCAAAAATGGTAAAATTAATGAGGCTTGTAGAGTATTTGATGAAATGCCTAATAGAAATGTTGTTTCTTGGACTGCCATTATAACGGGGCTTGTGCGTGCTGGTTATGGTAAGAATGGGCTAATGTACTTTTCTGATATGCTTATGGATGGGGTAGAACATGATTCGTACACATTTGTAATTGAACTGAAGGCTTGTGCTGATGGCTTGATTCATATGTTACTGAATTAGATGTTCTCTTTGCTGCACCAATGGCAGACAACTTATCCCCTAGGCCAGTTCTAGATTTGGGTAGTTTCCAATTGGCTTTCAGTTTTGTTTGGGTTTTCACTTACTGGCTTTGTTTTGATTTCTTATTCAATTAGGGGTTTTGAAGAATAAATGATTTTTTTGGGCTAAAATTTGAATCAGTCTCTTCTATTATTGTGAGTTGAACTTGGTTGGTTCTATAGGGTTAAGTTTCTTGTCACGTAAATTATTTGTGTACTTAAATTTCATATATTGCTATCATTCATTAAGAAGTTTGTTAAAATGCAAATAGTTTACTTAAATTTTTAATTAATTGTTGCCTTGTTTGCCTTTCACTATCAAAATGTACCTCTTGCACGCCTCTCTCTTTCCACTTTTTATGGCTATGATATGAATACCCATAATTCTTTTTCCTCTATTCCATTCTCCCTAATTCTTATCCAGTTTTTGGTCACATCACTG
The DNA here is from genome assembly GCA_022495995.1 of Adenophora triphylla var. japonica. NCBI lineage: Eukaryota > Viridiplantae > Streptophyta > Magnoliopsida > Asterales > Campanulaceae > Adenophora > Adenophora triphylla. Next base: position 359,742 of record JAFEMH010001892.1, on the reverse strand, counting down.
TTTCAGCTTATTGGTCACACGAATGCAAGATATGGTTAGCTAGTTAAAGTTTCACAATTGTCTTCTGTTTCTCATAATGCCAATTTTGATTGTCATGTTTATTGCAGGAATTACCTAACATGAGGCCTTTGCATTTGCATACTGTGGTTCTCCCACACTTGACCACTATTGTACCAACAATGTTCCCCAATGTAGCATCTACACAGTTCCTCAATGTCGCTTCTGCGCACTTGCGGGATGCCCGCCTTCCGCATTAGCTTGTACTTGATTAAGTATTCCTGTAAAAATAACTTTCTGCAATTTGGCATCAAAAGTTTTTTCCGCTTTAAATGAAAATTGTTGTACCAAAAACACGTTTCTAAACTCTACCATTTTTGCTTGTAAAAGTCAAAAGTCAGGTTCTGTTCGCTAGTGTTTTCGTGCAAATCCTACCTTTTTTTTCTTTGTGAGAATATAATCAAAAATATCTGTGTACTTCAAAAAAAGAAGTGTATGAAAAGTTTGTTGTGAGGTTGAATGACAAGAATAAGGAGGAGCGGAGGACAAGCATGCAGAATCTCAATGTTCAAGGTAAGAGCTCTTTCCATATACAGATAGAAGAAAAATGTTTTATTTCTGGTTTATTTTGCTTAGGCACAAGATTTTGGAGCTATTGTTTTTCCATTTGTTAAGCAAATCCCATGAATTTGAGTTAGTTTCATATCGTAAATCAGTCTCTATATCTTACCACAATCGTACATTACAGTTGTTGTACTTGGATGAATCTTGTTCACAAATAACTTTGAATTCTATTTCACAGTTATTTAAATAACTGTGAAATAGAATTGGGTTATGTTATAATTGTGTTCGTTTATGTTATAAACTAAGAATTCTATTTCACATTAATGTTTTATAGGTTTTCACAGTTGTTCGTGATTATAGTTGGTTTATGTTATAACTGTGTTGTAGATTTCTCAGTTATTTATGTCATTCTTTTAGAACAACTGTAGGGAAAATTTCACATTTGTTGATGTTTTTATTAACTGTGAAATAGACTTCTCAGTTTATAAATGTGAAAACCATTAAACAGTTATTTACATCAAAACTGTGAAATAGACTTCTCAATTTATAAATGTGAAAACCATTATACAGTTATTTAGTTTATAAATGTGAAAACCATCATACAGTTATTTACATCAAAACTGTGAAATAGACTCCTCAGTTTATAAATGTGAAAACCATTATACAATTATTTACATCAAAACTGTGAAATAGACTTCTCAGTTTATAAATGTGAAAACCATTATACATTTTTATACTCATGTGTGAACAAATGATAAATAATTTTCTCAGTTTTCTCAGTTATTGTGCATAACTATGTGATAGATTTCACTGTTTTTATGTCATTTATAGAACAACAGTGAGGTCTATTTCACAGTTGTTGGTTGTGATGTGAATAACTGTGAAATATTTTTCACACTTCTAAAACTGCGAGGTTAGTTTCACATTTATTTATGAATGTGAAATGGTTTGGTTTTTGGCCTTTCTAAACTGAGAACTGTGAGGTCAATTTCACAGTTAATTTGGTACTTAGTATATTTGGTTTACCCGTTATTTATCAGTTGTTGATGATTGTTTGTGCACAGATGTGAGGTCAATTTCTCAGTTATGATTGTTGAGGTCACTTTCTCAGTTATTGTGCATAACTGTGTGATAAATTTCTCTGTTATTATGTCATTCTTTTATAGAACAACGAGTGATGTCTATTTTACAGTTGTTGGTTATGATGTGAATAACTCTGAAATGTTTTTCACACTTCTAAAATTGTGAGGTCAATTTCACATTTATTTATGAATGTGAAATGGTTTGATTTTTGATCTTTCTAAACTAAGAACTGTGAGGTCAATTTCACAGTTAATTTGGTACATTAAATTTTGGAACACACACACTGGTGCGTGTTTGAACTCAGTGGACACAGGCTCACAAGTTTGTGCACTTTTATGGAACAAGAACGAGCGTGAGCTGCTAATTTCTCATGGGTTTACTCAAAATCAACTTACGCTTTGGAAATACCCGTCAATGGTGAACATGGTTGAGCTAAGCAGTCACACATCAAGAGTACTTTTCATGGCACAGAGCCCAGACGGATGTACTATTGCATCAGCATCAGGGGATGAGACATTGAGGTTTTGGAACGTGTTTGGGACACCTAAAGTGGCTAAAAAACTTGCACCAAATTCAAATCCTGAGCCATTTGCCCACTTGAACCGTATTCGCTGATTGAATGTGAATGGAAGATAATATGTTGAATATTGTCAAATATTACTCCCAGTATGCATAGAACAGAGAAAATTGTCAAATATTACTCCCAATCTAGACTTGTATAGAGACAAGGCCCATAACCAACTTTTTATACTGCATTTTTGCAGAGTGCCAAGGAGAATGAAGACGCTTAAGCTGGACAAGGATATGTATACATATTATAATAGCTCCTCGCACACTGTATAAAGAATTTTATATAGGGAAACTTTTACATTGTAGTATATGTTTTTTTTCTTTACTGCATGATACCTCTAATTTGAGTTGTAACTTGTTGCATTGTAGCATATGTTTTTTTTTCTTTCTTTTTTCTATTTTGTTTGGTATGATGTGTGATCTTTCTGTAATTAAGGTTTTCATTGACCGTCTATGTTTCTAACTGTTTCATATACATGTGTATCTTGCTTTATATTCTCCCACCCCAACCCACCCAGGCTCCCCTACCCCCTTTCTCCGCTGCCTTAATATCATGATGGTAATGAAATGTAGTTTGCAATTGATTTGAACTAAGTGTTGTTACTCATGTGTTTATACAATTATTTTTCTACTTAGTATGCATTGTTTACCCATTATTTATCTGTTACTCATGATTGTTTGTGCACAACTGTGAGGTCAATTTCTCAGTTATGATTGTTGAGGTCGATTTCTCAGTTATTGTGCATAACTGTGTGATAGATTTCACTATTTTTATGTCATTCTTTTATAGAACAACACTGAGATCTATTTTACAGTTGTTGGTTGTGATGTGAATAACTGTGAAATGTTTTTCACACTTCTAAAACTGTGAGGTCAGTTCACATTTATTTATGAATGTGAAATTGTTTGATTTTTGACCTTTCTAAACTGAGAACTGTGAGGTCAATTTCACAGTTAATTTGGTACTTAGAATGTTTGGTTTACCCGTTATTTATCTGTTATTCATGAATGTTTGTGCACAACTGTGAGGTCAATTTCTCAGTTATGATTGTTGAGGTCACTTTCTCAGTTATTATGCATAACTGTGTGATAGATTTCATTGTTTTATGTCATTCTTTTATAGAACAATTGTGAAATCTATTTCACATTTGTTGAAAAATAATTTTATTTTATTTATAAAATTTGAAATATATGATGAGTAAACTTGTTTGATTCGTCTTGGTGATGCGATTAAAACAGTGATTTCAGATAATTTTTTCGACTTTTAAATTTTGAGATATTGCATTTTAAAATTTTAAGAGAAAAAAAAGGAAGAGAGAGAAAAGGAGAGAGAAAGAAAGCAGGTAAGGCAACGTCCGTGGATGCGTCACGTGAGAGAGAGAGAGAGAGAGAGAGAGAGAGAGAGAGAGAGAGAGAGGGGTATGAGGGGCAATTTGATCCAGAAAAAATTGAGGGACTTTTTGGCTGTTATGATAATGTTAGTCCTTAAAGGTAGTTTTTATTTGGCTGGGAGACTATTTGGTCAAAGCCTCAAAAAAAGTTTCAATTTTTTAATTTTTTTTTGAAGAAAGTAATCAAAAATCTTACTTCTCTTCACGTTTTACTCTGGAATCTTGTTTCAAAAAATAGGCTAAACACCCCCTAATTATTCCCAAAATGGGCAAATGACAATTTAGGGCTGAAGTCTACGAGGAGGTACCAGATAGGGGCCTGAAGTCTTAATTTTGTCAATTTAGGGTCCAAAGTTACTACTTTTTATCAATTTGGGGCTTTTTGACGTTTTCCGTCCAAAAATCCCGTTAAGTTACCAAGTGCGATTCATGTGAGATTCAGTGAGGGCATTTTGGTCATTTCGCGTTCACTACTGGATCAGGCATCAATTAAGGTTGACGATGGTCTTCAATTATTTGCATATGAAAGAGAAATCGTAAGGTTTAACACAAAATGACTTGGTGTAAGCGAATGAAGAAGGGTTGCCTCTATCCATCCACACCAAATTACGGTAATTTTTATGGAAAAATTAGGGCTTGAGCAAATAAATTGAGGGTTTTGACTTAGGATTTCTCTTGTGGTTTTTTTTTTACGAATTTGGTCCTTTTATGTATGTAGATATGTTTAGGATTTCCATATTGTTTTTATACTTTTTTTCATTTGTGCTTTTCTATAGAAATTTATTAAAAATTGCATAAAGTTTATGACCAACTACCCATATATGCTCTGTGATGTTTTATTTGCCATTGAAATTTGTTGGCAATTTTTGGTGATCCCTTTTGTGTTAAAAAAATGTAGTCCTTTATTGTTTTTCATGAAGTGGTCCCATGTTTGTTTGAATATACTTTCTTTCTTAACCTATTGTCCATTAAATATGTATACATTCAACTCATTACACTTTTTTATGCCTTTCTTTTCTTTAATTTTCATGTGTGTAGTGTCTGAAGAACAATTTTCTATAAAGTTTCACCATGGGGGCTACTTTAGTAAAGGAAGTATGAGTACATACAATGGAGGGAATGTCACTTGGTTTAACTATTTTGAGGTTGATTGTGTGTCAATGCTTGAAATTAAGTTAGTTGTTCAAGAGGCTGGTGTGCAATCAGATAATTATACTTTGTACCAAAGGATTTGGGATTTACATGTTGATTCAATGGTAAATCTAGAACTAAGGTTAATTAAAAATGATAATGACGCAGCTGATATTGCAATGTTTATGGCTAAGAATAGGAGGTATGTTGAACTGTTTGTGGAATTAGATGGGAGATCTGAGGGAATGATTGATGTTGATGTGGTCGGTGATTTACAAAGATTGTTGGAGGATTCTGATTCTGAACATGAATCTTTACATGATAATGAGCATGAGACTAGAGAGGATGACATGGAAGTTCAGGTTTATGGTGATGAAGTTGGAGGATCTAAAGTGACCTCTACGGCCAAGGATACTGGAAAAGGAGTTCAGTAGTCATATGGGGCTGGTGTGAAGGGTAGAAATGTGGAAATTGATTACGATTCTGATGATGGCTTGAAAGATTATGCAAGTGATGATGATAGGGGTAGAGTGTTCAATCTAAAAGTAGATATGGATAAACCTGTCTTTGAATTGGGGATGGAGTTTGCTGATCATAAAGTCTTGGTTGCTGTTATAAGAAAGCATGCAATTTCAGAGCATAGACAGATCCACTTTGTGAAGCAAGTGAAACAAAGAGTTAGGGCCAAATGTAAGGACCCTAGTCCATGGTTGTTGTTTGCTTCAACATGTCAAGGAGAAACATATCTGGTGATTAAAACTCTTAACACTTTCCACACCTGTCCAAATCATTTCAAGAGTGGACATTTGAAGCCTGCCTGGTTGGCAAAAGAGCATGTCAATGATTGGAGATCAAACCCAACCCAACCTGCAAAGGCCTTTAAGAAAGTTGTTATGAACAAGTACCAGACAGACATTTCTATGCAACAAGCATACTGAACAAAAGGAAAAGCATTTCAATTGATTGATGGTAGTGTGAAAGAACAATACTTCAAATTGTGGTATTATGCAGAGGAGCTTAGGTTACGAAATCTTGGAAGTTCTGTGTATATGACAGTTGAGGACAATATGATGGATGGTAGGCCAATATTTCAGAGATTCTATGTTTGTTTAGTAGGATTGAAAGAGGGTTTTAAGTTGTGTAGGAAAGTCATTTGTTTAGATGGTTGTTTTCTAAAAGGGCAATATGGTGGCCAGTTATTAGCAGCATGTGTTATTGATCCAAATAATAACTGGTTTCCAATTTGTTATGCAATTGTTGAGGATGAAACAAAGGAGACATGGAATTGGTTTGTTCAGTTAATGGTGAATGACTTGGAAATTGTTGATGACAGAGACTGTGTTATAATGTCTGATAAACAAAAGGGTTTGATTGATGCCATTGCTTCTTTTTTACCTAATGCTGAACATAGATTTTGTGTAATGCATATGTTAGCTAATATGAGAACAGCAAGATGTCTGATAAACAAAAGGGTTTGATTAATGCCATTGCTTCTTTTTTTCCTAATGTTGAACACAGATTTTGTGTAATGCATATGTTAGCTAATATGAGAAAAGTAGGATTTAGAGGATTGATTTACAGAGATCAGCTATGGAGTGCAGCATGTGCAACTACCGAAAGTAGGTATAAGGCATGTATGGAGGAGATTAAAGCATATAACAAAGAGTGTTTTGATTGGTTCTCAGATAAACCTCCATAACACTGGTCTAGGTCCCATTTCAGAACTGAGACAAAGTATGATATTCTTTTGAATAACTTAGCTGAAAGTTTCAACAGTTTCATTTTGGCTAGGGATAAACCTATACTTGCATGCCTAGAGACAATCAGAAACATGATCATGGCAAGGCTTGATGAGAATAGGGAAACTGCCATTAAAAAGTGGTTGAGGTTGTGTCCCAAGATACACAAGGAACTTGAGAAGAGGAAAAAATTGGTTTGTGATTGCATTCCAACGTCTGTAGGTGTAAGTACCCAAATCTGGCTCATGCCTTCCGGTTAAGTTTCCCGGCAATTCCCCGGACTTTCCTAAAGTTCAGGAGCAATTCGGGAACTGTTCCGAACCTTCCGAGGGGTGAAGGGATTACTTGGAATTAAAAAACCATGTTTTCCTTTTATACAAAACCCTTCTAGAAAGGCCACCTTGCATGATTCTAGAAAGATGCTGAGTCATTGGGGATAATGCCGCACGGCTGCATTAGGAGAGAACTCCAGGCCGCACGGCTTCATTGGCTATTTCCAGACTGCCTATAAATAGAGGCCTCCTCTACCCATTTTAAAAAAAAGACAATTTTCAGCACAAAAACTCTATCAAAATAGCACTACGAAAATTCAGTAAGCTGAGAGTGCCAAGAGCCACCTCCCTCCTCCTTGAAGCCTCCAAAAGTTGGTCCCTTCCCTAGGCGAACTCCAAAGAGAAAGAGGTCACCACCATTGGTAACCTCTCATCCCCTTTATCTTGCATTATACTATATGTGATATATTTGCTCCTTGCTTTACATATTACTATATATTTGCTTGGGACTTGGTATATTGTTGTTAAAGATCATATCTTTGAACATGTAAATCATATCCCCCTCCCTTTGCATCCTTTGCATTAAAATAGCATCTTTTGCTCATAAAAATGTAGTCTTTGCATTAAAGGTGCATCCTTTGCACCTAAAAAATCTCTTTTTACATAAAAGTTGCATCTTTTGCACTTAAAAATGATTCCTTTACATTAAAAATTGCATCCTTTGCACCTAGAACCCATTTTCATACTTAAAAATGCATCCTTTGCATTAAAAATCATTTCTTTACATCAAAGTAGCATCCTTTGTTTTAAAAATGACATCTTTATGCATCCTTTGCATATAAAATGCTATTTTTACACATAAAGATGCATCCTTTGCATTAAAAATCATTTCTTTACATAAAAAGCATCATTTGCAAACAAATAGCATCCTTTGTACTTAAAATGTCATTTTTTTCATTAAAAATGTCATTTTTATCCTAAGCATGCATTCCCTAGTCCCCATTGGTATTTTGATGCATCTCTTGGAACGGACCGGTGTAAAGATCCTATCTTTACATCGTTTCTTCCATTAAAGATGCCATAATCCCTTTAGAAATGAATGAGCCTTGAACCCTATATCTCCGATTATCACTTGAGACGAGTATAGTAGTCCCTACACAAGCTCAATCGTCTCAAGGTGTAGGATTGATGGGCTAAGGTCATTCCTTTCTAAAGAACCTCACTCTTGGACCATAAAAGAGAGTCCTTCTCTTGATCACACATGACCCAAGGTCAAATAGCGATGATCACAAGTCCAAGATGAGGGTGGGATCAAAGTCCCGAACACATAAAAATCCAAGGAATCCCGAGCGATAACCAACTAAATGGTTTATAAGTCCGAAAGACAACATGGAACATCCCCCCCCCCTCTTTTCAACACATGCACACAAGAAAGCACACAAGCAAGCACGAAAAATGGAATCTTGGGAGACTTGCTTCGGCAAGGCACCTTGGGTGAACGACGATCCGTTCTTTCCAAGGGGTAACTTAACCTCCAAACCCTAAATCCTTTTTTTCAAAGTTTTGAGGAAATCAAAATGGCGTGGCGACTCCGTTATTCAAATTAAACCGGTTGTTTTCAAACTCAAGTGAATCCAAATGACACAAATAAAAAAAGTAATTTGGGCACCACATTCACAGTAGGTGGTGGGAAATTTCAAGTTAGCATCGTTCATAGTCAGTACTCAGTGAATCTAAATGACAGGACATGTACATGCAGAAAATGGGAATTATGTGGCATACCTTGTAATCATGCAATCTCATGTATGTTAACAAAAGAGCTAGAGGCAGAGGGTTATGTTGATCCTTGTTACAGTGTAGAAACATATAACAAGGTTTATTCTTTCCTCATTAATCCTATGGATAGCCCTGACATGTGGGGACTTACTGGATTGGATCCTGTCCACCCCCCAAAGAGCAAAAGAACACAACCTGGAAGACCAAAGAAATTAAGAAAGAGGACTAACCAAGGTTTACCAAATGGATAAGGTGGCGAAGAAGGAGCATTACCTGGAGTACAAGGGGCTGCAAACCAAGAGGGAGGGGGAGAACCAAATGTATATGAGGTGTTTCATCAACAAACTCAGAGACTGCAGAGGAAAACTTACCTTAGGACTGTTAAATGCAGTATATGCAAGGTGTCAGGTCACAACAATATAAAATGTCCTTCAAAACCAACAACTAATGTGAGTACCTAACTTTAAATAAAAGTTGTAAGTTCTAAGCATTAAAATCTGACATTCATTTTTTGGTCAATGGTAGGTGGAAAGTAATGTGAGAGCAGGGGATGGAGACTTTGGAATCTCAAATGCAGGCACAACTACCCAACACGTATTGTAATTATTCAATTTTATTTTGTTAAGTTTACAAACTATGTTTAACTTAAGGATGTTAATGTTTTAGGCTACTAAATCAAAGGAGCCAAGGAAAGGAAATAGAATGGGGGACACAGTCTCATCAACAAGCCAACAAGCCCCAGAAATGTCAACACCACCACTTCAAACACCACCACCACCACCCCCACCACTTCAAACACCACCTCCACCACTTCAAATACCACCTCCACCACTTCAAACACCACCTCCATCACCACCACCACTTTAAATAACACCACCACCACCACCACTGAGAAGATCACCACCACCACAACCACCACTGAGAAGATCACCACTACAGCCATCACTGAGAAGATCACCACCACCATCACTAAGAAGATCACTACCACCAAAACCATTTGCAAAACCTTGATCAATTCCAGATTCAAAGGTAAATGCAACTTCTAATTTAAAAAGAAATGGTCTGTCCTTGATTTCTGATTTAACTTGTTTTTTGATTTAAAATGAATGTGTTTTTTTTATTTAGGTTTCTAAACCCAAAGGAAAACCTAAGCAACAACAACCGGATCCGGAAATGCTAGAGCGATAAGGTTGCCAAGGTCAAATAGACTAAGAAGTAGGTTTCAATTCAAGAAAGTTGATGAAATAATTGATTTGGTTGAAGAAGAGGAGGAAAGTGGACCTTTAGATACCATGTCTCAGCCTGCTCAATCTTCTGCATCAGCTGGTAATGTGCCCTCTTCTGGTTCCTTGTCTCAACCACCTCCTAGAGTGATGCAAAGGGTAATCCCTCCTGGAATGGAACCTAGGGTGCCTGATAGAAGGTTTACAAGTATTTCTGTGACTAGGGAGCATGGTACTACCAGCAACAATGACACAAATAACCTTCACAGCCTTATTTTGAGAGGGGTGGAAAGAGATATGTCACAATGAAGAATCTCAAGAAGACAGTTTAGAATTTGAGTGCAACTAAGAAGTAAATGGTCAATGTTATGATGTAGATGTGAAGTGTGAAGATTTTTACAGAATTGGCTTTGATTCTCTTTTGCTTTTGATCTGTCTTATTCTCTTTTGAACATGTGGTTGTATGGTCTTTTGGATAGACAATGTTAGGTTAAAACTTAATGGCCTTGTGTGGTCCTTTCCTAGTTTTATGCCATATGGGCAGTTTCCTTTACTTGTGGAGATGTTATGTTGAAACTTAAATGTCTTTTTGTATCACAAATATTGGCATATTGGTTTATATGACCTTGGAAGCCTTTATTTTGTAGTTGTTGTGATTTACATGGGTGTTTTCCTTTGTTATGTACTGCATAACATCTTCTTTGTGTTCATGTTTGTAGTGAACTTGAAAAAAACAAAAACAATGTTTTACCAAACTCCAAACTTTTTTCATTCATTCATTCAACAGAAAGTACAAAGAGTAAAACAACAGTTCTAATTCAAACCCAATGTCACAAAAGCAAATTCATCACCATTACAATTCTTTGGAACCTACCCATAGACTAGCAAAACAAACAGAAGAAACATACAACCCAAGAACACATCAATAGTAGCCACAAGAACTTTATTCGTGTTTTCAATATTCCAATTTTCTCCTGCATTTTGTTTCTGTTTCGGATCAACCCAGGTATGACTGCCTTTGATCTTCCACAGATCTCTGGATCAACCCATGAAAAATACCTACAATTCCCCTGAAAAAAATTTGGCCAAAACTTAGGCCAAAAACAAATTAAACTTACACAAAAAATTAGAAGCCAAATATTACTTACAGACGGGCATTATAGAAATCTTCTACTCGGATTCCTTTCGGTCCATGATGTCTGCAGTCGTGCTACTTCGCCGCATCTGCATCTTCGATTCTCAAACCTCATAATGAAAAGCCCAATTTTTGCCCTAATAGTTATAAATTGTGTTAAACCTTACTATTTCTCCTTCATATGCTAATAATTGAAGACCGTCGTCAACTTAAATCGATGCCTGATCCAGCAGTGAATGCGAAATGACCAAAATGCCCTCACTGAATCTCACGTGAATCGCACGTGGTAACTTAACGGGGTTTTTGGACGGAAAACGTCAAAAAGCCCCAAATTGATAAAGAGTAGTAACTTTGGGCCCTAAATGGACAAAATTAAGACTTCATGCCCCAATCTGGTACCTCCCGTAGACTTCAGGCCCTACAACCTCCTTAATTTTACTTGCTTTTTTTAATTAAAAAAATTAAAATGTATAAAAAAAATTCAAAACATTGAAAAAAAATTCTTCATACATATGTAAAATAATCTTATGTTCCAAAAAAGAAAACAGTTGACACTTTGTTAGTAATCATTAAAAAAAATAATGAAATAAAAAAAAATATTAAATACGCAGGTATTAAATAAAAAATAAAAAACAGAAGATAATAAATGTATAAGGAATAAAAAAAACATAATTGGTTTCAAAATTTAAGAACAAAACGTCTATTTATTTACCGAATTAATCTTATACTGATTTTATTTCAATTTTGAAACCTCTGAATATTTTTCTTTTCTTTTTGAACCAAACTACTTTTCTTAAGAAAATCTATAATGTGTTGAAAAAGATAAAATTAATTACCTTCTTTAATGTAATGAATGGGTTAGATAGTAATTACTTATAATTAATTACTCCCTCCGTCCCGCTACAAATCACACACTTTCCTCGTTGGGCGTCCCGCTACAAATTACACACTTCCTAAAATGACAAAAAATCTTTACTATTCCCTCCATTCATTCTCTCTCCTACATTATTTTAATACTCACATAGGTATAATTTACTATCATTCCACTCCATTTTCATTTTCTCTCTTATTTTACTTTTACACTCACAACATTTATATCATTATTTTTTTTCTTAATCCACGCATAAACAGTAAGTGTCTCATTTATAGCGGGATGGACGGAGTACTTTTATCATTCATTCATTCATTCTCACTCTGGAAAAAGCACCGAATTCTTTCTCCCTCTATATCTATACCAAAAGTAAATTAAAAAAATTGTAAAAACACCTCCTTCCCCACCAATCCCACCTTCACCACCAGCCATTTCTCTCATTCCCACACCCCTACCACCCCTTATTCCTATCTCTACACACCCCCTCTTTGCCCCCCCCCCCCTTTCGCTTCTACTTCTGCATCGGAATAGATAAACAAGAATGATCTAAATCAATTATTCGGCAAGGAATTGCAATTCCTTAAACAATAATCTCCTAAAAGATTATTCTGTAAGCCAAATTAATGACTTAGATAAACACACAAGGTGTAGGGTTTGCAAACTAGTAAATAAATTAATTAATAAAATTTATCCAATTACAAAAACCCTACCAACCTATTTATACTTGTAAATTCTAATAAATAAAGGAAAAGAAATAAAGAAAACCTAATCAATAAAGAAAAATAAATAAAACCCTAATAACTTATTTAAAACCCTATTGACTAAAATACCCTTCGTCTCAAAATACTAAAATAAATAATAACGATAATAATATGAGACGAAAACTAATTAAATAAAACCAAATGTTCCTGAAGCTTCACGACACAAACAAGCTTCATTCACGAGTCATTCACGAGTCGTGTCATTTTTCCAAGTCGTACTGAATAAACTTGTTCTCCTTGTCACTTTTGTAATTTGGTCCTTGAACTTTCCAAATTCGCACTTTGGTCCCTGAACTTCCACATGTGCTACATCATGCTCCCGACTATAAAAGAACTCGTCCCCGAGTTCACATCCGAGGTCTGAAAAGTTCCGTCCCACCTAAAAAGATATTTTGAATAAATCAAAGTTTTTCACGCAATTTGTCTTAGGATAATATTTTTACCGTCCCACTTAAAAATATATTTGAAGTAAATTCTTCTTTTTAGCATAGTTTGGTATAGAATAATTTTTCCCGAATAAAGAATTATTCCTTCTAGCTTTGTTGGAATCGAATATGGAACATCTTCGGCAATGTAGTCAAGAAATTCTCCATATACTAGATTTAATTTTTTCATAACCATGTTGTATAGGTCCGTTCCATCTTCACCATCCTTCTTCCATTCAACAACGCTCAATTCTTTCTCGATTACACAAATAACATTCTCCTCCTTCAAAGCCATATTTTTATTATTTGACTCTAATTTTTTTTTCTTTTGTAGCAGTATTTTCATCTATAGAAATAAAATTATTACTAACCTCCTCTTCTTTGAAATTGTTACTCAAGACTTTCTAAATTCTGATCTACGGATCCGACAGTAACAACATTTTCTTCTTCTCTTTCATTATGAACATTCCAACCAATCGGGTCTCCGTGATGGAGATTGTCCCCACGAGCGCCTCGATTTCTTGGTTGTTCACCACCACGACCAACGTTCAAAACCACCCCTAATCGACCGAAAGCACGGTTAGCCGCCTCCGAAGTATCTTGCATCGCCTTTAGATTTGCGTTTAGAGTATCGAGAAGGGTCTTTATGCTGGGTTCTCCATCGTTGGCCATCTTCCCAGGGTTGTCCTGCTCTGATACCAATTGATGTAAAAACACAGCAAAATAGATAAACAAGAATGGCCTAAATCAATTCTTCTGCAAGGAATCGTAATTCCTTAAACAATAATCTCCAAAAAGATTATTCTGCAAGCCAAATTAATGAGTTAGATAAACACATAAGATGTAGAGTTTGCAAACTAGCAAAGAAATTAATTGATAAAAAGTTCTCCTATTACAAAAGCCCTACCAACCTATTTATATTTATAAATCATAATAAATAAATGAAAAGAAATAAAGAAAACCTAATCAATAAAGGAAAAGAAATAAAACTCTAATAGCTTATTTAAAATCCTATTGACTAAAATACCCCACACCTCAAAATACTAAAATAAATAATAACGATAATAATATGAGACGAATTCTAATTAAATAAAACCAAAAGTTCCTGAACGGCTCAAACAAGCTTCATTCACGAGTCGAGTCGCGATCGATCGTGCCATTTTTTCAAGTCAGGCTGAATAAACTTGTTCTCCTTGTCACTTTTGTATTTTGGTCCTTGAACTTTTCAAATTTTCACTTTGGTCCCTGAACTTCCACATATGCTACATCATCGACTCCGATAGCCCCACCCCCACCTCCTCTTCTTCCCACTCTGACTACAGTCCCACCCACTTCCTTTTACTTCCGACCCAAAATTTTCAGATCTGAATTTCCGTCGCCATTCTTTGTTGAGATATGGACGGATATCTTCGCCATATCATACGTTATTATTATGTTATTATCCTTTCCATTCTTGATAAATGTAAATAGAGTAGGATATTATTTGGTTAGCTAGTTTTTAGGGATTGATTAACTCCTTTTCCAAGAAGAACTGTAATGTCGTGTATATATGTTGTACTCCAGCCGCAATTTAAAAACAAGGAATAACATTAACGTTTTCCTCCTTTCTTGTTTTCTAACTTGGTATCAGAGCTTGCAAAAGATGCCAGGCGAAGAGACTATTGGAGAGAAGGTTTCGGCCATGGAAGAGCGCCGATCTCCCTATTTTCTGGCGGCAAGTGATCACCCAGGCATGATTCTCACCCTTGTTCAATTACAAGGGGCGAATTATGAAGAATGGGCTAGGGTTTTCAAGGGCTCACTGAGGGGTAAAATGAAAACCGGCTTCGTTGATGGAACAATTGACCGGCCTACCAAAACATCCGATCTTGATCTTTGGCAGACCGTAAATTCAATGATTGTCTCCTGGATTTTTAACACCATTGAACCTCGTCTCCGTTCCACTATTTCTTATGTGGAGAATGCGAAGGTGGTGTAGGATGACTTGAAGGAGAGATTTTCAGTTGGTAATGGACCTAGGGTTCAACAATTGAAAGTCGATCTCGTTTCTTGTACACAGCAGAAGGGCGAAAGTGTCGCGGCCTATTATGGGAGGATGAAGAAACTCTGGGATGAACTGAATGATTTTGATGCGCTTCTGGCCTGTTCGTGTACAGGTTGTACGTGTAACATTGGTACAAAATTGGTTCAACGGCGTGAAGAGGAGAAGGTTCATCAGTTTTGTATGGGGTTGGAAATCCCAAAGTTTGACAACGTAAAGTCTTCTATACTGAACACAGAGCCTTTACCTAGTGTTAATAAGGCTTATTCTATGGTCGTGAGGGAAGAAAGTGTCCGTGGCAGCATGCATGGTGAATATGTGGAACCTGTCAGCTTTGCTGTCAAGACAGTTGCCAGCACAGGTGCCCTATCAAGTGGTCAGTCAAGTGCCCCAGCAAGTGGTTCCTCAGCGAGAAGGGACGGGGGCAACGTTGTTTGCTCCCACTGTAAGAAGAAGGGTCATGAGGCGGTCACATGTTATAGGCTGGTAGGATACCCAGAATGGTGGTCTGAGCAGCGGGTGAAGAATGCACGAGGGCAAGCAGGGGGCCAATCATCCGACGCAGGGAAAGAACAATTCAGATTCAAAACCAACTCGGTGCAGACTGGTGCAGAAGGACGGACTGGGATAACGGATGCACAGCGGGCAGAATTATTGGGTTTCACGGCAGAGCAATGGAATCAGTTCAAGTCCCATGTTCAGACATATGTGCAGCCAACTGACCACACGACTGGTAAGATAAATAATGAATCTTGGCTTGTTGATAGCGGCGCAAATCGGCATGTCACAGGCAATCTTTCTCATCTCCTGAATGTTTGTGTTATTAAGGCTAATCATTTAGGCTTGCCAAATGGTCATTATACGGTCGCCAACAAGGAAGGTGATGTTGATATTGGACCAAATCTAATTTTAAAAAATGTGTTATATGCCCCAGGTTTCAACTGCAATTTATTATCTGTCTCTCAGTTGCTTCGAGATTCCAATGCTCTAGTGCAATTTTCTGACAAATGTTTTGCTATACAGGAACGGGACTCGAAGATGTTGATTGGAGCGGGTGAACAAAATGAGGGGCTGTACTATCTGAGAAGATCAGACAGACCGCGTGTTTGCAGTGTTAATGCAGGGATTATCGGTTGTGGCATCAACAGGGACATCCTTCAAGTAAAGTAGTTAGTTTGTTGCCTTTTATTCATCGTAGGAGTATTAATAAAGATGTTTGTGGTATTTGCTGTCAAGCAAAACAGAGTAGAGATAAGTTTTCATCTAGTGACAATAATTCCATTGGTATTTTTGATTTAATCCACTGTGACATTTGGGGTGACTATCGTAAACCATCGTTGTGTGGGGCTTTTTATTTTTTAACAATTGTGGATGATTGTTCTCGTGCAGTTTGGGTTTATCTTCTTCGTTCCAAAAGTGAGGTTTCTCAAATCTTGAAAATTTTTTTGGTCATGGTCGAAAGACAATTTAATAAACGTGTCAAGAAGGTACGCAGTGACAATGGCCTGGAATTTTTGTGCTTGACCAAATACTTTAGGGACATTGGGATTGAGCATCAAACTACTTGTATTCGCACCTCTCAACAAAATGGTAGGGTTGAACGCAAACACCGACATCTCTTAAATGTGTCTCGTGCTTTGATGTTTCAAGCTAAATTACCGATAAAATTTTGTGGAGAGTGTGTGTTGGCTGCTGGGTACTTGATAAATCGTACGCCTTCAAAATTATTACATGGCAAGACTCCTTTTGAGATTCTTTTTGGGATTCCTCCATCTTACGAGAATATTAGAATTTTTGGGTCTTTGTGCTATGTTCATTATTCTAGACAGGACAATGATAAGTTTTCCAGCCGTAGCAGAACATGCGTCTTTCTTGGTTATCCGTATGGGAAAAAAGGTTGGTTGGTGTATGACCTTGATGAACACAAGACCCTTGTTTCTCGGGACGTTATTTTTGTTGAAAAAGAATTTCCCTTTGCTACTGTTCGAACTGCTGCAACACAAACTTATACAGATTCAGATATCTTTCTGTGCCCCCCTTGTGATGTGGATGCGAACGATAATATTTGTGTCATCGCTTCCCGTACTCGACCGGTTGTGATGCACAGTTGATCGCACACCGCCCAATCAATTGCCTGAACAAGTGGTTGCTCAACAGGCTGGTCCGATGACAGATTCTAGTCAATCCTCTCCTATGTTTGACCACGTGACTGAACATGTACCTGCGCAGGTTACTGAACAGCAGGTTGATCAGGCCTCTGATTCCCCAATTGTTGAAGCCATTTCCGAACCTCCATCCATCGCAGTTGAACCTTTGGGCCGCGGACAGAGGACTAGGGTTCCTTCTACATGGTACCCCTCGACTGATTATAAGCTTTCTTCTTCTCAGATTCGCTCTACTAAAGTCAGCCCCCCGTCACGTTCATCTTCCCAACTCAACTCTTCAGGTACTCGTTATCCTTTAATGCACTTTGTCAATTGCACTAAATTTTCTATGGCACATCGTTGTTTTTTGGCTGCTGTGGATTCAGGGAAGGAGCCTAAGAATTTTAGAGACGCTGCCTCTTCTCCGTTGTGGCGCGAGGCAATGACCAAAGAACTTAATTCCCTTGATCAGAATGGTACGTGGGCGCTGGTAGATGCTCCTATCGGGAAGAAGGTCATTGGCAACAAATGGGTGTATAAAATTAAGTACCATGCCGATGGGACTGTCGAACGGCACAAGGCACAGCTGGTTATTCTGGGAAACCGACAAGTTGAAGGAGTCGATTTCAATGAGACTTTTGCACCCACCATTAAAATGGTGACTGTTCGAGTGTTCCTGACTATTGCTGTAGTTCGCGGTTGGGAGCTACACCAGATGGACGTTCATAATGCTTTTCTCCACGGTGATTTACACGAAGATGTGCATATGAAAATCCCGTTGGGACATCCGGCTGCCTCTTCCAATAAAGTTTGCAAACTCAGAAAATCTTTGTACGGGCTGCGACAGGCGCCTCGTTGTTGGTTTGCTAAACTTTCCACGGCATTAAAGAACTATGGGTTTATTCAGTCTTCCTCCGATTATTCCCTTTTCTCTCTTAAGACTTCCGCTGCAGATCTTCATGTGCTTGTGTATGTTGATGATTTGGTTATTGGGGGGAATAATTCGGATGCTATTTCTCGTTTCAAAGATTATCTGTGCAAATGTTTTCACATGAAGGACCTTGGTCGCCTTAAGTATTTCTTGGGTCTCGAGGTTGCCCGACATCCAACTGGTATTTTTCTCTCCCAATGAAAATACACCCTTGATATACTTTTTGAAGTTGGGCTGAGTGGTGCTCGCCCGGCTTTGACTCCTTTTGAGCAAAATCATCGTTTGCATTGACTGATAGTGCTCTCTTACATGATCCGGAGCCTTACCGATGTCTGATTGGTCGTCTTATATATCTTACCATCACACGTCCCGAACTCTCATATAGTGTGCATATTCTTGCACAATTTATGACCACCCCTAAAGTGGAGCATTGGAAGGCTGCCTTACGGGTCGTTCGTTATCTCAAAACTCATCCGGGTCAAGGGATTCTTTTGAAGGCTCGTTCGGATCTCCGACTTCGGGCTTACTGTGATTCTGATTGGGCGAGTTGCCCCCTTACCCGTCGCTCTCTTACGGCCTATTTTGTTTTTCTTGGGGACGCTCCTATCTCTTGGAAAACGAAGAAACAGACCACTATTTCTCGTTCCTCGGCTGAGGCTGAATATCGTTCGATGGCTAGTGCTACTTGTGAGCTCAAATGGCTTCGTGGACTTCTTCTTTCATTCGGTATTCAGCACACCACTCCTATGGAGTTGTGTTGTGATAGTCAATCCGCGTTGCATATGGCTCACAATCCCGTCCATCATGAACGAACAAAGCATATAGAAGTTGACTGCCATCTTGTTAGGGATGCTGTCCAGTCAGGTGTCATCACAACTCGCTATGTCCATACGTCCTCACAACTGGCTGATATTTTGACTAAGGCGTTGGGCAGTAAACAATTCCTCCATTTGATGGGCAAGTTGGGCGTTTGTGACCTACACGCTCCAACTTGAGGGGGGGTGTTGAGATATGGACGAATATCTTCGCCATATCATACGTTATTATTATGTTATTATCCTTTCCATTCTTGATAAATGTAAATAGAGTAGGATATTATTTGGTTAGCTAGTTTTTAGGGATTGATTAACTCCTTCTCCAAGAAGGACTGTAATGTCGTGTATATATGTTGTACTCCAGCCGCAATTTAAAAACAAGGAATAACATTAACGTTTTCCTCCTTTCTTGTTTTCTAACTTTCTTGCCCGGATCCTTCACCACGTTCATATACTACCTCCTCTCCCTTCTTACAACCTCACCTCCTTACAAACTGTTCAATTTAACGCACCCCACCGGTCGATGTTGTCGGAGCCGCTTGTTAGATCTGTGCTACTGGCGTTGTTGTTTCCCTTCCTCTGTCCAGCAATCACTATGGCCCCTCTCACTCTATGTTGTCTTCAACTATTCATCCCTTCTACATCCGTTTCTTACCCAGAAATTAAATCTGCAAAATAACAAAATATAGCAGAATTAGAAATGGAATTCAGATAAATAAGTTACTTGGTTTTGATTTAGTGAGTGTGTGTATGCGTGTCTCTGTGTGCGTGAGTGTGTGTGGCTTCCGAGAGGATGTAATGGGATAAATTGTGAATAATCAGAGATTAACTTAAAAATGGGAAAGAATAAATGACACGTGTAAAGCTTTTACATCTAAAAATGACAATTGGATTACATGCAATCCATTAACTGCAAGCATGCACATTATCAGTTTTCTCAAATATTCATGACAATTTTTTCCCCATTCCATTCCATGAATTATGCATTTTCGAAAATATCCTTAGGGGGCGTTTGGTTCGTCAGAATTGGCCATTTCGGGGCAAAATGGAATGGTCAATTTCTTTGACTTCATTCCCTTCGCCCCGTTTGGTTGGTAGGAATGAAAAATTTTCCATTCCCTAGGGAATGAATTTTCATTCCTTGGAATGGATTTTCATTCCTTCTAGGGGTGGACATGGTTCGGTTCAAACCGCGGTTTGAGATCGAACCGAACCAAACCACGCAGTTTGGTTTGATTTTTTTCTATAAATGGTTTAGCTTGATTTGAAAATTTAATAAACCGTGTGGTTCGGTTCAGCTCGCAGTCTGGAACCACAAAACCGAACCAAACCGAACCGAACCAAACCGATTCAGACCGAACCGCAGTTTGATACTTTTATCTTGCTACTAAGACATTTGACTTTTATTTAATGGTTGAATCTTGTATTTGTAATTTTGTATCTTTATTTTAGACAATGTCTTGTAATTTGTTTTGAGATGGTTTCTTTTGTTGTACTTGTTAGAACAATGAACTTTCAGTTTACTAAAACTCATACCTATTTGGATAGTAGAACTTGTGTTTTATGTTTAATATATATGATTGCTAGTTTGATAAAAAAAATATGTAAAGAGCAACGCTTTTAGTTGGACAGGTTTGTAGTTCGAATAGCGGTCTAGATCGCAGTTCGGACCACGGTTTGAACCGTTTATGAAACCGTGGTTTGAGACCGAACCGAACTAAACCGAGGTGGTTTGGTTTGGTTTGGTTTGAAATTTTCTATGATTCGGTTTGGTTTAGGATTTTTCCAAACCGAGTACTAGCGGTTTGGTCTCCAAATTCCTTCCAAACCAAACCAAATCGAACCATGTCCACCCCTAATTCCTTCCATATATGGAAGGAATGATGAATTCCTTAGAAAATGGAAAAAAAAAAAAAATTTTTTTTGACCAAAATACTTCCAAACCTAAACCACCCCTACCCCTTACCCAGCCCCAATCAGCCCCTGCCCAGCCCTACCCCCCACACCCCACCCGACCCCCCCACCCCCCCCACACGAATTTTTTTTTTGCACCCCCTGCCCTACCCCCCCATCCAGCCCCTGTCCTACCCCCCACCCCCACCCCCAAAAAATTTTTTTTTTTTTTTAAAAAAAACCCTGCCTACCTTCCCCCATCCACCCTCGCCTCTACCCCCTCCCCACCCCCACCCCCTACCCCAACCCCCCACCCCCACCCCCATCCCCTACCCCCCACCCCCTACCCCATCCCCACCCCCACGAAAAAAATATATTTTTTACTCATTTTGCATACCCCCTACCTACCCCCCCCCCCAAAAAAAATTTTTTTTTTAAAGGGTAAATTGGTCATTTTATATGTTTTCATTCCATTCCTATAATTTGTATTTTCAAACCAAACATGATTTGGCAAGGAACTGAATGACAATTTCATTCCATTTCGTGTCAACCAAACAGAGGGTTTGACCAGTTTTTTTCTATTCCAATTCCCTCATGAATTCCATTCCATTGACCATTCCATTCCTTAACTTTTTTTTTTCCACCGAACCAAACGGCCCCTTAATTGATGAGCCGGCAAAAACTATTACCAAAATGCCGCTGGACTTGGAGAAATTTATATATATATATAGGTAGGTGCTCAAATGAGAACCATAACAAAATGAGAACCGTGAGAATCACTTGTATACACTTGTTTACACTAGATACTTAGCTACTGTATACATATACAGTCTACTTTATATGTATAAGTAGTTAAGTATCTACTGTATACAAGTGTATAACCACACGTATACACTTGTATACAGTAGCTAAGTATCTACTGTATATGTATACAATCTATTGTATATGTATACAGTAGCTAAATATCTAATGTATACAAGTGTATAAAAGTGGTTCTCACGGTTTTCATTGGAGCGTGACCCTATATATATATATATATACTAGAATAAGCCCGTGTCCGAGGACACGTAATTTTTTTTTTTCAATTAAGCCTTTGTTCGAGGACACTTTTTTTTTTTTGATTTAAAAAAAAAAAATTTTTAAGGGCAAAATTTAATTTAAAAAAAAAAATTTTAAAGGCAAAATGGGAAAGAGACAAAATAGTGAGGGCAACATGGGAATTTCGGCGATTGGAACTATTCATAGAACTATTCATTGGGTGATATATATATATATATATATATATATATATATATATATATATATATATATATATATATATATATATATATATATATATATATATATATATATATATTACAAATGAGGATTGAAGGGGTTTATATAGCCCCTGAACTAGAAACTTACTTAGCCGGTTTGTTTACCGGTTACCTAAAGAGTACAATAATTGAAAAAAGTAAAGGCGTACTACTGAAAAGCTATACACGCGTCTTCAAAATAATTGAAAAAGAAATATGCACTACTAAAAGCTAAAGAAAAAGTAGATTCTGTCGGCTGTAAAGCTGATTCCTTCTGTCTGTGGTATAATTGAAGCTTAGCCGCCTATCGTCATGGCTTATGTCATCCTTCTTCTGTCGTCACTGCTTACGTTTTTTCAGAAATCCCTGTAATTGCTGTCAATTGTAGGTACGATATCACCTCCATCTGATTGAGCATCTTGCATGTAATCATCGTCTTCTGGTTCGGGCCATGGGTCATCTCTGTTGCTAATGTGGTCTTGTACTAACTTGTCTCCTTCTCCAATGAATAGGTGAAGCATGTTCCAATTTTCTGTTGCCCAGATTTGGGTGTAATGTCCTTCTGTCATAAGCTTGTATTTGGGCCAAGGAAAAAATCTCGGGAGATCCGGTGTTTTTTGGTATTCTGTAATAGCATTTTTATGATAATCGTTTAACACATTTTTATCTATATATGCTTCACTTTCTTGATCATGGAGCCAAAAGAGGCTTGAAAAGTCAATGTTTTCTTCAATTTTTACTGCCAGATCAAGTACCTCCTGGTCGATGAGTTCGTTGCTCACAAAAATTCTCTTTCTTGATGGTCTGTAGGTATGACTGTCTGCTTCGGGGAAGGATGCGAAAATTTTACATCCCACCACTTTTGGATGAGATTGAATTGCAATATTTCCTGCTACTAATGTGATTTTTTCTCCAAAGATGTTGGTTATTTTTTCTGTTTTCGGGATTAGCCTAAATTGAACATAATCAATCATTCCATAATGGTAGAATTGAGTGATTAGCTCATTTGGCATGTCTGTTTCTACTAAATCAATCTTTAGAAGTAATACGCCTGTATCTCTTCCTTCGCTGTTTATTCTTTCTGTTACTTTCACTCCTGTATATTTTATCTCACGAAAGACTATATGTACTATCATTTGCTGTAATTTATATAGGATTAAAGGGAATCCTATACAAATTTTCTTTGAAATCATTTCATCAAGTTCTTTATATCTGTCCAGTACTGGCTGTAATGTCTGTCTCCATGGTATGTCAAGAACACGGGCTTTAAAACTGTTGAAATCCCTGTTGATAACAGGCTCACAACTTGCAGCCTTAGACTTTTGTAACCTTTCTTCAAGCACTGCCACCTGTTGTTTCAATAGTTTATTTTCAACCTGTAGCTCTATAATTTGATTATTCTTTTCTTTTTGAAGCAGTTGTTTCTGTAATGTTGCAATAACCTCTTCCTGTTTTTTAATGACCTGTTCTGGATTTTCTTTTGTAATTTAAGAAAATGTTTTCACTTCTTCGGGTTCTATAAAAAATGTATTGAGCCCAAAGTGCTCTCTTGCTGTATACATTGCTTCTGAAAAACTGTGGTACCCTTTGTAAAGAGGGCTCGGGCACTGTATATGTTTAGCAACTGTTTCCCACCTGTTGAAAATACCCACTTTTGTTCCACGAAGAACAACATAATGTGAAAATCTTTTGGTTATGGGCTTATCGGGGTTTTTTGGGATGTTTCCAGAAAGAAATATCCCAGAGAGTTTGTTGATTTTTTGGATTGTTTCTGGTGAGAATAAATCTATTGTAACTGTTCCGTCAACTACTCTAAGTCTTTCTTCTCTACTACTTCGTATTAAAACTGTATTAATGATTAACATTCCTGTTTGGTATAATGATCTTGGATTTAAAATATCTAACTAATGTTGGTTATATAAATCCAGGTTTCTGTTTACATCTATTTCTTCTTCTAACTGTACTATTTGTTGGTTACTGTTAGATCCTGATCCTCTTCTTAGTATCCTGTTTATAAAGTTATCTGTTGTAATAATATCTTGTAAATTACTTGTTGAATTTCTTGACTCCTGTACTGTCCTACTTCTTCCTAAAAACTTTTATTCTGTTGATCACTCATTTTCTTGGTACCCAATGTTTATAAGGTATTGATTTTCTTTTAATTTTTACTTCTTCTCCTAAACTTAGTTTATTTATCCCACTAATTATTTTATCCAAGTCGTTATCTAGAGTATTAGTACTTGGTTGAGGCGTCTCACTTTTATTCAATAATATGTTTAATTTTTCAATTATCTGTAAAAGTAGACTTATAAAAAAATTAAAGATAATAGGGTAATGTTTATCGGCTTTACCAGTTCCCGTGTAGGTTGTAAACCCTGTAACTTCTTCTGTATTACTTTCTGATTTGTATTTTTTAGCGTCACTTAGGGCCTGTAGGTATTCTCTTGATTTTTCCAGTTTTAGCCTTCTACTATCTTTTTAACTGTTTCAACTACTTGTTCAAGATTTTCAACCTGTCTTTCTATTTTTTGCAAAAGTTCTTTAGCTTCTAATGTTTCTTTTGGTTTTCGAGTTTCTAACAAATAGATTAACTGCTGAACTTCTCTTTTACTAGGTAAATTGTTCCGGATGTCTCTTAAGTCTGTAAAGATTTGATTATTTAAGTGTTTAATATAATCTAGATTTTCAACTACTTTTTTCAAAGTTTTTTGATTTTCAAGAGTTGTATTAAAGAGTTCGATTAAATTAAGCGGTGATGAGATAGAGGAAGCAATAATATTTGAGGGGGGAACCTAACCCTTCGTCTTTTCCTTAAATCTTTTAAACCTTCATTAAATAGTCCTAAAGCCCTTATAGTATTATATCAAAGAAGAATAATTTAAAAGAAAATCATATAATATTCAATATAGATTAGAACCAAAAACATCCATCATATCATCCTAGTAATGATATAAAAGAATGATTAATCCCTCATCTTCACCTACACGGGTTCTTGATATATGTGGACTTACATCAATATGCCACCGATCAAGCCTGTTGTAGTCTTTTAGACTTAGGATCTCTCATGCTCTGATACCAAAAAGGGGGGTATGGCGGATTTTTCGGGTTTCCGTTAAACCACTACTAATTTAAACATTTCTTGTAGTTTTAACAAATAATTTACATTTGATGAACATCAAGTAGAAACAAATAGTAATTTTAATCATTAATTTATATTTTACGGACAGAAAGTGAAAACATAAAGCAAACACGAAAAGAACACACATAATATTTAAAAGTAAAAGGAGGAGGAAGATGAAGAATACTTACAAAGAATAGGAGGAGGTGTAGTGATAATTCTCAAAATTTTTACAGCGAAGCAAAAACACTATTTTTTTTTATGTAAGGGCTTTAATATGAAGTGCAGAAGGTGTAAAAGGAATTTAAGTAATAGGACTAAGGGGTCGGAAGGGTGTTTAGGCTGTCATGGATTGTATGAACACTTGAATTTTATTGCTTCAGTTTTTCTCTCGTAATTACAAATGAGGATTGAAGGGGTTTATATAGCCCCTGAACTAGAAACCTAATTAGCCGGTTTGTCTACCGGTTACCTTAAGAGTACAATAATTGAAAAAGAAAATGCGCACTACTGAAAAGCTTATATGCGCGTCTTCAAAATTAATTGAAAAGAAATATGCACTACTAAAAGCAAAAGAAAAAGTAGATGCTGCCGACTGTTAAAGCTGATTCCTTTTGTCTGTTGTATAATTGAAGCTTAGCCGCCTATCATCATGGCTTATTTCATCCTTCTTTTGTCGTCACTTCTTACGTTTTTTCAGAAATCCCTGTAATTGCTGTCAATTGTTGGTACGGTATCACCTCCATCTGGTTGAGCATCTTACATGTAATCATCGTCTTCTGGTTCGGGCCATGGGTCATCTCTGTTGTTAATGTGGTCTTGTACTAACTTGTCTCCTTCTCCAATGAACGGGAGAAGCATGTTCCAATTTTCTGTTGCCCAGATTTGGGTGTAATGTCCTTCTGCCATAAGCTTGTATTTGGGCCAAGGAAAAAATCTCGGGAGATCCGGTGTTTTTTGGTATTCTGTAGTAGCGTTTTTGTGATAATCGTTTAACACATTTTTATCTATATATGCTTCACTTTCTTGATCATGGAGCCAAAAGAGGCTCGAAAAGTCAATGTTTTCTTCAATTTTTACTGCCAGATCAAGTACCTCCTGGTCGATGAGTTTGTTGCTCACAAAAATTCTCTTTCTTGATGGTCTGTAGGTATGACTGTCTGCTTCGGGGAAGGATGCGAAAATTTTACATCCCACCACTTTTGGATGAGATTGAATTGCAATATTTCCTGCTACTAATGTGAATTTTTCTCCAAAGCTGTTGATTATTTTTTCTGTTTTCGGGGTTAGCCTAAATTGAACATAATCAATCATTCCATAATGGTAGAATTGAGTGATTAGCTCATTTGGCATGTCTGTTTCTACTAAATCAATCTGTAGAAGTAATACGCATGTATCTCTTCCTTCGCTGTTTATTCTTTCTGTTACTTTCACTCCTGTATATTTTATCTCACGAAAGACTATCTGTACTATCATTTGCTGTAATTTATATAGGATTAAAGGGAATTCTATACAAATTTTCTATGAAATCATTTCATCAAGTTCTTTAAATCTGTCCAGTACTGGCTGTAATGTCTGTCTCCATGGTATGTCAAGAACACGGGCTTTAAAACTGTTGAAATCCCTGTTGATAACAGGCTCACAACTTGCAGCCTTAGACTTTTGTAACCTTTCCTCAAGCACTGCCACCTGTTGTTTCAATAGTTTATTTTCAACCTGTAGCTGTATAATTTGATTATTCTTTTCTTTTTGAAGCAGTTGTTTCTGTAATGTTGCAATAACCTCTTCCTGTTTTTTAATGACCTGTTCTGGATTTTCTTTTGTAATCTCAGAAAATGTTTTCACTTCTTCGGGTTCTATAAAAAATGTATTGAGCCCAAAGTGCTCTCTTGCTGTATACATTGCTTCTGAAAAACTGTGGTACCCTTTGTAAAGAGGGCTCGGGCACTGTATATGTTTAGCAACTGTTTCCCACCTGTTGAAAATACCCACTTTTGTTCCACGAAGAACAACATAATGTGAAAATCTTTTGGTTATGGGCTTATCGGGGGTTTTTTTGGGATGTTTCCAAAAAGAAATATCCCAGAGAGTTTAAAATTTGAACTTTCTTTGTAGATTCGTCTGGGAATGTTTGTATGTGCCACAAATTGTCAAGTAAACATTGCTGTCTTTCTGTAAGGTTCATTCCGGAAATGGGTCTGAACTTTTTGTTTTCATCTGTCCCTTTTTCTAACTCTTGTGTTAACATATTTGTGAGGAGGTTTAAGGTTTCATTTTCTATATGACATTTTTTATTTTGATTTGATTTTAGAAATTCTAAGCTACCTAGTCCACCACGCTTCTGTGCGAACTCTGATGTTTGATTATATCGTAGGGTAGGTATGCTATAAATATGTTTACTAAGTGTAATGTAATTTTTTGTAATTGTTATAGCCCCTTGTAAACCTAGAATGAAATTTAAGCCTAATATAAAGTCTTTTAATTTTACATATTCTGGACTAATATTGACCTGTGGTATGTCATATTTGAAGCTATAATTTCCTGAAAAGTCTAGAAACTGTATTCCTATAGGTTCAATGCAATGTGTGATTGTCATTACCCTATCTTCTATTGTTCTAGTCACTAGTTTATATGTTAATTCCTTTTTAAACTGTTTTGGAACCATGTCATGTGATATTACGCTTTTTGTAGCTCCTGTGTCTAATAAAGCAGTGAGATCTAAATACTCATTATTATCTAGCCATAATCTGCATTGTAAATTTATCATATTAGTTATATTTTTTGTTTGTATTAATGTATGTTCTGTTGACATGTTTTTATAATCTAACTGTTCTTCTTCTGTTATTTTTTGTTTTCCCTTATATACTGTATTTTCTATTTGCAATATCATTTTTTCCATATTTCTTATCTTTAGACTGTGTGTTTCGGTTGCTACCTCTAATTTATCTAATTTTTCTGTAACTAATTCCATATTTACTGTTTTAGCTGATACTTCTACTGTAGTCATTTCTTGCTCGAATAATGTTTTTAAACATAGATAGCAAATTTCTTTAAAGCATATGTTGCACTGTGACCTTTTTTCTATACTCGGAAAATAACCACAATTAAAATATTTTATGTAATTATTTCCTCTTCTACTAATCCAATTATGTATACATTCCTCTTCTTTATTCATATAAGTGTATGTAATCTTTGTGATTTGGCTATTATCATCACTACTGTAGATACTATATACTGACTCATTATCTGATTCTCTACTGTCTAGAGGTTCTATGTTGTATTCTCCTAATTGTTCTATTAAGTTACTTCTTTCTGCGTTTTTGTTTTTATTTGGGCATTTATTAGCTAAGTGTTTTTCATCCCCACAAATAAAACATTTACACTTTCTAGTTTGTGGTTTTCTTACGTACTTATTCCCTGCATAAGGTTTATACTCTTTTCTGTATGTTGTACTTTTTCTTATTTTCTTTTTGAATTTATTATATTGTCCATAAGCCTGCGGTGTGTAAATTGCTGTTTTACAGAATGCATAAGTACTCTTCTTTAATTGTTCTTGGAGGGTTACTTCTTTACATTTGTCTTCTAATATGTTAAAGATATATGTAATTCTAGGTCCAATTCCTAGGTTTTGTCTGTCACCAAAATCCTGTTTCCATGAATTATGGATCGTTTTACCTAAGTCTCCAGGTAATTTAACAAAATATTTATCACATAGTTCATCATTCATAGCCTGTCCTGTTTGTGATAATAACCTAGTAAAATCTAGGGTAAATTCATATATGTATTTCATGTCTGCTATACTTAGTTGTTCTAGGTTTCTAATTGCTGTGTCTTGTATAAGAGTAGTATTTTTTGCTGGGTCTACTCCTAATATTAATGTTCTAATTTGACTAGTGAAGTTATATGGGTTGTCTCCTATAGCCTTTAATCTGTTTATCTCATCCGGATTTTGAGCCTTTTTGTTTGTTTCCAACATTCTTACTACTGTTTGTTCCCATAGTAATATTTCATCACCCCATAACTGTGGCTTTTGTTTTTCTAATAATAACATATTACTACTGTATAAATTTCCTAGTGGTAATCTAGCTCCTTGGCTAGTGTATTTTGATTCTCCGGTATATTGTCTTGACGGGGGAGTCCAATTTTCTCTACCTATTACGGCTTCTGTAGCTGTTTCTGGTTCTGTCCATTCTGGTTTAGCTCTTTTTCTTGCATTTTCCATATATTGATCCATAAATGCCTTTTCTTGTTTGTAAAAGTCGGCTATCATTATTTTTCCCTGTTGTATATCATTTACCAAAGGTAAATTGTAGATTTCTTGTAATTTATTATAACTTTCTTCATATGTTAATCCTAATTCTGTAATACAATCTATTATCATGTCATCCACTTCTTCTTGGATATTTAATTCTGTGAATTTTTTATTTATAATTTCTTCAAATGTTTTGTTAGTTACTTCTATTTTAAAGCCTGTAGAGGGTTCTTCTTCTAAATAGTCTATTATACTAAAGTCATTTTCTTCTGTTTCAAATTGGTTGAATCCTATGACTATTTCTTTCTCTTCATTATGTGTATCATATATTGGTTCTGTGTCATATTCTATATTCATAAAATTATATTCTGTTTCTGTTTCATTATCACTTTGTGTAGGGTCTTCCCTTCTAAAGTTTACGAACCTTAAGCTTTGCATTCCATTTGCATTTTCATATATATGACTTTGTTTTGGTATTAATACTTTACTGTCTGGTTCTTGTAGGTCATCCAAAGACCATTCCAGTCCTGCTAATTCCTCGGGATTTATTTTAAGTGGTTCTATCATCTGTATTGATTTTGAGGCAATTGTATTAACAATTCCGTCTATGTTTACTTTATATTTCATTCCTGATCTGTTGCTAGCTTTCCCTAATGTTCCTACACTTATTACAATGTTATTACCTACATAATTATCATATCCTTTTATTTTTAAGGTAATTTTAATGTTTTGTAGATCTTTTATGTCTTTTAATATGCCTGGTGTACAATAAAATAGAGCTGTATTTTGACTCAGGTCTATTTCCATTCCTGAGATAATGGCTTTTTTCAAATCTATTTTCCATGATTTATCTAATAATAAGGCTAATAATTTTGTTCCTAAATTTTTTCTTCCTAATCCTTTTATTCCAATTACCACTAATCCCACATGTGCGAAATGTTTTCCAGACTGTTTGATTTTTTGGATTGTTTCTGGTGAGAATAAATCTATTGTAACTGTTCCGTCAACTACTCTAAGTCTTTCTTCTCTACTACTTAGTATTAAAACTGTATTAATGTTTAACATTCCTGTTTGGTATATATATATATATATAGTCAATTGTCGTTTATTCTAATAAAATTTTACTTTCTTTTGGACATTTTCAAAAAAAAAAGGGTCCAGGCGCGTCGGATTCGTTCCTTTTTTTTGGAAAATGAAAATGTTTGAAAGATTGTACGGATGAATTTCTTTAAAAAAAAAAGAGTCGACACGCTGTTTTATAAGCCAAAACATTGACAAAAGGCTTTTTAATATAAGATATTAATTTCGGAGGTCACTTTACGCCTTTTAAAGAAATTTTAGTTCTCACCCGAAACGCTTTATATATATGAGACTTTCTAACCCCTTTTGGAAAATTGTGTGTGTTTGTGTTTTAAAATTAGATGACTTCGTCGATAAAAGAAAAGAGAAAACTATTCAGTTTTTTTTAAAAAAAAACTGTTTGCTTTAATAAAATTAGGGTTTAAAACAAATTTGAAATTGAAAAAACTGAACAAATGTTACATGTTACAAACTGATCCGTACGGATCCATGCTCCTTTACAAGGAGGTCCGTACGGATGACCATGTGCATTATTCTGTTTTTCTGTATCTCATTTAATTTCAGATGTTACTTCAATTGGACTTTTAGAAACAAAGGTGACAACTTCTAAACTGTCAGGAAAATTGATCATAAAAAAAATAAACAAATGTCCAATCATATGGTTGTCATCTCTAAAACATAGAATAATACAACAATAGTGGTTTTGATTTTTTATTGAGAGACAACAATGAAGATTGTTTGATTCAAGTAAAGAAATGAGAGATCTTTTGAAAGTTTAGACTTAAACGTTTGTCACATTTTAGGAATAAAATGATAGAAAAGAAGTTAAATCAATATTGTGACCATAATCCTTATAATCACATTTTTAATATAAGTGATGAGTTTATCCTTATAAATTAGGGTTACTTGTATCATAGTAAATTAAAATAAAATGGATCAATGGATGATTTTAGTAAGTAAAGACATTTGAAGGTAAGTAATAGAAAGACAATTTTTGAAATAATTATAAACAAACCACTATCTTCATTAGACTTACATTATTAAGCACATTGTGCATGGAAAGTCTTGTATGATCATTTAGATGGTTAGGGATTACAATGTACAAAAACAAGTAAAAGACTACAATATAGATGGTTAGAGATATTGTTTTTTTCATGTTGTCAAAGAAACAACAATGATTAATAAATATATTAAATACTTGAAAATGAGAGATTAAAGATTTATTAGGCTTTGGAATGAGATTTCACCAATATTGGTTATTTTCTTTCTTTCTAATGTTTGATTTTGTTGGGTCAGTGTTTTATTTGTGTTAATGTGATAAAAAGGAGAAAAATTATGCTCTCACTTAGGCCGAATATCCCCTAATGCTCTCACTATTATTAGATTTCTTGTCCCAAATGAAGGAGAAAGAGGGTTTGAATGTGCGCTCGCCCGAAAAAATGATTTCCGGTTTAAATGAAAAGAAGGAGTCGCCACGCCGTTTTAAGAGGAAACATTGAAAACCTTTTATTTAGAGAGAAAACATGAGTTCGGAGGTCAGGTTACGTGTTGGGAAGAACCGAGAGTTCACCCAACACGCCTCATCCATAGACGAGTCTTTCAATCAGAAACATCCAAGTAAATCCAAAGTGTGTGCAAATATTGATAATAAACAAAGTGTGATTAAATGCATCTTATTAATTATGGAACGAGAATTACATATTGTGAGCCCATTATTTAGGGAGGCCACATCCCTGATACAAACAATCTAAAACAGATTACAAAGGAAAAAGGGTCTCTGCAGATAGGTCATGTATGTCGCATGACACATCGCACCAGTGACCACATGTGTCGTGTGACACAGGATCACTTGGAGACGAAGATGTCGCGTGACACATATGAGGCATCTGCAGAAACTTAACAAGATGAACACAGAATCAACAGAAGCTATACAGATCTAATCAATTAGCTGAATTACGAATGGAAAACAGAAACAACACTAAATCGACCCCGGGAGTGTGGATATGAGTAGATCCACACCCCCTTGGGGTTAAAACACCAAATCCAATCAAATGATCAACAATATAAGCTCAATTGTACTGATTATTGAGATTAAACAGAGAGATTGCGATTGGGATTCAGTAATCCAGATAGCTAGGATCTGATTACTGAATCCAAACAAAATTAAATGCTAGAATTAATAGAAATTAAGCAAGAGAGAGAGAGAGATTGAGAGTTAGGGAATCGTTACCCTTGTTGCTTCCATGAATTCTTATCTAGTTAGATATAGAACCCTTCAATTCTTCACCTCTGATCTGGAAGGATTAAGGCAAGGGGCTCAATTGGTGTGGCTTGAGAATTGGGTTTGGAAGGGAGGAATTGGGTAGGTTGAAGGTAGGAGAGAGAGAGGTTTGTGTTTGGAGAGGTTCGTTACGCTGCAAATCCTGCAGAGTAACAAGAGGCTAAAGTTGGGATCCATTTATGAGAGGGAGGGTCTTATTTATAGGCTGCAGTTGGCTGCCTTAGTGTGTCGCACGACCTTACGCGTCCTCTTTCCATGCCTCAAGCTGTCACGTGACACAAGGTGGCTCAACCGCTTTTGGCGCCAAAAACCAGTTTCTGGAACATTCCGGGAAAATACCCAAAAGGTCCAACAGGTTTTATTCCCAAGGGGTCCTTTGGCATGAATAATGTACCAAAAGGTACTTCCTTCGCGGGAAACTCATGGAACGTTTCCGGAAGTCTCGGGATAGGCCGGGAATTTAC
Organism: Adenophora triphylla var. japonica; assembly: GCA_022495995.1. Lineage (NCBI taxonomy): Eukaryota > Viridiplantae > Streptophyta > Magnoliopsida > Asterales > Campanulaceae > Adenophora > Adenophora triphylla. Next base: position 326,487 of record JAFEMH010001892.1, on the reverse strand, counting down.
CAAAACGCCCTTTAATGCAGTTTTATTATATTAAAATGCATCTAAAAGGTTGCGAATTGGATTGGCGTACTTACAGAGCCCCTCGGCAACGTCACTTTTGGAAAAAGTGGGGTTGCCGATAAAATAAGACCCAATCTCAATGAACGGCTAGGGATAAGGTGAAGGGCTAGAAGGGGGAAAAGATGGCTGGACCTTTCTGAGAAAGGATTCCTACGTATCCCTTGAACAAGGGAATCAAGCCAAATCGTAGTTCGGAATTACCAAATCAAAATTATAAGCCAGAAAGGGGTAGAGACGTATCTTCATACCTTTGCTGTGCTTACCTGTGGTTTTCTGAGGGATCAGTATTACTGTGGTCGGATAGTTGCTTCCTTTCACACCAGGTTGTAGCCACCGAAGGGTCTCATGTTGCAACTGGTACTTTTTGCGAATAGCTACCGGGGGTATTTACGCTATCGCTGTTGACGAGTTGTAGCCGCCGAAGGGTCTCATGCTGCAACGGGTCTTTTGTGGATGCTAGGGGTCTCATACCACTTCTCTCATGCAGGATAGTTGCCGGAGGGTCTCACACTATTGCTGCTTCTTCTCATGGATGCCAGAGGGTCTCATACCACTTCTCTTTCTTGCAGGGTAGTTGCCGGAGGGTCTCACACTACTGCTGCTTCTCTTGGTGGATGCCGGAGGGTCTCATACCACTTCTTCTTCTTCTTTGCTGGGGATGAGTATAGCTGCCGGGGGTCTCACGCTATCTCTTTTCTGCTCTGTTGGGGATACATGTGGCTGCCAAGGGTCTTACGCTACTTCTTCTGCTCTGCTCTTTGTCGTTGATAAGTATAGCTGCCAGGGGACTCACGCTATCTCCACTTTCTGTTCTGTTCTGATAAGTATAGCTGCCAGGGGACTCACGCTATCTCCGTTTTTCTGTTCTTTGCTGATCTTTGTGGATGCCAAAGGGACTCATACCACTTACGCTTGCTTTTGTTGTTGATGAATGTAGGCTGCGAAGGGTCTCACGCTAATTCTTTGTTCTTGTTTTTTTTGTTGGACGGTCTTTGCTTGATTGCCGCTTTTCTTTGGTGTCCTTAGCTTTTCTTGGGCAGCTGGGGACTCTGCTTCTTTCTTGTGCCTCGAGGCTATTGGTTGCTGGAAATTTGTTCGTCAATCCGGGAATTCTGTCTTCCGGGGAATTGGTTTCTTTTCGTGGGGCTGTTTGTTTTGTTGAGCTCTTCTTGGGGCTGTCATAGATGCACGTGCCATTTTTGCTTTATTCTTCCTTTTTTTCTTCTCCAGTTTGGTCGGAGGGCCAGTCTTCGGGACTCAATTGATTATTGTACCTGCGAGGGTAAAACAACAACTCCCAGCGCTACGCCTAAATAAGCCTATCTTGTTAGCAAAGATTAATTTATGTTAGCATGGTTTGCGCAAATCTGTCTGTCCTGGGAAAGCGAATGCCATTATTGGGTTAAAGGTTGGCTTTGTCAGGTTTATACATGGGGTTTTGGGGTTGTTTCGGACAGGTGTGTATAGTAGGGGTCCTCTCCCGTGTATTTTTAGGGGTATGTGTATGAGGGTAAGGGGTGGGTTATGGAAACGGCGAGTCGGAAAATGCTCTGGGGTAACCACTGCAGGCTTTTCCACACTGTCTGTCATCAGCCAAAGTATGTCGCCCAACATGTTATGTCTGTTATGTCTGTTTCCGCCGCACGACCGAGGGAGGCTCGTAACGGGCCCTTCAAAAGTCGGTCCAGGCTTCATTCTGCAGACACTGTCTTCTTAGTAGAGAAACCCTGCAGCCCTTATTTGGCAGATAAGCGATTCCTTTGGTCAAGACTGACACTTTTGGCTGCAATGGAACATCATAGCAAGGAGGTTGCTTCTCGGGAGTGTCAATTTCATCGGGACTTCATCGAAATTTGGGGATTTCATCTGAGGCATCATAGAAATATTATCGATAAGCGGTACAGTATGCCTTGCATTTGGTCCTTGAAAGATTGGAGGGATGGCCAGGATTTGCTAGGTGCATCACATGCGGGATTCCGAGCGCCATGTATTCTCTTTGTCATACAATTATCTGAACCCAACTATGGAAGACTTTAGGGCGTTGACAGGTTTGGGTAAGGCGGCAACTGTAGCGTTCCCACGAGACAGTCGGTTGGTTGAGGAGTAGCTATCTGACTTTTTATCTCTGCCTGCGGATCAGGTATTGCCTATGATTCTGGGTGATGGGTCCATAGATTTGACTCGGATGGCTAGGTTGCGTCTGTCCCGTCCTGAGCTGTTTGACCTTTCTACCTCTCTGGATATGTTTATGCTGTTCACATTGTCGGCTTACTATTTTTGCGGATATGCCTGGGTCTGCTCAAGCACTTTGTTGGAGATTGTTAGGCAAATTAGGGGTGACCGGGGTATAGATTCTCGTCAAATTCGTTCTGGCTAAGGGGAGATGGATGTTGTACCACTTTGTTCTTTGTTTGAGACTTATCACGGTATTGACGAGGCTAGCGGGGATTAGACTTCATGGGAGCGAGCGGCCCGGCTTATTATCTCTGTGGTTCTTTAAGAGGTTACGCTTGATCGGAGCATTACAGGAAGGTCGGACGGCAATGCCACAGGTGACTCGGCCACGTAAGGGTGAGGGACGAGGTTGCTTGATAGTTGGCATATGAGGTTGTCATGGTACGAGGCCACCGATCTCGAGCTTTAGTTCTGCACTTTGGAATATACGAGACCACGAGAGATATTCGGGATGGATCAGTAGTAGTCTGGTTGCCTGGTTTGCATGTATCCTCTTTCTGTGTCCCATCACTAGTGAGCAGACAGGATAGGTACCCTCAGCAGATCATCCGCGCTTTGAGGGAGAGGCGGTGGCGATACTTTGTTCCGATGTCCATGGCCGAGCCCCAGGCTATACAGTTTTTCAGCGAGATCTTTTACGGAGGGCTTTCTTCCCACTCGTGTGCTCCTTCGGCGATCTAGAGGATTTACATTTCGACCACGAGTATCCGGATTGGTATGAGGAGCATCGGGGTTACGTGCGGCTAGCTATAGAGACTCGCCGCCGGAATACTTGGGAGCAGACTCTCTGTCCGGTCGAACTCTCAGAGATATAGAGGCACGAGGAAACCCAGACAATGTCACCGGCAATGCTGCTGACGATTATGAGAGACAAGAGATCCGGAGGGCTGCTTTGAGAAATGATCCAGAGATGAGAGCTCGCAGAGAGGCGTTGCGGCAAGAGAGGATTGCTAGGGCTGCCTTGAGGGAGACTGGTCTGATTCAACCGCCGGTGCGAGTTATTCCTGAATTGGGACGGGGTCAAACTGACTTGTTTGATATTCCTAAGCCAAAGACTTCCCGGGGACCGAGAAAGAGGAAGGATAGAGGAGCGAATTCGGGAGCGGGGACGAGCCTCTAGACACACATTTTCCTTTTATTTTGAGAGACTCGAGACTCTTTTGCTTTATGTTTTGAGAGTAGGAATTATCTGTATGGAAACTGAGTACCCTTTGATTACTTAATGCAGACAGAATAGATGTTATCAATGTTTTCTTTTATTCGTAACAATCTTTTTGAGTCAAAAGGTATGCCGTGCTTGAACTCATCAACAAGAATATTAACTCGAAATGATCCTTTGAAAATCCTTGGGACTGTAATCAAAACGCATTTTGGTAGAAAGAGTGATTTTTGCAGCAGTTTTAGACCGAACCACAGGTGGTTTCCTACGTTCCCATTTTGTAAGAGAACTAAGGGGCTCAGGTCTCCGTAGTTCGACTCAATTGACTTTAGTGTTTAAGAAAGGGGAAGATAGAAGGGGGAAATGGTGCAACCCTGTTTTTTACCTAGACCGCCCTCTTTTGGGTTTTCAGTCTAGTTGGGTATATTCTTTAGCACCGGGCGCGTCCCTTATTTTTGCATGGACTGCCTTTTGAGAGGTTTTCAGTCTCATCTGGGACAATTTTGTTGCGCCTTTATTTATCATCATTTTTTATTTTTTTTTATATTATTTTTTTTATTTTTTTTAGAGGGGGAAAGACTCGATCATACAAAATACCTCCGCAACTTGTCGCCGTTGACGGGGTGCAGAAATGGGTTGCCATCCAAGTCTGACAGCTGCATAGCTCCTCCGGAGAATACTTTCTTTACTAAAAACGGTCCAACTCAAATGGGTGCCCACTTGCCCAACACACTTCTCTGATTTGAGGGCTTCATCTTAAGGACCAGATCACCAGCTTTGATATCCCTGGGCCTTACTTTCTTATCAAAAGCACGGGCCATTCTCCTCTGATATGCCCTGTTATGCTCCATGGCTTTTAGTCTTCGTTCATCTAGCAGAGCCAGCTCATTATATCGACTTTGGAGCCATTCGATCTCGTTCACCTCATTCTCGAGCAAAACCCTGAGGGAAGGAATCTCTAACTCAATGGGCATTACGGCCTCCATTCCGTAGGTCAGAGCATATGGGGTTGCGCCGGTGGCAGTTCGGATTGAAGTGCGATAGCCCCATAATGCTAAATGCAGCTTTTCTGGCCAATCTCGTCCTCGCTCGGCCATCTTCTTTATGATTCTCTCCAAATTCTTATTGGCAGCTTCAACAGCGCCGTTTGTCTGTGGCCTGTATGGTGAAGATTTGTGGCGTTTGACTCGGTATTCAGTGAGCAACGGATCAGTTTCTCCCTCAAAATGGGTTCCATTGTCAGAAATAATCTCGTTGGTGTGAATGTGTGCCCAAATTTTGTTTTTGTTGGATTCACGTGAGTTTGAAGACATCCGGTTTAAGTTGAAAAACGGAGTCGCCACGCCATTTTGATTACCTCAAAACTTTGAAAAAAAGGTTTTATGGGTTCGGAGGTTAAGTTACCCCTTGGGAAGAACGTTTGGCGTTCACCCAAGGTGCCTTGTCGGAGCAAGTCTCCCAAGATTTCATTAATCGTGCTTGCTTGCGTGCTTTCTTGTGTGCATGTGTTTGAAAATAAGGAGGGAATGTCCCAAGTCGTCTTCCGGACGTACAAACCATTTGTTGGTTGTCGCTCGGGATTTCTTGGAATTTATGTATTCGGGATTATGATCCCGTCTTCATCTTGTGACTTGTGATCATCGCATTTTAACCTCGGGACTTGCGTGATCGAGAGAATGACTCACTTTTTGTAGTCAAAGATGAGGTTCTTTAGAAAAGGAGGGTCCTTAGCCCATCAATCCTACACTTTAAGATGGTCGAGCTTGTATAGATGCTTCATACTCATCTTAAGTGATAATCGGAGATATAGGGTTCGAAGGTGTCCCTTTTCTAAAGAGATTATGAAACCTTTATGGAAGGAACGATGTAAAGATAGGATCTTTTACACCGGTCCGTTCCTAGGTTGCTAATGGGGGAATGGGGGAAATGTATGTAAAAATGACACTTTAATGAAAAGATGACATTTTTGGGTTGCAAATGATGCACTTAATTCAAAGAAATGATCTTTATTGCAAATGATGCATAAAGATTTGATTTTTATGCAAATGATGCATTTTTGTTTTAGAAATTGGCATTCATTATGCAAATGATGCATAAAGATTGCATTTTGAAAAGCATATGATGCTAGTTTATGGTAAAGACGTGGTCTTTAAAGCAAATGATGCTTGGAAAAGGGATTTTGAATGCAAATGATGCATTTTGATTGAAAAGATTTGATTTTTATATGCAAAGGATGCATAAAGATGACATTTTTATTTGAAAATGGGGGTTTTAGGTGCAAAGGATGCTCCTTTATGGGAAAAAACTACATTTTTATGACAAATGATGTCTAATGCATGTAAAAGGGGAAGGGGGAATATGAAGATATGATCTTTAATCTACCAAGTCCCAAGCAATATAAAGGTAATGCAATGAGCAATTTATAAAGCAATTAGGATGTGAGGTTAGGGCGTACGAGGTTACCAATGACTTCCTTCTTCTTCGGGCGGAGCTAGGAGGAGAGGTTGGTCTTTGATCTTCAAGGAGGAGGGAGGGAGCTTCTTGGCCTTCTTCTTCACCTTTTTGAGCTTCCAGCAGTATTCTTCACGTATTTGGAGTGTTTGTGGGTGATTTGTTGTGTTAATTGTTGTTGTTGAAATGGGTAGAGGAGGGCTCTATTTATAGGCAGTCTGGATAAGGCTAATGAAGCCGTGCGGCTAAGGACAGCGAGCTAATGCAGCCGTGCGGCATTATCCACAATGACTCAGCATTCTAGAACCATGCAAGGTGGCAAATTCTAGAACCGTTCCTCCTAATTAAGAAAAACGTGTTTCTTAATTAGGAAGGATCCCCTTCAGCCCTAAATTAATTAAAAACAGTTCCGGAATGTTTCCGGAACACTAGGAAGGTCTGGGGAATTACCGGAAAACTTACCGAAATTGCCGGGAAATTTAACCGGAAGGCATGAGCCAGATTTGGGTACTTACAGAAGCCCTTGGCAACGTCAATTGCAAGGGGAGTGGGGTTGTCGATAGAAAAGGATCCAATCTGGCGAATGCCGAGACGGATTGGGTGAACAAGGTGGTCTAGTGGTTGAACCTCTTATGAAAGGCTACCTACGTATCTCGGAGGAATCAAGCCAGGCCGTAGTTCGGAATAGATCCGCTGGGGAATGGAGAAGAGAAACGGGTCTCTTGCTGGGGAAATAGAAGAGAGAATGACCTAGGAGGTCAAGCAATTGATCCTACTGGGGATATGCTAGGAGTGACCAAGGTGGTCAGATAACAAAGTCTCTTATGAGAGACTACTTCATCAATGAGAAGTGACGGAGGAAAAAGGGTGACCAAAGTGGTCGGATGGCTGGACCTTTTATAAAAGGCTACCTACGTATCCCGGAGGAATCAAGCCTTGATCGTAGTTCGAGCATCACTAGATAGTTAGGAACGATGTCTAGGATCCTTGAGGGTTTGACAATTAATGGAGGATGTCACCTGATTGACAATTAATGGAGGTTGTCACCTGATTGACAATTAATGGAGGCTGTCACCTGAGGAAACTGGAGCTTACGTCACTATCGAGAAGATAGAGGTAGCTAAAGCTGGATGACGTTATTTCTTTATGACGGAAATAACGAAGACTAGATCTTACGGCGCTATCTCTTTTTGACAGAGATAGAGGTAGCTAAAACTAGAAGAACTTAAGTATACTTCACTATTCGTGATAGAGGTATCTTAAGTTGAGAGAACTTAGCATACGTCGCTATCTGGGATAGAGGTAGCTTAAGTTGAGAGAAACTTGAGCGTACGTCACTATTCGGGATAGAGGTAGCATAAGTTGAGAGAAACTTGAGCGTACGTCACTATTCGGGATAGAGGTAGGTTAAGTTAAGAGAACTTAGCATACGTCACTATTCGGGATAGAGGTAGCTTAAGTTAAGAGAACTTAGCATACGTCACTATTCGGGATAGAGGTAAGCTAAGTTTAGAGTTTTGACAATTCGGAGGTTATCACCTAGCATTATCCCGTTATAACGGAATTAACAGAGGCGACTGGGAAGAAAGCTTAATTGCTTAAGAGATAAGGGATATCTTCTGAAAAAGATGTTATCTTGGTTATAAGATAACGGAAATTGCATGCCCAAGTGGAAGATCCAGGGGCAGGATTGTAATTTTCTGCTCAGAGCGAATGAGGCCGCCCGGCATGAGATGGAGAAAAAGGAGCCGTACGGCTAGAAGCCTATTTTTTCCAGATTATTTAAAATCAGATTTGAACGGGCCATTGGCATTGTATTGCCGCCCAAGAACGCAGAGAGAGAGAAGAGAGGAAGAGAATTTCGAAATTCTTTCAATCCCCTTGCTTCCCTTTTGATTTGAGATGGATCCGGAGGGCAATCCCATACCTAGGCAAGCAAGAAGAAACATCTCGGCGGCCGCTCGGAGGAGGAGAAAGAGCTCGTGCGAACGGAAAGAAAGTATGACTTTCTTACGCCTCCGTCGGAGCTTTACCCGGGGAGAAGAGAGCATAAATCAACGAACCCGCGATCGGTTGGGGTAAGCATTCTTAATTTGCTCAATTCCGTCGATTTTGATTGAATTTTGAATGACTTAGGGCTTGACCCGAATTTTAGGAATTTTCTAGGATTTTTGAATGATTTTGAGACATTGATGAATAACCTATGAGGCTAAGAATATGCAATGTGCAATTTGTTTGACAAAAATAATGGGAATGACCCACTTTTTTCTCGCAAATAAAGTAAGAATGAAAAAAAAAATTGTCTAAAGTGAGACGGAGTTCTTGCATGTGCTAGAACTAGGTCAAAATTTTGAGAAAACATGATTTTGGAAGATGAAAATGATTCATGCATGCCATTTTTAAAGAATAATGCTTATGTGCAAAGAATTGTGAAAATTGTGATTTTGTGCTTTAGGAAAGCAATGGGACTTGTCATGACAAGTTTCAAGTGATGAAAAACGCTTTTTTGATGCAAATGATGCTAGAAAAAAAAACTTTTGTGAATGATTTTCTTTTGAAAAGCATGTGCACTTTTTGAATATATGCATGCTTTTGAAAATGATGAAGGACTGACACATTTCTTTTTGTTGTGCTTGTCTACAGGAGAACAAGTCTAGAGGACCATCAGAGATTGCAGTCAAGCTTTGGCAGAGGATGCCGGATTTCGAGAAGAATGGGGTGAACCCCAAGGGTTTGGTGAGGGCTACCGGCCTGGATTCGTTCGTCGAGGCTATCGGCAGGGGTGTTCACATCACCTCGAAGAGCAAGGGCTTGATCCATTCCCTTTACGAGTTACGGTGGGACGGTACACATAGCTTTCACGAGGCTGAGGAGGCTGACGGTGACTCTGCCAATTTCGCGGCTATCAGCTGGCCTACGGTTCACGGGAGGCCTGTGACTTGGAGAGACCACATTACGGTGAGGAGTTCCGGGCTTTGGTTGGGTTTGAGTGATTCCCAAGGGGCAGGGATGGAGACACGAAATGTCGAGGTGGCGATCCGTAACTTGCATGCGAGAACTTTCTTGCTAATGATGTGGCCTTGGCCAGCTGGCTAGAGCCTTCGTATGGTTGATGCTATCAGTCACTATTTTGCTAGTGCAGGACGCTTTGGCCATGACTTGCCTCCTCGACTCTCTGGAGGATGTTGATGGGATAGGGACGGTCTCTTGGGGAGAGGTCGAATTGGCGGAGTTGTATTTCTCCTTGGACATGTACAGCCGTAACAAGGCTACTTCCATGGACTGCTTCTCATTTGCCCTTGAGGTAGTCTCCTTTATTTTCTCTTTTCTCTTTTCTGTCTTGAGACTTTTATGAGAGAGAGAGAATGACATTTTTGATGTTTTGAACATGCAGGCCTGGTTTTGCGAGGTGATCGGGTTCTTCCCTTGGAACCAACAGGCGATATCACCATCTTCCTGCTATGGTTATTTGGAGGGAGATGCGAGGGATAAATTTACGGGGAAGACCCGGATCACTTTCGACTACAAGATGGTGAGGCCAGTCATCAACAGGGATGGGCATGACGGAGTGGACTTCTACCCTTGGGGGCGGTATCAGGAGATCTTCTTTGGGAGATGCCATTGAGGCGACGAGGCGAGAGGAGGTGGCTCAGCGGGCGACATGTGATGTCATTTACTTGGGGGACCGTTTCTCGAGCGGTATGGCCATGTCCCTCCATTGGACGCCATTACTCCTCGGGATCCTCCAGCACGGATGCTACGGCCCGGGGATTGGCCGAGAGGATGAGATTGCTAGGTACCGGGCGGGCGTGGGCTGCGAGAGGAGTGCTTCGACATGGACACCCCCTACGCTGTGTTTGTGGAGCGGTGCTGAGGAGCGCCACGAAGCTAGTGAAGGCGGCGGTCACTCGGGGATATGGGGAGGATGAGCCTGCGGACCCGCCGATCCTCTCCTGCGCATCGTCTACGTGGTCCATGGAGTACCGAGGAGGATGAGGATACTGTCCCCGATGCTAGGGAGCCCCAGTACACCTTGCCGACGGCAACCTTTGTAAGTATACTTTTAGGGTCTTTCCCTTTTCGGCTTTCGATTTTTACGCTTTTTGCAATTTTACACGAGATTTTCTCTTCTTTTTCTCGGGTTCCGGCTCGCACCTATGACGGATTGGTCGGGCGAGAATAGGGGTTGGAAGGACATGTGCCGGTCCCTTCGAGGAAGGCGCTGCGCTCCAAGCGTGGCGGCACGGATGCAGGAGCCCGGGCGCAAGAGACGGCATGTCGGGCGCGCGGCATCCTCTTCATCGGCCTCGGAGTACTCTTCCCGGTGCCATGCCTCGGGGCGGGGACCCAACGCCGACATTACTGGGAGCGGCCGAGTATGGGCACGATAATGTCCATCTGTCTGATGTGAGCGACCGGGAGGACTTGATGAGGGAGGCTAGCATCTATGAGCTGAGTAGCGATGAGGAGGAAGAAGAATCGGAGGCTTAGGAGGTCTTTAGAGTAGATTTGGAACAAAAAACAAACAATGAACAATTTTTATGCACACTTTATTTATTTTTTTCTTTATTCTGGCGCCGATGGGGCGAAGACATTGTACTTATGTTTTATATGCTTTTCTAATTTATGTTTTCTAAATTTGCATATTATCTGAGCCTTGGGGTGATTTTTGCTTGGAATCGGAAACTGGCGGGCCAAAATGATTTATAATGGTGTATAAATGCTTGAATGGCTTGGATATGTTTTGTACGGGTTTTGGTTGAAAAAGTGGGGTGAAAACTCCCTTGGGCAGCAACTTTGGTTGCTGCAGAATTTCTCACGAGAGGCTAATGTTGCCGTGCGGATAGGTCTGAGGGTAAATAGGGCCGTGCGGCTCACGGTCTGTACGAACTGGTTATTTTGAATAAAAGCAAGGCTTGGCCATTTCATTTCATTTTCAACTTAGACTTGTCCCAATTGTTCCCGAGCACATTTTAGACCTAAAAGCACCATCTTTGGTCATTTTGCGATGGAGAAACTGTCGAGATTGCAAAGGGGGAAACGAGACCGTTTTCTGTCCGATCTTCAATCTTGGGTGAGATACAACTTCCAATCTCATAGGGGCTGCTTGATTCTTCCTTCAAGATCAAGTCTTTATGGCATTTGAGGATCTCCGCCCGATTGGGACCTTTTGAGAGTAGCGGCAAAGTTAGGACGTCAGGAGACATGTTCTTGCTTTTCTTATAACGAGATTGTCCCGACGCATGAAGACTTCCGAGCCTTGATTGGGGTCCCGAGATTGAGGCTATATCTATTCCGCTGATCGGAGACGTGCCGGTAGAGGTAAAGCTTGCATCTTTTGCAGATTCCTTTGGGAGAGGGTGAGAGGATGATGGTAGCCCCGAATAGGATTGACCTTTACGATATCCGGGCAGGTTTGGGTCTCCCGGATATGGCTGCGACCACGGTGGCTATGGACGCATTTATCCTTTGCGTATTCTCTGCTCGTTCCTTCTTGAGTCAGTGGGGATCTGTCATAGTGGCCTCTTGGACATGGTTAGGAGACTGCAAGGCTGGGAAGGATATTGTTCCATTGGTTTTGGGAGAGACACTTCATGGGATTGATAGGATGGCTCGGGGAGACCCTTTCATGAGATCCAGGGAGTCCGGCTGTGTGTTGACACTTATGGGCTGCCGCAGGAGAGGCTCGGGGCTTTGCCGGGGGCTTTGCCGACTCGGTGCCCTTGGGTGATTTCTCGGAGAGGTGCACCGAGGCAACGGGACTAGAGTAGGCGGGAGGCGACGATGGCTAGGCTATCCACTTCGGACATCCGTTGGTGGATTCCTCATTGGAGGTTGCGGACCGGGGAGGATATTTCGGGAGTCCTATCTTTGTGAGGGTTCCAAGATTCTTTGGTCATCCTTCTACATACCTGCTTTGTATCCGGGCGGTTTGGGGCTTTACAGGAGCCATTGAGCGATTGGGAGGACATTCGGACCATGGAGGTGATGCCAATGGATATGAGAGATCCGGCCCGGCTTCTCATTCTTCCCGAGGGCTTGGACATACACTGCTTTCCCACCCGGGGCTATCTTCGGGAGCGAGGAAAAGCACCATCTTGACCACTTGTCTACTTGGGTGGTACGAGAGGGAGATGGGAGTGACTCGGGTCATCTTGGAGGAAAGACGTCGAGCTTTATTGGGAGCTGCTGCGACTCTAGTAGGACTTTGAGGAGGCTGAGGCTAAGGCGAAGTCGCCATAACCAGTCAGTGACTTGGTCGAGTGATATGGAGGCTCGGTATAAGAGGTTGTCCGAGGTCGCTCCTTTGACTGAGGCTCAGAGGGAGGAGGTGCGGACTCGTGCTCGGATAGAGAGAGCACTTATTGACACAGGTTTAGTGGAGGCTCCAGTGAGGATACCGGAGGTCGGGATGAGGGATACCGACATCATAGATAAAAAGAGGAAGAAGACTCGACGGGGCCGAGGAAAAGGGAAAAAGACCAAAGAAGACTCAGCGAATGACGGCGACGGATCTTTTCTTAGGATCCTCTTATTGTCATTTTGCAAACACATTAGTTTATTTAGGCATTTTATTGTATTTTAGATCTTTGTAGCAGGTTAGCAGTGTTAAGAGGTAGACCGTGCTTGAAATCATCAAGAAGTTTTTAACTTGTAATGAACAAGAAATATTATCTTAAAAATTAGTAAAGACACATTTCATGGAAATTCAAATGTCTTATTTATTGGGACCCGTTTTATGAAAACTGAAATACCCTTTATTATTTAGGACGCACTTCATGGAAGCTTGATTGTCCTTTTTATTGTTTAGGACACATTTCATGGAAACTTAATCGTCCTTTTTATTGTTTAGACCGAACCATATATGGCTGCCTACGTTCCCCTTTTACAAGAAAGACTAAGGGGCTCAGGTCTTCGTAGTTCATTCTGGTGAACTATAAAAATTTTATGTGCAGCCCTGTTTTTTGCCTAGACCGCCCTTTTTTTGGGTTTTCAGCCTAGCTGGGCATTACTCTCTTTGCACTAAGATTTTTTCTTTTTTTTTTTTTTTTTTTTTTTATGTGCAACCACTGTCTTTTGCCTAGACCGCCCTTTTTGGGGTTTCGGCCCTAGATGATATTACTCTTTTTGCACTTTTTTTTTCTTTTAGACATAGTATCTTTTGAGCTTATCACCGTTATTTGGGTGGACAAAGGGATTGCCGTCCAGTCCGCAAGCTTCATGGCTCCTCCCGATAGTATCTTACGCACCACATAAGGGCCGATCCAAACGGGTTCCCATTTTCCCGGGGGTTGTCTTTGGTAGGGGGCTTCACTTTCAACACTAAGTCGCCCTCTTTGATGTCTCGGCCTTAACCTTTTTATCAAACGCTACGGCCATCCGCCTCTGGTAGGCTCGGGTGTGTTCCATGGCTTTTAGCCTTCTCTCGTCAAGAAGGGGCTAACTCATCATGCCGGTGCGCAACCATTCCACTTCATTGACACTTTGTTTTCCAGGAGGACCCTTAATGACGGGATTTCCAACTCCACTTTGGTAACACTACTTCCATCCCATAGGTTAAGGCAAAAGGAGTTTCTCCTGTAGGCATTCGACGAGACGTTACGTAGCCCCGAGTGCCAAGTGTAGCTTTTCGGGCCAATCACGACCACGGGTGGCCATCTTCCGGATGATCCGTTTGAGCGTCTTATTAGCGGCTTCCACGGCTCCATTAGTCCGAGGTCGTACGGAGACGACTTGTGGCGAGTGATTACGAATTCGACAGCAACCTATCGCAGTCCCCTTCAAAGTGCGACCCATTATCGGAAATGATCTCGTTGGGCACCCCATATACGCATATTATATTTTCTTTGATGAATTGGGCCACTTTTCTCGGGAAGTGAGGACCTTGTAAGACTTGGCCTCTACCCACTTGGTGAAGTAGTCGATGGCTACTAGCACAAATTCATGCCCATTGCTTCTGTAGGGGCTATTTTCCCTATCACGTCAATACCCCAAGTTGCAAACGGCCAAGGAGTCGTCGTGCAAGATCGGGTCATGAGGCGGGAGATGGTTGAGGTTGGCAAACCGGCGGCACTTTCGCATGCTCGGACGTCTGGACACGATCATTTCCATGGAAATCCGGTAGTAACCCATTACGAGGATCACTTGCATCGGGGCTCGGCATTCATATGGGGACCGCGGGGACCATTGTGGACTTCGTTCATCAACTCTTTGGCCCTTTCTTAAGTGACGCACAAGAGGAGTGGTCCTTGGTACCGCTTCTTGTACAAGTTGCCTCCTAGAATGACATAATGGGAGGCCAACCTTTTCGGGGCTTGCAAGCTCTTGGCTCACGACACCTTCTTTTGGTCTACCTTCTTCGTCTTTGAAAGGCGACTCTCCATCTTTGAGGAATTGGTAAATTTGATTGTACCACGGGGTTCCTTGATAGGCTCGGGTCCCAGGTCTACTTCACAACGAGAAGGTCAGGGCTTCTCTTCTACCCACTCGGAAGGGTTTTATGGCTTTTCCCTCGGGGATCTCTACCCATGAGGCTAGAGTATCTAAGGCATCTGCGAATCTGTTCTTTTCTCTTGGCAAGTAGTGGAAGGTCACTTCTCCGAAGCGTCCGATCAACTCCTCTATACGGGCATGATACCGCTGCAGATTAGGGTCCACGAGTCTTCCATTTGTTGGAAACACCGGTTGATGATCGTAGTGAGTCTCCGTAAACTTCGAGCTCCTTGACATTCCTTTCTAAGGCGGCCTCCAAACCGGCAATGCAAGCTTCGTACTCGGCAACATTGTTCGTGGTAGGGAAGTTCAACTTGAGGGCTATGGGTGTATGCTCATCTTTCGGATCGACGGTAGCATCCCGATCGCCGTTTCCTCTTTTGTTAGCGGCTCCGTCAAAGAACAATTGCCATCGGTTTTTAGGCTCAGCTGCAAAGATCCCTTCATCTCGGGAATTGGGGTTCGAGGCCCTCTGTCCTTCATTGCGGGAAAGTTTGCCGGGTGGTCGAACAACGCTTGACCCTTGATAGACTTTACGGGTCACATAGTTGATGTCGTACTCTTCTAAGAAGAAGGACCACTTTGCTAGACGCATCGAGAGGGAAGGCTTATCAAAGATGTATTTGATGGGGTCCATTTTTGAGACCAAATTCACGGGGTGGGCTTACATATAATGCTTCAACTTGCCGACTACCCGGACCGATCTGCCCCGGAGTCTTTTCACATCTTGAGTAATTGAGCTCACTTCCTGCGGCTTCCGGTGACAAAGTAAATGGCGTTTTCTACTCGAGAGTCTTTCTTTTCCCGAGCAAGCATAGCCCCAACCGCCGTATCGGTGAGTGAGATAGAGCGAGAAGAGGTTTCGTCTATGTGGGGGCATAGCACCGGAGGATGTACTAAGTATGCCTTGATACGGTCGAAAGCATCCCGGCATTCTTCGGTCCATTACGTGTCTACATTCTTCTTCATGAGCTTGAAGATGGTCTCGCACATAGTGGTCAAGCGGTTGACGAAACTTGGCTAATGTCAGTCTTCCCATAAAGCTCTTGACTTACATGCGGGTTCGAGGTGGCCTCATATCCATAATGGCTTTGATCTTTTGGGGGTCAACTTCGATACCTCGCTCAGTGACCATATACCCAAGCACTTTTCCCCTTGTCACTCCGAAGGTGCATTTTAGCGGGGTTTAGTCTCATGGAATGTTGTCTCAGCCTCTCAAAGAACTTCCGCAGGTCAACAAAGTGCTGCCCGTCCTCGCCTTTGGAGTGGATTATCATGTCGTCTACGTAGACCTCAATCTCCTTGTGGATCATGTCATGAAAAAGCGCGGTCGCTGCCCTTTGATAAGTAGCCCCGGCGTTCTTAAGCCCAAATGGCATCACTGTATAGTGAAAGTTCCCCACGGTGTGGTGAAGGCCGTCTTTTCTTGGTCTTCTTCGGCCATCTTGATACGGTTGTAGCTCGCAAAGCCATCAACGAAGGATTTTACTTTGTAGTTGGCGGAGTCCACCAGATGACTATGTTTGGCAAAGGGTAATCGTCCTTGGGGCTGGCCTTGTTCAGATCTCGGAAATCCACACAGAAGCGCACCTTCCCATGGGCTTTGGTTACGGTCACAATATTGGACAACCATGTCGGATATTCGATGACTCTGATGAATCCTACCCGCAGTAGCTTCTCAATCTCTTCTTTGACTTTGTAGAGACCATTCGGCTTGATCTTCCTCGGTTTTTGCTTTGCGGCTTAGCATCCGGTGCTAGAGGGATTACGTGCTCTACTATCGAACCCATCAGCCCGCGTATCCCCGTATGACCATGCAAACACGTCTACGTATTCTACGAGCGAGATCGATCGTCTGTCCTGCTCAACCCCGGAAGAAGTTTCCAATCTGTGTCTCTTTAGGTTCCTCGACGTACCCAAGTTCACACTTGTCAAAACCTCCTCGGCGGCTTGGGCCCGGTTTTCCTCTTTTACGTAACTTTGCTTAAAGATTTCTTTAATGTATTGTTCATTTAGTGTGTTTTCATCTTGTTCAAATGATTCATTATTAACTGTTGTTAAGTTTTGAGTTAATTTATCATTTGTTAAGTTGGCAATAAGAGGATACTCAGAAAGATCTGTCATTTCATTCAAAATAAGGGGAAAGATGACATCGATTACATTTTGATAGTCCTCAGGCGTGAGGCCTTCGGATGTGTTAGTACCCGGTCCGAAAAAAGGTATTCTAAATACTGGGGCCCGGTTAATTAAACAAAACCCTAAATTAATCCTTTAATCATTCGCTCCTCCGCCGTCATCCGCATGCGTGGTCAGTACGCCAGGATATTGTGCCGATCGGTCCTTTCCCTGTTGAATGGCCGATCGACCCTTTATTATTGTGCCGATCGAACCTAAAGCAATTGGTCGATCGACCCTTCTTTCCTGTGCCGATCGGACCTTATATTTAAGGCCGATCGACCCTTGCTCTGGCCCAGCCCAAATACCGAAGCACTATAAATAGGGGTGCCCGGTTACAGTTTTCAACACACAATTTATTCGGGAGAAACGAGATTACACTTGTTTTACCCGTATTTCTTCCCACGTTCTTCGAATCGCCCTAGATTCGATCCCAAAGTCTTGCTACAATTGGTAAGGCTCTTTTTAATATTTTTGTTCTCTATTATTATTATTGTCGTATTATAATATTTGCATGCTTATTATATTTTAATTGTGCCTTTATGCTAGATTTAGGACCTTTTTAATATAATTAGGGTTGTTTTAATTATGCTATAGCCGAGGATGATCTAAGGTTTCGCCCAAAGAAACCCAATGGATCTAGGAACTATTTCTTTCCTTCCACCTTAGTTATAATTGTCCCATGATCAACAATCCCCCAAGGATGAACGTTGATTAGTGCACCTTCCGAGGGCCTAACTCAAAGGTTCTAGGGTGTGATCATCAATTAATTCTTTCTCTCCCCTCCTCCTTATGCATGATCCCGTTTCTTCTATCTATTCCTGTAAACACCGCACACAACCAACACCCCACATGCTAGAAAGACCGATCCGTCGGGCAATAGGAGTGATAGCGTTTCTTCTTCGTTGTAACTTGACCCCGAACCCAATTAACTGTTTAGCCTTTTTTCAAAGCTTTGGGCTATATCAAAGTGGCGTGGCGACTCTCAAAATTTAAACTAATATTTTAATATGGTTTAAAGCGAGTGTCACTAAATGAATATCCCATTTCGGTCCGACATTATACGATTAATTATTTTAAACTTCCGAATGCGCGTTGCATCGGGACGGGGTATTCACAGTGGCGACTCCGCTGGGGACTGTTTTGAAATCTTTTCAAACTAAGTGGGTCAGACTTTCGTTTTCTTGTATGGTGTTGTATTTTGCTTTCGTTTATTTTCTTTATTCTTAAGCATTTGCATTGCATGCATGCATCTCATGTAAATAAAAATAAATCCTTTTCTTTTTCCTTAAAAAGAATTAGACTTTTTACCTCACACTACCACTAGAGTCCGTGTCACACTGCACAGACACCATTTAACCCATCGGAGAAGCCAAAGTGCGGGAAGTGTGGTGATCATGTCGCCTCCCTTCCGAGTCTCACTTGGCCATCCACTCATCAGTGCGCTTCGGCTGCACGGTGGGAGCCTGAAACCTAACCCTTGTGTCACCCACTTTACTAGGAATACACTCCATGTGACCGGTTGGTTTGACTAGCTTTTTTATGTAGACAATTAATAAGGTCTTTATGTTAAGTCGCTACGAACCAATGATAAGTCAAGATCTATCGAGAGATTAAAGGCACTAAAAAATTGATTTCCTTTTAAGAGGACGTGCTATGTAAGGTTGAGTGATATATTGTTAAAAGATCTTGTCCTATCATAGGTTTGTGGGACTTCCCATAAAAATCATATTAAGTGTCTATACGAGAAGGTTAGTCGTTAGGATCCACCACTTTAGGATATTTAGTTAGTTGCGAAAAAGGGGTATCCCTTCCAACCCTAGTAGGTCTAAAAGAAACAAAGCTTTTGTAAATAAAAAATTCAAGCTAGTACACTGCATTGAGTCAACCCTTCTCCTAAAGCCGAGTCTTTTCTGATACTTCCACAGAGCTAAGGTCGGGCCGCGTTCTTCATTCAACAATGACAACCTTGCCTCCATCAACTACTCCAAGCACGCCTGCTGCCTCTGCAACCAGCTCTACACCAGTCACTTCAATGGAAGGTCCAGTCAACCCCAACTTCAATGACATTCCGCCTGCTCTGCACGCCTACTTTGCCGGTTTGACCATGAGGGTTGAGAAACTTGAAGAGCAGAATCGCACTTTGAAGAACCACAATCAAGAGTTGAAGGATCATTTTGTTGAAGAGCTCAGCAAAAGGGGACATAAGGTGATCTTGATGGGAAATGAGGTTGTTGATGTGGAAGATGAAACTGTTAATGCTCCTAATCCTGCCAACCATAATGCACCCACTTTCCCTCTACCCAATTACGTTCCAAACAGCTACAATAATGTTCCACCACCAGTCATGTATGGGAGCTCGAGCAAATCCAAAAGACCTTATCAACCTCCTGCCGACACACCCAAGGACCACTTTGCTAACCTACCCCCTCCCACTTTACCCTTCAATTATTCCGGCCACCATATTCCTACCTACTCCACCTCCCCTACCATTACTCAACCCCCAGCCATGCAGAACTCCAACATTGCTACAGACCCGACTGTGTTAGCATTGATTGAACAAGTAAAAGCATTGACCGAGCAAATGGGAAAGCAAGGTGTGTCCCCCATCAAGATGCTTAATCCGAGCAAAGTTGCGCCCCTGCCTCAAGACTTTAAGATGCCCAAGATGGCCATGTTTGGAGGAGTTACTTGCCCAAAGACGCACTTAGACAGCTATACGTTGGCGATGAGGGCTAAAGACTGTACGCCCGAGCAAATGGCAAGAATGTTCCATATCACATTGGAAGGGGCTGCTCTCCGTTGGTTTTTGAAGTTGAACGAGGAGGAAAGGGATACTTGGGACAAGGTTAGTAGAGTGTTCTCGGAAAAGTATCAAGCAAACATGGATTGGCAAGTTAATCGAGCTGATTTGGAGCACACGCTTCAAAAGAATGGGGAGTCAATTTATGATTTCTACAAGCGTTGGAATGATAAGTTGAGCGAAATTCAGTATCTGCCCAAGGAGAATGAACAGAAACAGATTTTTTACAAGTGTTTGTTGCCCGGACACAAGTTAGCAGTTGGTAATGGTTATTTCCCCAATCTTAGGGAAATGGTAGATTCGGGAGTACGGTACGAAAGCGGCATCACCGGGATCACTCCACCGAAGGACATTGGGGCTAGTAATAATTCGTTCCGCTATAGAGCTCCCGCCAACACGGCGGCAAAGAAAGAGCCAGTGGGGCAAGTGAACTATGTACAAGGGGGAGCTGCTTTGGATGTTCAAGCTGTAATGAGGGGGAATAACAATGTTCACCGCGAGAGAGACGTGTTTGATGATTTTGGAATGCCAATGGGCAAAGTTTTCGAAGTGCTAGTAAAGAAGGGCTTGGTCAAGCCAATTGAGAATTATGAACCGGTAAACCCAAGAGAAGACTTAGATGCTTCCAAATATTGCAACTACCACAAGTACAAGGGCCACACTACTGATTACTGCATTCAGTTCAAACGGTTAGTGCAAGACTTGATTCGGCAAGGCAAGGTGGAGAAGCCAAAGTCTCCGAATGTTGTGGGGAATCCCCTTCCTAACAACAGGATCCACATAGTGGAAGGTAATTTTATCAGTATGGTAGAGATGGAAGATGCTTTTGAGAAACTGGGGCTGTCAACAGAGAAGGTGTTCTCAGCCATTGTCAGAAAAGGATTGCTTGTGCCAGATTTGTCCGAGCACGCTGGTTTTGCTTTGAAGAGGGCTGTGCAGAAGCTCATCATTGAGAGGAAGATAGAGAATCCTAATAAGATAGTCGGTAGTGATATTGCTATGGTAGAGAAAGACCTCACTGATCCAGTCGAGTCTGTTGTGACAGACGGTGAGGCAGTTGTGTCAGTTTGTAATTTGAGTTCAATTAATAAAGAATTTGCTTGTTATATGCTGTCTTTTGAGGAACTGTCTAGAGAAGTTGCCTCGTTAAATGATGTTTATGTGGAAGAGAGTCCTAAACCTCTCTCGTTGGCCGAAATTCACGCAGAAGTATCCGACATGGAAAAGAATGGGGTTAATCTACTCACGAGGTCCGGAAGGGTGTATCAAGCAGAAGATAAAGGGGCGAAGAAAGTCTTTGGTCCGAAAGTGGAGGTGGTAAATCCCGAGAAGGAGGATCCTATTCTCACTCAGCTGAAACAAACCCAAGCCAAATATATCTCTATGGTCCTTGCTAACGTCCTCGTATGCTCACAGGATGATGTTGGAACAGAATCTTGCTGCGACTTTGGTGCCGTCTGACACAAAGCCAGAAGATGTAACGCAGATGATCGGCAACATACACTTTGGGAATATCATCACATTTTCAGAGTTGGACATGCCGGAGTTTGGGTCGGATCATAATGAACCGCTGCACATTACTATTGAGGTCAACGGGAAAAGGTTGCCACGTATTTTCATTGATAACGGTTCTGCGGTGAACATACTGCCTTCCAGGATGATGGACGTCCTTGATCTAAGTCCTACAGATTTGAGACCTTCAGTTCATTCCGTGCGAGGATACGACTCTACTAGCCGGTCAGTGTTGGGAATAATCAGTTTGCCTCTTACTTGCGGGATCACCACTATGATTTTCGAGTTCCAAGTCATAGACATACCTTCCACTTTCACCATGCTGCTGGGTAGGCCATGGTTGCATCAGATGAATGGAGTCCCTTCCTCATTGCATCAGTGCGTGAAATTCCAGTCGGGCGACCAAGTGACAGTCATCTACAGCGATTTGGTAACGTCTCAAGGGTCAAGCACTGAGGGAAAGCCGGTCCTATAGATTCAGCATGAAGAAGGTAGTTCTATGTTCATCGGTTTTCAGCTAATAGCACAAGCACAGGTTTGTGCGGTAGACCTCACAAAAACATCGGACAGAGTACGACCAGCTGTCAGAATGATGAGGAACATGGGATTTGTACCGGGGCGGGGCTGGTGAGCATCTCCAAGGACCTACGCAAGCGGTGGAAGCTGCGATCATCGCGGCAAGCACGGTTTAGGCTATGTTATTACCCACACGAAGATCGGGCTGAAGAGAAAAGAATTGAGTACCTCAAGAGGGCAAAGCTACCCTACGAGAAGCCAGAGATGAGACCATACCGCCTTTCCCTCAACAGTTATTTTGTCAAGGAAGGCGAGGAATTTTCTTGCATGGAGTTTAATGAACCATGGTTTGATCACACAGGTAAGCTGCAGAAAGGTTTTGAAATCTTCAGGGATACGGTGTTCGACAGGTCGAAGCTGAAAACAGTTCTCATGGATCCACGTCAGAAGAGAGGCAAGGTTGTCACAGTCCAGAGCCGGTACACCATAAAGGATGGGGACGAGTTGGCAGATCAGCTAGGGCAGGTATCTTTGGATGAGCCGTCGGTCGAGAACATTGCAGTTTCAGAGGAGTCAGAGGAATGGGATGGTCAGACCCTGCTACAGCATTTGGGGAATCTGAATATAGAAGATGATATGGTTGCAGTCATTGGAGCAGAGCAGACAGACAATGTTGATCCAAGGACGTTGGTGACACCCATGGTTGGAAAGCTGAAGAATTGGTGCGTATTTGGCGGGCCCATAGCCACGAAGAAATACATGGTTGAAGAGCTAGGACTGATGCCTCCTCCTGTTGAGTCCCCCGTTGGTTCCCCCCAAGTCCTCTGTTTCTTCAAAGTCATCTGTTTTGTTTGAGTCAGATGTGTTTTCTTTTGAGTTTGAGTCTTCCTCTAAGTCTGATGACCTCACGTCAGAGGACTATGACTTAGTTGCAAATGTTGTTTTCCCCTTCGCTATGAATGAAAAGCTAGATCTTTCTGAGTATCCCCTCATAGCCAATCTTCTAAATGATAAATTAACTAAAAATAATGCTCAACTTAATCAAATTAACCTAGTTAATAATGATTCATTAGAAGAAGCAGACACACTAAGCAACGAATACATTAAAGAAATTTCTGAGCAAGTTATTAATCAAAGGGAAGGTCGAGCCCAAGCTGCCGATGATGTGTTAGCATGTATTAATTTGGGAACGGAAGAGGAGCCGAGAGAGACGCAAATCGGAAGCTTCTTCGAAGGGACTGAAAGGGAAGCTTTGATCGAGCTGCTCAAAGAATATTCGGATGTGTTCGCATGGTCATACAAGGATATGCCGGGGCTGGATAACTCAATAGTGGAGCACAGAATACCACTAGCACCAGACGCCAAGCCTGTCAAGCAAAAATTGCGCCGCATCAAGCCAGAGTGGTCTCTGCAAGTCAAAGAAGAGATAGAGAAGCTCCTCAGGGTGGGTTTTATCAGAGTCATTGAGTATCCAACGTGGTTATCCAACATTGTGACAGTCAGTAAATCGAACGGCAAGGTTAGAGTTTGTGTTGACTTCCGTGATCTCAACAAGGCTAGCCCAAAGGATGACTTCCCGCTACCCAACATCGACATGTTAGTAGATGCCACTGCTAACTACGAAGTCAAGTCCTTTGTAGATGGTTTTGCGGGTTATAATCAGATCAAGATGGCTGAGGCAGACCAGGAGAAGACAGCCTTCACTACACCATGGGGAACATACTATTACATTGTAATGCCATTCGGATTGAAAAATGCAGGGGCTACATACCAGAGAGCGGTCACAGCATTATTCCATGACATGATCCATAAGGAGATTGAGGTGTATGTCGACGATATGATCATTCATTCCAAAGGGTCAGACGGTCAGCACTTTATTGATTTGAGGAAGTTCTTTGACAGGCTGCGCGAGCACTCCATGCGACTGAATCCTGCCAAATGTACATTCGGGGTTATTCGAGGAAAGGTCCTGGGTTACATGGTCACAGAACGCGGGATTGAGGCAGATCCGAGGAAGATTCAAGCTATCATGGAGATGAGGCCACCACGTACAGAAAAGGAAGTTAAGGGATTCATGGGACGGTTACAGTACATCAGCCGCTTCATTAATCAATTGACTACTATGTGTGAGCCGATTTTCAGACTAATGAAGAAGACTGCAAGTGTAGATTGGGACTGGAAGTGTCAGGAGGCCTTTGAGGAAATCAAGAGATACTTGGTCAATCCCCCTATCCTTCGCCCCCCACATTCGGAGAAACCATTGCTCTTGTACCTAACAAGATAGCGATACGGCCGTTGGGGCTATCCGGCACATGAAGCCAAAGATTCTCGGGTAGAGAATGCCGTTTATTTCGTTAGCCGGAAGTTGCGGGCGGTGAGCTAAACTACTCGGCGTTGGAAAAGACTTGCTAGGGCTAGTTTGGGTAGTTAATAAGCTAAAGCATTACTTGTCAGCACATCCGATCCTACTGGTGTCAAAGATGGATCCAATTAAGTATTTGTTCGACAAGCCGTCTCTATCCATGAGATTAGCCAAGTGGTCGGTATTTCTGGGGGAATTCGACATCACCTATGTACCGAGAAAAGCAGTTAAAGGGAGAGCCATGGCAGATCATTTAGCAGAGTTTCCTAGCACAGAAGAACAGAGGCTTGAACCGGAGTTTCCAGACGAGGGGATTTTCAGCCTTGATACAGAAGAGAGATGGCAACTATTCTTTGATGGGGCCGCAAACAAGAGAGGCAACGGAGTGGGAATCCTTTTAGTCGATCCCAAAGATGAGCACACCCCCATCGCCATCAAGCTGAATTTTACAACCACCAATAACGCGGCTGAATATGAGGCCTGCATAGCCGGCTTGGAAGCAGCCTTAGAACGTAATGTGAAGGAGTTGGAAGTATATGGAGACTCAGCTTTAATCATCAATCAGACATCTAAGAAGTGGAAGACTGTTGACCCCTACCTGCAGCAGTATCAGACTTACATGGAAGAGCTGGTCGGACAATTCAGAGAAGTGACATTCCATTATCTACCCAGAGACAGAAATAGATTCGCTGACGCTTTAGCTACACTGGCTTCTTTGGTCGAAATCCCTCACGGAATGTCTGTAAAACCATTCAGGGTTGGCCGGAGGGAGAACCCCGCTTACTGCTACGAAGCCTACTGCTACGAGATTCAAGCTGACACCGAGGAAAGTAAGGATCCGTGGTACGCACAGATTTATGAGTATCTCAAGAAGGGTGATGTGTCTTTTCTAGGAGATGTGAAAGCCAAAAGCTTGCAGGCATTGAAGCGATTGGCCGGACAGTTTGTTCTACTAGATGATACGTTGTACAAAAGACATTACGATGGCCTGCTATTACTCTGTGTAGATGCGAAACGGGCAGAAATGATCATGGAAGAAGTACACGATGGCTTATGCGGTCCGCACATGAACGCCAGGATGTTGAGACAGAAAATCACACGGTTGGGTTATTATTGGGTCACTATAGAGGCAGACTGCATCCAGTTCGTACGGAAATGTCCCAAATGCCAAATGTGTTCCAATCTGAACCATGTACCCCCTCACGAATTGTACAGCATGGTAACCCCTTGGCCATTTGCAACATGGGGGATTGATGTGATCGGCAAGATTACACCGCCGGGAAGCAACGGGCATTGTTTTGTATTAGTAGCTGTCGATTACTTCACCAAGTGGATCGAGGCAAAGTCTTACAAGGTGTTGACTTCCAAGAAGGTGTCACAGTTCATTAAAGAGGATATCATATGCAGATATGGGGTACCAAATGAGATCATCTCGGACAATGGGTCCCACTTTGGCGGAGATTGTGACAGATTACTGGCAGAGTTCAAGATTACCCGGCACAAGTCTTCCCCTTATAGGCCTCAGACCAACGGAGCAGTCGAAGCAGCTAACAAGACAATTGAACAGATAATCAGAAAAACGGCAATTCGAGGTAGGGACTGGCCCGAGAGATTACCATTGGCACTTTGGGGATATAGAAATTCCGTCCGTACCGCTACAGGCGAAACTCCCTTTGCCCTGACATATGGGATGGAGCGGTGCTCCGGTTGAATTGGAAGTCCCGTCTTTGAGGATCTTATTAGAGAATCAAGTAGCAGAAGTTGAATGGCTCCGCAGTCGATACGATCAGTTGGCCACACTTGACGAGCTTAGACTCAAAGCCATGGAACACATCCGAGCCTATCAAAGACGGACAGCAAGGGCTTTCAACAAGAAGGTGCAGCCCTTAGACATTAAGGAAGGAGATTTGGTCTTGAAGCAGCGACTTCCCAATAAGTTCAATCCTCTCGGGAAGTGGGCCCCTACATGGACCGGCCCGTATGTGATCAAGAAGATATTTTTGGGTGGAGCAGTTAAAATGGCGATTTAGATGGCAACGAATTCAAGGAGCCCGTCAACCTCAAGCAAGCTCGCACGCTACTATGATTAAGCTCTCCCTCCCCTCTAATAAAAAAAAAAAGACGCAAAAAGAAGCCCGCTAGATTGAAAACCCGCAAAGGGCGGTCTAGCAATAAAAGAAAGGGTGCGTTCAAAAGCTCGCTAGATTGAAAACCCGTAAAGGGCGGTCTAGGCAAAAGTTAGAGCAAACAAATAAAATAAAAATTGTCCCGCTTCTATCTTACCTTTCTAAAATTAGTAGCTTGACGAAAATGAACTACGACGACTCCGAGCCCCTTGGCTCTCATTGTAAAAGGGAACGTAGGCGGCCTTAATCGGCGCGGTCCAAAAAATAAATAAAAATCCAATCTGTTTTTACTAAAGCAATAAACTTTTCATTCCCACAATCAATGCATGATTACACTTATTTGATGAGTCTAAGCTTGACTATACTAATGACTACATAACTTGCAAAAGAAACTAAAAAATTAAAAGGCAAAATAAATAACTAATGTGTCTGCATGTGACTGTGGGTGGATACTTGGACATATAGGTCTACTCCTTGGCACTAGGCCCCTCATCTCCGTCCTTCTTCTTCTTGGCAGCTCGTCGAGTCGGTTTCTTCTTGCTCTCTCTCTTAAAGTAAGGTGAATGCTTCTTCTTCAATGGGGGAACCTCCTCGATTGCCTTGCCCTTCAACTTCCGCTCAATCTTCTTGGGAGGATGCTCTTCCCCTTTGTCCGAAGAAGTCTCCAAAGCTTCCCTGTCTCTGAGAAAACGGCTCGAAGATATGTTAGGAATCAATCTCCGTCTCAAGTCATACAACACCTCCTTCATCGGCCCCAAGTTTTCTTCATACCATGTCAAATAAGCATGTGACAGATGAGTGCTAAGGGTCCGCTGTGCAAGATAAACTCGTGGCATCCCATGAGAACTCCATAAGCTTACCATCAGAACCGAAACACCAACGTCCATTGGAAGAACCTTGGCAGAATCATCAAACTCAGAAGATCCCCAAGTTTGAGGATGGACCTGCTCCATGCCATATTGGCAAAGTACCCGCTCTGCATAGTAAAAAGTGGTGGTCTCAAAAGCTGGTACACGAATCAAGCATTGCCCAAGCTGAAGGCTCCGGATGAAGGAGAGGCCCCAATGCTGTACTCGCCACTGAATCCTGTCCGTATCCACCTCCGCCAAGTACATCTTCCACTCCCGCTCTGATAAGCCGGAAAGCGGATCAATCTTCCTCCTGTAACCGTGAAACCAAGGCTTAACACTCGAAGGGGGAATCTCTAGAACAAAAAGCCGATCCTCAAGCCATGTGGTCAGTAATTTGGCACTGCCCCTAGTCATGAGTGGAGCACCCCTAGCTATCTGAGATATACCATGAAGTGTCTCGCCCAAGAGAACCGGAACGATGCTCCTCCCAGAACGGGCCTGATCAACCATATCCAGACATCCACTGGTAGCTACCCCCACATAAGGAGAGAACAGAACCTTGGAAAACAAGCAGAGGGCCAGGCAATCCAAAGCAAAATCCGAGTCAAAGTCATCACCATGAGCAAACCTCCCCGGCAAATCACATATATCTATATCCACACCCTTAACCAAGCCTCTAGCCACAGCCGTAGGGATGCGCAGAAATTTAGCCACCCTTGTCACCAACGGAACTCGATCCTGAGGAACTGCTATCGAACTGACATCATCCCCTCTGCACAGAGCAAGAAAATCCTCATAAGTGGGTGCAATCTCGTTGTAGGAAAAGTTGAAGACATGATTGGATTCGTCCCAAAAAGCAGCGGCTGGGTGCAAGAAATTCCAGTTAGGATGCATGGGCAAAAGGGACCAAATGCACTTTACCCCAAAGCGTTTGTCAAAGGCGTGACGAACGGAGCGAGGTACCTTGGATACCCAAACAGCCAAATCACTCTCAAAACTGCTTTGCTTCTCAATCAAAACGGAAGGTTGGGAGTTCATGATTTATACCCGGCAAGAAAAGAATAAAAAAGCAGTAGAAAAGGCAAAGAAAAAGAAAAATTGTGCTTTGTACTCGTCAGTTGCAAAGGAATATATAGGCATTGGTATGGGATTCCGTACAGGAAAAGGACTGTGAGGTAATCCGTGCAGGAAAAGGACAGCATAGGGCCGATCGGCACCTTCCAGGAAGAACAAACGCCGCCTCTCAGCATAAGGCCGATCGGACCTTTAAATTTGGGCCGATCGAACCTTTAATTTAAGGCCGATCGACCCTTTGGTTTCTCCAAGAACGACGCAGCTTCAACAGTTCAAGGATTTTTAGGCTGCGTGTGTTTTATTTTGTTTTGTTACAATATTGTCCTTAATTGTTCGATGCAGTGTACAAAAATAGATAATGTCCAAAAATAGAAAATGTTCATAAATGGAAAATGCTAACTTTTATATATTAAACCCATAAGCTTGTACATAAAGCAGTTGCATTACATCAGTGAGTCAGCATAAAATATAGAGTCTGCATGCTTCTTTTTTTCCTACAGGTATTACGAAATAAAAAATCCTAAGGACCCCGACGGGAGGTCGAGGGGCGACCACGAGAAAATCTGGATGTCGAGCTACCCTCATCATGTGATCGCTGTCTCCGCTGCGCCGGATCCACATCCACTGATCTCCGGGATTGGCAGGAAAGCGCCTGCACTGCACTCTTCAGCAGACGGCTCAGTACATTGGTCTGCCTCACGGCCCGCACGTAAGACTCCCGGGTAACCTACAAAATCAGGCGCGAGAGTTACACCATAGCTAAAACATAATAATCAATGCATGAAAAAGAAAAGTAAGAGGCATACCCCGCCGGCACCGCCCGAAGGAAGCTGAGCGCCCTCCACCTCATCAGCCTCTGTAGGTGTCAAGTCTACCCTCACCTCCCCGTCGGCCATATGCACAAAGAAATGGTCGGGAAATGGGGGCATATCAGCAATCTCGGGATGTCCAAAGCACCCATCGGCTCTGGGATGACCCAATCTGCTCCCCATGCCGGCGGCCTCGGCCTCAAGTCGCCTCACCACTGCGGCGATCTCGTAAAAGCTCCACAAAATCCACATAGCCCGTATCAAGACGGAACTGATAAGCAGGGACCCCAAGTAGATACTCTGCCCTCCTCGCCAATCGGTTCGGATACCACATGTTCCTGGGAGGATGTTGGGGCGCATAAAGCGGAGCCCATGCATAGTGCTGTCTCGCAACCCGCTCACCCAAATACATCTCGTCAGCAAGCAATCCGACCAACAACGCGGGAAGGGCCACATCCTGACAAGACCAACCATCTCCGAAGCCTCAGGGGTCCAAGGGTAGAGCAAAAACTCGAGCCTGCTGGGACCATCAAGAACAGCCCTCAACTCGAACTCACGAACCGTCTTCGGGAACCCCTCAACCCGATTCTCCTTCCTCCAGTAGCGCAAGACGGGCACATCCCTAGTCTGATCCAGCAAAGTGAACGGCGCGACGCCGAAGATCTCATAGACCCATGCCTGCAAAAGACACGAAAAACAGATATTAATAAAGACAGAAAGACAAGTAACAAGTAAAAAGACAATGAAAATGACAAAAGTCGGCATACCTCCAGAACAAACTGAAAGGCATCAAAAGAAGAGGTATTGGACCTCGAAACAGTATCAAGAGCCCGATACAGCTCGGCCAAGCCGGCCCCTCCCCAAGAGATATCTCGCACTAAGCTCAAATCAGTCAAGGCGCCCAACAAAGAGAATCGGCACACTGGGCCCGAGTTGGGGAAAAGCGATACTGAGAATCCGTACCAAAGGAATCCCCTGACAAGTGCGTCAAGCCCATACTGGCCAGCCCTGTACTGATCAATAGCAGCCTTGACCAGCTTGTACAACCTCCCCGCATCAACGCCGAAATTTCTGCTCGAGCCTAAGCTAGCGCCAAACAGCTGAACCTGACGAGCCGGGTCGGCATAAAGGGTATCATCAAAAGGCAAAGCTATGTCCGTGAATCTCAATCCAGTAAGGACGGCAAAGTCTGTAGGAGTGATCGTGGCCTCACCCCAACTCAAATGGAAGGTGTGTGTCGTGTCCCACCAGAACTCCCGACATGCCTTCACCACGGCAGTACACTTCCTGGTCTGACCCATCAGTAAGACCATGTCAAAAAAGGGAGCCAACCCCAAGCTCCGTACCCTCTCGCGAGGACCGCCCTCACCAGCCGGCAGAAGTGCCCACAACTCACCAACCGCTCTAAGGGAGCTACGTCCCTTCATCTTCTTCCCCTGCAGGTAAACACAGCACAGGTACGTGTCATTACTCGCATTTAAAATAATAAACACTTTGCACATGCATGAAATATTCTGTTGTTAAATAAAAATTCTTTACCTTTATCCCGACGCGGGAGCGAAGACCGGTGGACCATGAAAAGCCAAACCCGGATAAAAGTCGGACTGGTTGAACAACATAAAATGCAGCCTCGAGGGCCGATAATTACGCGAAGCCCGCCGCCTCCTAGCCTCAACGTCCCCGCCGGCGTCACTCCTATCACTCTCCCCGGCGTCAGGATCACCCTCCTCTTCATCATCATCGCCGCCGTTACCACCGTCATCGCCGCCAAAATGACCGCCGTGTCCGCCACCATTGCCGCCATGTCCGCCACCACTGCCGCTGCCACCACCGCCATGACCGCCATGGCTGCCATCATCACCACCTCCATAACCTCCATAACCTCCATAGCCACCCTCAAAACCACCACCCACATTGCCATAACCGCCCCTAAAACTACCAGAACCATGGCTGCCCCCGGCACCATAGCCACTTGCACCAACTCCGCCGCCATAGCCAAAGAAAGCATCACCTACGCCGCCATATGAGCCCAACAATGGAGCATCCGGTCGGTGGAGCAAGAGTTCCAAAGCGGCAACATCGGGATCCATGGCAAGCCTTGCTAACTCGGCACAAATCAAGGGAGGTTGAAAGAATTTTCCGGCGAGAGCTTTAGAATTCGTAAGGAAGAAGAAGAAGACGTGAAAGAGAGAAGGAGACGGACAGCTTTTAAGGCCGATCGGCCGTAAAATCTGGCCAATGGGGTGAAGGGCCGATCGGCCTATTATTTTGTGCTTCTTCGAGACCATCGAACGGTCCAGATCTCATCTTGGCGACGCGGATTCGCGTCAATTGTCCTCAGCCAATCAGAAGGAAGGTCCGATCGGCCATTTCCCTTCCCCGCCTGACACGCGTCTCCTCGGTCACATCGATTGACCAGACATTTAATAACCTCTCCCTTTTTCAAAAAATCCCCCCATTTTTCAAAAAAACCCTCCGTTTTCAAAATAAATTCTTTTTTTTAAACTCAAAATCCTTTTGCTTTATCATTTATAATTATTTCGGGGTGACTCCCGCACAGTCAAAATTCCTTATTTTTCGGGGTGACTCCCACAAAGTCAAAATCTTATTTTTCGGGGTGACTCCCACAAAGTCAAATCCTTATTTTTCGTGGTGACTCCCACAAAGTTAAAAATTCCTATTTTTTCGGGGTGACTCCCACAAAGTCAAATCCTTATTTTTCGGGGTGACTCCCACAAAGTTAAAAATTCCTATTCTTTCGGGTTGACTCCCACGCAGTTAAAACTCCTATTTTCCGGATGACTCCCTCATAGTCATACTCTCACAATTTTTTGAGTGACTTTCACACAGTCACGTCTTCGCATTCCAGTGACTTTCGCACAGTCACGTCTTCGCATTCCAGTGACTTTCACACAGTCACGTCTTCGCATTCCAGTGACTTTCGCGCAGTCACGCATCCTCGGGTGATTCCCGCACAATCGCATCTTTGGTTTGAGACGCCACACGTCCGCCATTCTTGGGTACTAAGCGCCCACTCTTCCGAACTACGACTCGGCTTGATTCCTCTTGGGATACGTAGGTAGCCCGACGTGGGTCCAGCCGCTCGACCTACCTGGTCATCTGCTTTGCGACTCGGCTCGAGTCCAAACCTCACATTCGCGAGATCATCGTTTCACCTCCTGAAATCCCTTTTTTCAGGACGGATCCTATTCTTTTATCGTCGACCCCACTTGTCTTACAAGAAGCGTCGTCGAGGGGCTACTGTTAGTACCCGGTCCGAAAAAAGGTATTCTAAATACTGGGGCCCGGTTAATTAAACAAAACCCTAAATTAATCCTTTAATCATTCGCTCCTCCGCCGTCATCCGCATGCGTGGTCAGTACGCCAGGATATTGTGCCGATCGGTCCTTTCCCTGTTGAATGGCCGATCGACCCTTTATTATTGTGCCGATCGAACCTAAAGCAATTGGTCGATCGACCCTTCTTTCCTGTGCCGATCGGACCTTATATTTAAGGCCGATCGACCCTTGCTCTGGCCCAGCCCAAATACCGAAGCACTATAAATAGGGGTGCCCGGTTACAGTTTTTCAACACACAATTTATTCGGGAGAAACGAGATTACACTTGTTTTACCCGTATTTCTTCCCACGTTCTTCGAATCGCCCTAGATTCGATCCCAAAGTCTTGCTACAATTGGTAAGGCTCTTTTTAATATTTTTGTTCTCTATTATTATTATTGTCGTATTATAATATTTGCATGTTTATTTTAATTATGTCTTTATGCTAGATGTAGGACATTTTTAATAGATTTTTAATGCAATAGCCGAGGATGATCTAAGGTTTCGCCCAAAGAAACCCAATGGATCTAGGAACTATTTCTTTCCTTCCACCTTAGTTATAATTGTCCCATGATCAACAATCCCCCAAGGATGAACGTTGATTAGTGCACCTTCCGAGGGCCTAACTCAAAGGTTCTAGGGTGTGATCATCAATTAATTCTTTCTCTCCCCTCCTCCTTATGCATGATCCCGTTTCTTCTATCTATTCCTGTAAACACCGCACACAACCAACACCCCACATGCTAGAAAGACCGATCCGTCGGGCAATAGGAGTGATAGCGTTTCTTCTTCTGTTGTAACTTGACCCCCGAACCTAATTAACTATTTAGCCTTTTTTCAAAGCTTTGGGCTATATCAAAGTGGCGTGGCGACTCTCAAAATTAAACTAATATTTTTAATATGGTTTAAAGCGAGTGTCACTAAATGAATATCCCATTTCGGTCCGACATTATACGATTAATTATTTCAAACTTCCGAATGCGCGTTGCATCGGGACGGGGTATTCACAGGATGACTCAGAGGACTGGAATTCAAAGATTCCTGACTCGACTGAATAGACGACAGGGTGTTTGACACGACTGGGTTGAGAAGGATGGGGTACCAATCCAAGCTCCGCGATCATTTGCTGTCGACTGGCTATCGGCCCTGAGAACGTCTCCCAATTCTTCAACGGCATCTCTGTCTTAGTTACCAAAGTGCGGGGATCAAAAGGATTTTCACCACCGTCTCTAATTACGGCAACTATCTCATCATCTGAGCTGAAGTCGATCAAATACGGGATCTGTGCTTCTTCATCAAACAATTCTTACAAACCCCACTCACTGTCTTCACTACTGGCAGCTTCTATCTGGCTGATCTTCGGAAGAGCTAACTCGAAGGCGGAGAAATCCATTACCCTGGATGCTGACTCTTTGACGCTGTCTGAGTTTCCTTTGAAGACGTACTTCTTACGAACGGTAGTGGTAGCCCTGTGAATGTCTCGGCAAGTCAAGGAACATTCTTCGAACACGATTGGCTGGCTTTCCCCTCACTTTCTCAAGGTTTTCCAGAAGAGTTTTCTGCAAGGAGATCTGGCGATCACTTTCATCGTATTGTGTCCTGCCTTTTGTAAAGTAATAGGTCAGAGACAAACTGTAAGGATGGAGGTGGACCCCTTTACCTTGTTTTCCTGGAACTATGCCCTTAGCTTTTATGTCATCCCGAGAGTTCGGTTTGTACCCCAAGCCATATCTGGTAGTCTGTTCCTTTACATCAATGATGGTATTGCGACCCTGAAGTCTTCTACCTAACCCAAGTCCCGGAAGATAACCCATTCTTCTCATCATTCTCATGGCAGGAGGGATTTTATCGGAAGTAGTGGTGAGGTCAGTGCAACACACTTGCGCTTTGGAAGACGCTACAGAGGATCCGGTCAATGCCAACCCTTCATCATCATGCTTGATCTCCAATATCGGGATATCTCTAGTGCTGGTTCCTTCTACTGTGACACTGTCTCCGTAAATGGTGGTGATAGTACCATCATTTGACTGAAATTTAACGCACTGGTGCAAAGTAGAGGCTACCCCATTTATCTGGTGGATCCAAGGCCGTCCCAGCAGAGCAGTAAATGAAATCGGAATATCAATCACTTGAAAATCAACGTCCATGACCTTTTTTCCGAACCACAACTTGAGAGTGGCAATCCCCAAAATTGATCGTGCAGTGGAGTCATAGGCCTTAATAGTCTCGACTAGAAGGCTTCAAATCTGTTGGTTTCAGTCCAATAAGTCCATCATCTTGGCCGGCAGGATATTCATCGTGCACCCTCCATTGACTAATACCCGTGGCAATCGACGCTCTTCTAACTGGATTGTGATGTAAAGAGGTTCGTTATGACTAGCCCCATACTTTGGCAGGTCCAAGTCAGTGAAGGTAATGATGTTTCCGTAATGGATACTTCCAATCATTTGGACGACCTCATCTGGGGTGACATCTATGGGCACCATGGTCTTGGCCAAACTTTCTTCTAGTTTCAACTTATGAGGGTATGAAGAGGTTAACAGGGACCACAAGGAGATATTGGCCTGGGTACATTTCAACTGAGTCAACACTGGATCCTCTTTGTCGTAGTCCGGTTTTTCGCTTCCGGCTTATAAGGCCTCTTATCTCGTCTTCGGCTCCGAGACGGCATTCCTTTTGTCACCCTTAGGCCGCTCAATACTCATCCGTCTGCACCGAGTCATCACATAGACATTAGATTTTTCCGGGTCATCATTCCTACTGGAGGATTCTGTTAGCTCTTTCAAAGTCAGAGGCGGGCTCTTGCTGGCGTATGGCCAATTCTGCTGATTAATCTGATTAACGGCGCTACTGGAGGCATAGGCTGCTTCTCGAATCTGATTCCAGGTTACCGGCCTTCTGACCTTTTCTGAGTTCTGACTCTCTAATTGGCTTAGCAATTGGCTAGTTTCAGCTTCACCTTCTCCGTTTAGAGCCTTCACAGTCTCATTCAAACCTTTCAAAGTCAGCATGCAACAGGAGTTATCACTTTCGGGGTTTGGAGCCTGGGGAATGGCTTTCTCATCCGGACCTAACAATTTTTTCAACAGAGTGGGATCACATTCCTCATCACTGTCAAGCATGTCCCTACTTTCTCTAGGGGTCAGCCTTCTGACGGCATCTTTGACGTTGGCCAAACACTTTCTGAAGTGGGAAATTCCATCATCAATAAGGATTTCTGCGGGGTCAAACCTCATGGCGAGTTCATGTTCTTTACTGTCGGGAAGGTTTTCTGGGCTTTTTGGCTTCTGGGCTAACCACTCCTCTATTGTTTCTTCCGGCACTTCAACTGTATTTTCATCAGTATCACTACAGTAACTCTCGTGGGAACTTTCGTCTTGACTTTGATGACCAATGAGGGCAAAAGCAGGTCGGGATACTTGACGCCATATAAGAGGTATCTTGGACTCCTCCTCTGACTTGGGAATTACCAAGAAAACATCGTTGTCATCATAGGACATAAAGGGGACTGGGGTCGCCTCGAGACTTAAGACCCTTTCCAGGGCATCCATACACTCTTCTTCAGACCAGGTCTCAGGAGTGACTATTAACACCGTAACAGAGTATACTCTTCCTGATGAGGGTTTGGCTTCAGCGACGCTTATGTGTTCCAGATCGGCGGGTGGAGCCCACTTCCCTCTTTCAGCTAAAGCTTCAATTAAGTCCCTCCATTCACCGACCAAATCTTTGTAAGGAGTATTGAACTCTAGGATGTAGGATTCATACGCTGCCTCATCTAAGCTAGCATCCTTTTCCTTTCCCGAGCCTTCACACAGGCTGCAAATACACTTTGAAGTGATTCCATCCTCTATTCCAGGTCTGTGGTTTTCTACCTCATCTTGCCCTTTGGGTTTCACTTCCGCTGACTCCAAGTCCATTCCTTCTACTGAACTGTCATCATCACTGTAAATCCATCCATTCCTATTCTCATTTCCGACTGATTCTTCATTACCACTGTCTGGGAGATAGGCAAATTCACAGGCGTTGACGAAATTAGAGAGGTCAGGCTGGTACTGAGATTCCAGGGTAAGGAGATTTGGATTAGGCTGAAAGGAGGGAAAGAGTCCCATGGGGGAATGCAAAGGCTGCGAGGGTGTCGGGACCCTGACGGCTTGGGATATTGGGGAAGACTGAAAAGGGACAGTCTTAAGCAATGGATTATATGAGGATGGGGGAGGGCATTGGCTATAGGCTAGCTCTTCTTCCCTAGTCATCTGGTTACCCAAACCAAGTCGTTCTCTCGTCGAATCGGTCATTCTCGACTCTCTCGGGATCGACCAAACCGAGGATTCCGCGAACTCTTCGAGAATTCTGCGCTAACAAGTCGCCGACCCTGTTCTCACCCACTTCTTTCTCGCTGCGGAAAGGGATAGGAAAGGTTTAGACTCGGGGTAGGTGTTTAGCCGAAGGCTCGTGCAATATGCAAATTAGAATCTTCCAAGTTTACTTAAAATGTTGTCTTTTATTAATATCTATTTGGTTGGAAAATGGAATTTGCCCTTCTTTTTCGCAACTACTCTAGATCCTGGATCAGTGGGTTCCGTCACTACGTTTATAAGCCCCTCGTATTCCACCTGTATTTCGACCTCCCACGGTGGACAGGCGAGGGTCCTATAGGGCACGCGGATCCCACCGACCGAGAGTAAAGAACGCTCCTAACGGGTCTAGCGGGTCATGGGACCTTTCAACGCACGAGCGATGCGAATTATGGTCAAGGCAATACCGGGAAAGTCTCGTCTTTCTACCTTGATTGAATTTCGGCAGAATTTTGCTTGAGCGAATGACGTTTTGACTTTCGGTAATGTCCGAGAAGATAATAGGCATGGGTCGGGCGGTAAAAGCCGGATGACGCGATGTCACATTGAACTTCGTTGCATACGCCGGGCGTGAGTCAGAATCGAAGTCAATGCCGGGTCAAGATCTTGCCAATTTTTCCTTGTCGGAATTTTGACAGAGCTTCGCTTGAGCGAAAGATCTTTTGATTTGTTGGCAAAGACTCGGTCTCGACTCTTACGCATTCCGTGCGGGTCAAGGTCAAAGTCAATGTCGGAGTCAAGATCCTACCAATTTTTCCTTGTCGGAATTTTGGCAGAGTTCCGCTTGAGCGAAAATCTTGGCTTCCGTTATGAACTAAGGCTTGACCTTTACGAGGGTATGCAACTGGGCTATATGACACGGACTAGACCAAAAACCAACCAAAAGTCACGGTTTTTTGAAACGTGTGACACGGACTGTGCATTGGTCGACACTGGCTGCCATGGGGAGGTTGGAATGATTCCGTGCGCGCCCGGGAGCATCGTAAGGCTGTCCGTGACTGCAGCTGGAACCACCCCGGGTTTGAAGGACGTGCGTGCAAAGTGTACAGGATATATCAGGTGCGCGTAGTGTGCGGTCTCCTAAAAATGTTCCTTTTTGAGTTAAAACAGAGATTTTCATAAATGTGTTTTAAAGGAATGATTTTTCGGGACGGGGAAAATGCAGCACGTAAGCACGTAAATTTTCTGGGAGCCCGCCGCCATGGAGCCGAGTAGCCCCAAGCCGCTAGGACTCGCCAGATTAACCTGATTTTTCCCGGTGGAATTGCCACCGAGGTCGCCCTGGTCGAATCCAAGGAGGATTGAGCCGTACGACTGCATGGATCAATTTTCCAGGTTCCACTCCTTTGCTATTTTTCGGGTTGTTTCCCGTTCAAAGTATGCACAGATTCCAAGATGCAAATGATGCAATGCAAGGTAAAGAAAGCAAGCAACGATTAATGAAATCAGCGACGGGAGTCTAACCCGCTCAAAGGGAAAAGCTTTCTTTTATTTTTTTCAAAATTTTTTTTTTTTCGAAAAGGGATACTGGTACGTGGGATTGTTAAACCACCGGTTATCCCAAGCCCCGGGTTAGGGAGCGATACAGGAAGGTTAAATGGTTTCCACCTATATACCTAGTATCGATTTTTGTTTTGAAAATAAAGCTTTTCTCCTTTGGGATATTCCCCAGCGGAGTCGCCAAACTGTGAATGTGTGCCCCAAATTTTTGTGTATTGGAAATTCACGCGAGTTTGAAGACATCCGGTTTAATTTGAAAAACGGAGTCGCCACGCCATTTTGATTACCTCAAAACTTTGAAAAAAAAAGGTTTTATGGGTTCGGAGGTTAAGTTACCCCTTGGGAAGAACGGATCGTCGTTCACCCAAGGTGCCTTGCCGGAGCAAGTCTCCCAAGATTTCATTAATCATGCTTGCTTGCGTGCTTTCTTGTATGCATGTGTTTGAAAATAGGGGGAGAGAATGTCCCAAGTCGTCTTCCGGACGTACAAACCATTTATTGGTTGTTGCTCAGGATTCCTTGGAATTTTATGTATTCGGGATTATGATCCCGTCCTCATCTTGGACTTGTAATCATTGCATTTTTAACCTCGGGACTTTGCATGATCGAGAGAATGACTCCCTTTATAGTAGCAAAATGAGGTTCTTTAGGAAGGGATGTTCTTAGCCCATCAATCCTACACTTTAAGACGGTCGAGCTCATATAGATGCTTCATACTCGTCTTATGTGATAATCGGAGATATAAGGTTCAAGGTTGTCCCTTTCTGAAGAAATTATGAAACCTTTTATGGAAGAAACGATGTAAAGATAGGATCTTTTACACCGGTCCGTTCCAAGGTTGCTAATGGGGATATGGGGGAATGCATGTAAAAATGACATTTTTAGTGAAAAGATGACATTTTTGGGTTGCAAAGGATGCATTTGATTTAAAGAAGTGATCTTTATTTGCAAATGATGCATAAAGACATGATTTTTATGCAAAGGATGCATTTTTATGAAGAAATTGGAATTTAAATATGCAAAGGATGCATGAAGATTGCATTTTTAAGAAGCAAGGGATGCTAATTTAGGATAAAAATATGATCTTTAATGCAAAGGATGCTTGAAAAAGGATTTCATGTGCAAAGGATGCTTTTTATCATAAAGATTGGATTTTTATATGCAAAGGATGCATGAAGGTGGCATTTTTATGTAAAAATGGGGTTTTTAGGTGCAAAGGATGCACCCTTGATTCAAAAGATTACATCTTTAATGGCAAGGGATGCCTAATGCATGCAAAAAGGGAAAAGGGGGTATAAAGATATGATCTTTAACTATGAATGCCAAGTCCCAAGCAAAGATAATAACAATATATAAAATGCAATGAGCAATTAAATCAATTAGGATGCAAGTTTAGGGAGTGAGAGGTTACCAATGGTGGCCTCTTCTTCTTTGGGTGGAGCTAGGTGGAAGGACCAACTTCTAGATCTTCAAGGAGGAGGGAGGAGGCTTCTTGGCACCCTTTTTGGCTTCCTAACTTCGCAGCATTCTCTTGAATATAGTGTATTGTGTAGTGGTTGGTGATCTTGTTGTTGTTATTGTTGTTTGAAATGGGTAGAGGAGGGCTCTATTTATAGGCAGTCTGAAAATAGCTAATGAAGCCGTGCGGCCAGAGACCCTTGGCTAATGCAGCCGTGCGGCATTATCCCTTGTGACTCAGCATGTTTCTAGAATCATGCAAGGTGGCAAATTCTAGAACATTTCCTAATTAAGAAAAACGTGTTTCTTAATTAGGAAGCTTCCCCTTCAGCCCTTAATTGTTTTGGAACAGTTCCGGAATATTTCCGGAACACTAGGAAGGTCCGGGGAATTACCGGGAAACTTACCGAAATTGTCGGAAAATTTAACCGGAATGCATGAGCCAGATTTGGGTACTTACAGGATTGTATTTATAGGGTTGGCTGATGCTGATCTTATCCGCGTGGACAAGATTGTAGGTGCAATCTTGTCCGCGCGGATGACCCAAGCAAGCGTGCCTGACCTATGCAGAAAAGCAGTTTTGGCATTTTGTTCTTGGTCAATATTCCTTTTTTTATTGGAAATGACAAATATCAGCGAGATTTTGTATATTTTTTTATTCCTAAGAGGTCCTTCCTCATTCAAATTGTCAAAATAATGTCAAAAATGCCCCTAAATGATTATAAATCACTAAATTAGGCTGAAGGAACATTAATGACCCAGATTGGGGTACTTACACTTATAAGCGTAGTCCCGGGATCCACTGATTCAAGCCCTAGGTTAGTGGCAAAAAAGAAAAGCAATCTTTTCCAACCATTTAGGATTCTGAGAAAGACATGTTTTCAGTAAACTTGAACAATTAATAGAATAACAATTGCATGCTCCCATTTCTTGGAATCCTCAATCGCGACCTTTCTCGGTCCGATCTTTCAAATCTCGACCCTTCGCGGTCCAATCCTCAATCGCGACCTTTCCCGATCCGATCTTTCATATCTCGACCCTTCGCGGTCCAATCCTCAATCGCGATCTTTCTCGGTCCGATCTTTCATATCTCGACCCTTCGCGGTCCAATCCTCAATCGCGACCTTTCCCGGTCCGATCTTTCATATCTCGACCCTTCGCGGTCCAATCCTCAATCGAGACCTCTCACGGTCCGATCTCAAAATCTCGACCCCTCACGGTCCAATCCTCAATCGCGACCTCATGGTTCGATCTTTCATATCTCGACCCTTCGAGGTCCAATCCTCAATCGCGACCTTTCCCGGTCCGATCTTTCATATCTCGACCCTTCGCGGTCCAATCCTCAATCTCGACCTTTCTCGGTCCGATCTTTCAGATCTCGACCCCTCGCTGTCCAATCCTCAATCGCGACCTTTCTCGATCCGATCTTTCGTATCTCGACCCTTCGCGATCCAATCCTCAATCGCGACCCCTCACGGTCCGATCTCAAGTAGTCAATCAAGACCCCTCACGGTCCGATCTCAAATATCCAATCGAGACCCTCACGGTCCGATCTCAAGTAGTCAATCGAGACCCTCACGGTCCGATCTCAAGTAGTCAATCGAGACCTCTCACGGTCCGATCTCAAATATCCAATCGAGACCCTCACGGTCCGATCTCAAGTAGTCAATCGAGACCTCTCACGGTCCGATCTCAAATATCCAATCGAGACCCTCACGGTCCGATCTCAAATATCCAATCGAGACCCTTAAAGTTCGATCTCAAATATCCAACGGAGACCCTCATGGTCCGATCTCAAATATCCAATCGAGACCCTCACGGTCCGATCTCAAGTAGTCAATCGAGACCTCTCACGGTCCGATCTCCACTCTCCAATCGAGACTCTCACGGTCCGATCTCAAGTAGTCAATCGAGACTTCTTACGGTCCGATCTCAAAAATTCTATCGAGACCCTCACGGTCCGATCTCAAAACTCCTATCGAGACCCTCACGGTCCGATCTCAAGTAGTCAATCAAGACCCTCAAGGTCCGATCTCAAATATCCAATCGAGACCCTCACGGTCCGATCTCAAATATCCAATCGAGACCCCTCACGGTCCGATCTCAAATATCCAATCGAGACCCTCACGGTCCGATCTCAAATATCCAATCAAGACCCTCACGGTCCGATCTCAAATATCCAATCGAGACCCTCACAGTCTGATCACAAGTAGTCAATCGAGACCTCTCACGTTCCGATCTCCACTCTCCAATTGAAACTCTCACGGTCCGATCTCAAGTAGTCAATCGAAACCTCCCACGGTCCGATCTCAAAACTCCTATCGCGACCCTCACGGTCCGATCTCAAAGTAGTCAATCGAGACCTTTTACGGTCCGATCTCCACTCTCCAATCGAGACCCTCACGGTCCGATCTCAAATATCCAATTGAGACCCTCACAGTCCGATCTCAAGTACTCAATCGAGACCTCTCACGGTCCGATCTCCACTCTCCAATCGAGACTCTCATGGTCCAATCTCAAGTATTCAATCGAGACCTCTCACGGTCCGATCATAAAACTCCTATCGAGACCTTCACGGTCCGATCTCAAGTAGTCAATCGAGACCTCTCACGGTCTGATTTCAAAACTCCTATCGAGACCCTCACGGTCCGATCTCGAGTAGTCAATAGAGACCTTTCACGGTTCGATCTCCACTCTCCAATCGAGACCCTCACGGTCCGATTTCAAGTATCCAATCGAGACCTTTCACGGTCCGATCTCAAATATCCAATCAAGACCCTCACAGTCCAATCTCCAATTTTCGATATCGACCTTTCATGTTCAAATAGTCAATCTCGTCCTTTCATGGTCAAACCTCCAATCGAGACCTTTCAGGGTCCAATTTCAAATCTCCTATCGAGACCTTTCACGGTCCGATCTCAAATCTCCAATTGAGACCCTCACGGTCTGATCCCCAATTTTTAATCCCGACCTGGCATGGTCAAATATTTAATCCCGACCTGGCCTGGTCAAATCTTAATTCCCGACCTGGCATGGTCAAATCTTTATTCTCGACCAATTTGTGATCTTGACCTCTCAAGGTCCAATCTTTTCCAATCAGTTAGGATTATGAGAAAACATGTTTTAAAGTAGACTTAAGTAGTAAATGCACGTTGCAGGACCCTAAAAACGCTGATCCAAATACCCCTTCTGAAGCCTAAACCCTACCTCTCATTCCCTGCAGCAAGCAGAGAGTGGTTCAGAATTTCGGGTCAGCGCCTCGCCAGAATTACAGTTACGGAAGCATCAGACAGTTCTTCGGTTCCCTCAGTTCCTACAGCCAGACTCTCCGATATGTCAGACTCACCGAGAAACCGTGACGAGAACGGAACCCCGCACCGGTAACAGATATGACACGGGAAGAGGCCATCCGAGCATGTGAGGTTCACAAGAAACAGAAAGAGGATCAGCAGAATTTCGTGGTACATCTTCTGAATGAACGGGGTACAGCAGCTATCCCCCAGCCAGATGGTACTTTCGTTCTAAGCGAGGACGACGATCCTTCGCGATCAGCTCCCCAAACCTTCAACCAGGTTCCTCTACCTTTGAACTCCGGAAATCCTTCAAACCAAGGAAACAGAAAACCAAGGCTTCATATTGCCACTTCTCAAAGCACCCCGATCATACAAAGCCAGGTCAGTACTACCCCTTTCACTCAATACAATCAGCGCAGCACTGGACCATCTCAAACATATCCAAATCTCTCTCAAAATCCTGCCAGGTTCACTTCCTTCTCTCAATATGCCCAGAATTCACCAGGTTTCCCCCACATAACTTTTCTGACCCATTACTTCGAACAGCCAGCATTCGTTCCAGCTGCTTCATGGCCTCAAATCCCTCAATTTCCACAATATCCACTAAATTATACTCCGTTCCCTCAAATCCTGTTTGTACAACCCCCTATCATGGTTCCCTCCATCAGTGGACCTCTGTTTACAGGTTCCAGCAGTCCAGAGGCTTCTATCAATCCGCATGTGGTCATGCCGGCAGAACAGAGTGCAGACAAAACTATGGGAAAATTCTACATGGAACAGAGCCGGAAGCTTTCCGAAATCATGGAGTCATTGCCTGAGGATGAGAAAATAAGAATCTTCAAGTCATGTTTGAAGCCATCAGTAAGAGCATCAGTCAGCCAGCACTTCTATCCTGACCCCCATGCCATGGTCAATACAGGTTCCCAGTTTGAGAAGGACTTATAAGAAAAGTCGGCCTCGATTCCAGCCTCTTCTCATCATTACGGCGCTGAAATAGCCCGGATCCGAGCAGGCCTCGCGGCCCCGGCATCTGGCGTCTTTCGCGTTGGAGCGACGTGTCTCGCCGTTTTTGTTTTTTGTAGAGTCGCCACGCCGTTTTTATTAAGCCCAAAACATTGAAAAAGGGCATCAGTTTAAAGATAATTTTAAACTGTTTTTGTGTGATGAGATTTTGAGTTCGGAGGTCAGATGACTCCCCGGGAAGAGAATATTAGAATATTAGAGCTCACCCGAGTAGCCTCGTAAAACGAATCTTTCGGATACCCCTAATATCCTTTAAATGTTGTGTGTGTGTGTGTGTGCTTTTAAAAATGCATGCTGTATCGGATGTCTACATTGTATGCTATGTATGGAAATGTATTGAAATAGTATAGGAAGGAAGCCTTACCAATGTTGGTTCGTGTCTGTCTTCCGCTGGGGAATGGTGTTTGAGGTCGGAGTAGCGTTCCGGTACGGATCGGGGTTGCTTCGGGAGGGACCGGTTGTCTGCGGACAGAGTTTCGGCGTGAGTTGAGGTTGTAGGCTGCGTCCGGGCAGAGGTTCGGCGTGCGTGGGGATCGTCGGGATCACTCGGGCAGAGGTTCGGCGTGCGTTGTGGTGGCGTGGAGTCACTCGGGCGAGTTTCGGCGTGGTTTGGGATCGTCGGTTTGACTCGGAAAGAACCGGGACACCGTGGAAAGACCGGCAAGGCCTCGGAGTACCACGAGGGGCCTCAGAGTACCTCGAGAATGCCTCGGGGTAGCGCGGGAGCATCGCGGGAGCGCTCGGGGAGGCTTCGGAGCACCACAAGGGGGCTCGGAAGGCCTCGGAAGGATCCGAAAGGGGCTAGGATTGCCTCAAGAGGACTTAGAGGGGAGCCTGAAGGCTAGGGGAAGAAGATAGAAGAGGGAGGTGTGAATAATGAGGGAGGGGGAGCCCTCTATTTATAGTGCCAGAAAAATGCAAAGAGGTCCGTACGGACCTCCTAGGTTATCCAGAATTTTGGATTTCCTCGATTTGAGGGAATGCGCAATGATGGTGAATATTACGGAATGATGATGTCCCCATGCAAGAAGGTCCGTACGGACCAACTCAAAGATGCAAAGAGGTCCGTACGGACCAACCATGCATTTGGGTAATCATTTCTTCCGGGATTTGAGGGAATATTGTGGACTTTAAGGGGATTCGGTAATTATGACGGCAAAGAGGTCCGTACGGATCAATATTGCTTTCCCAATTTCTGAAAATTCCCAAAAGGTCCTTTGTCCCTTT
The DNA here is from genome assembly GCA_022495995.1 of Adenophora triphylla var. japonica. Taxonomy (NCBI): domain Eukaryota; kingdom Viridiplantae; phylum Streptophyta; class Magnoliopsida; order Asterales; family Campanulaceae; genus Adenophora; species Adenophora triphylla. The sequence goes on along the minus strand of JAFEMH010001892.1, from coordinate 281,667 downwards.
TATCCCGGGGAAGGCTCCTCCCTTGGTTTGGTTGGGGGTTTGAGAGGGTTTTGAGAGGTTTTTGAGAGGGTTTTGAGTGCCAGAGGTCTCCGAGACTGCGTTGATGAGTGCGGTGTTTCCCGTGTGTTTGAAAGGGGTGATTCAGATTGGGGTACTTACGAAGCCCCTCGACGACGTCACTTATGAAAGAAGTGGGGTCGCCGATAAGATAAGGGTCCTAATGCGGATCGCGTCTTTGGGAGAGGAAGTGGCCGTGAGGGTCAATGTGAGGACGTGGTGGTGTCCTTTTGTGTGACCGTTTAGGTCAATAGGCTGGACCTGTGATAGGATTCCTACGTATCCCCGGCGGGAATCAAGCACAGTCGTAGTTCGGGTGTGGGGTGAGTGTTTTGTGAATGCGGGCGTGGTGGTGCCACGAAGTGTCGTGTGACCGCCGAGGTCGGTGGTAAGGACGTGGTGGTGTCTGGGTGACCGCATAGGTCGATGGGAAGGACGTGGGGGTGTCACGGTGACCGTATAGGTCGATGGCCGGACCACTGTGATAGGATTCCTACGTATCCACAGGCGGGAATCAAGCACGGTCGTAGTTCGAGAGGTCGTGAATTTGTGAGTGCGGGCGTGGTGGTGCCCTGAAGTGTTGTGTGACCCCCGAGGTCAGTGATAAGGACGGGGTGGTGTCCTAAGATGTGATGACCGCCAAGGTCAATTGTGAGGACGTGGTGGTGTCCTGGGATGGAAATTTTACGATTTTCCCAATCGGGTGGTTTAAGGCCTTAGGGCCGGAGATAGAGTGAGGACTTGACTCGTCTTCGGTGCGGTTGGTGCCACGGTTGGAGGACTTTGAATCGTCTCGGCGGCGATTGATGCCACGGCCGGAGGACTTTGAATCGTCTTCGACGGCGGTTGGTGCCACGGCCGGGAGGACTTTGAATCGTCTTACGGCGGCGGTTGGTGCCACGCCGGGAGGACTTTGAATCGTCTTACGGCGGCGGTTGATGTTATGCGCGAGGACTTTGAATCGTCTTCTAGCCGCAGATTGATGTAATGCGCGAGACTTTGAATCGTCTTCTAGCCGCATGATTGTGGAGCGTGGGCGCCTTGTGCTTCGAGAGGCGTAGATGCCTTTGTGTTTTTGCATGTTGAGTAGAAGGTTGGACTTACGATGGCTGCCGTACTTGCGTTGCCGTTGAAGTGGGCAAGGATGACGGCGGTGATTGCTTCCCATTTGGTGTTTTGGAGGCGCTTCGTACCTTGGGACTTGTACTCGGAGGTGTTGGCTCCTTTTTGTGCTTGTTTTGCCGTTGAGTGGGCAAGGATGATGATCGGTCTTTGAGGATATGCGGTCTTGTATGACTTCCTTTGACTTGTTGGGGAGGAGCTCGGGCTTACTTTGATGGCGGTGCTTGCGTTGCCGTTGAAGTGGGCTAGGACCGGTCTTACGTTGATGGCCGATGCTTGAATTGCTTTGGGGATGCATGACCTGTAGGGGCCCTTTTACATTGGGAAGATGACTTCGGACCTCTTTTGAGGGCCGGTGGTTGAGTTGTCGTTGAGCGTTTGAGGCGTCTTGTGCCTTGATATTCGTCTTTGGGAGGTGTTGGCTCCTTCTTGAATTGCCGTTGAGTGGCGAGGACCGGTCTTACGGCCCGACGGCCGGGGATTGAATTGCCGTTGGAGTGGGCGAGGACCGGTCTTACGTTGATGGCCGGTGATTGAATTGCCGTTGAATTGGCGAGGACCGGTCTTACGGCGACGGCCGGTGGTTGAATTGCCGTTGAAGTGGCGAGGACCGGTCTTACGCTGACGGCCGGGGATTGAATTGCCGTTGAAGTGGGCGAGGACCGGTCTTACGCTGACGGCCGGTGGTTGAATTGCCGTTGAAGTGGGCGAGGCTCGGGCTTACACTGACTGCCGGTGCTTGAGTCGCCGTTGGACCGGTTTAGCCTGGGTGTTGCAGTTCTTGCTTTGTTTGACTTTGCTCGGAGGTATGAGTTTATTGCTGTTTTTGATTTAGCAACTTGTCGCTTCTCCGTTTTCTTTTGCCTTGAGCCTTTTACGTTTTTGTCGCGGGTGTGGTTCTATGAGGTTTTCGGTGTTTCCCGTGGGATAGAGATCCGAAACATTCTTTGCGTATCTGCTATCTTTGAGGGCTCGACGCGAGGAAGAGGAGGAGCAGCGGGGAAGCTCACCATCGCCTACGGGGATGTGCGGGAGAGCGTCTGGAGAGGGTAGCCGGAGGGTTTATTTTGTTCCCGTGGGCTCGGTATGAGGTGATGAGTTTGAGGGCTCTGAGGTGACAATGCGCGGCGGAAGATCTTGCGGGGGCTTGACTGCCTGCGACGTCATATGCTGGGGGAGCGGGTCTTACGCGGCATGGCCCGGGTGTGCTTCCTGTGGCTCCGAGGGACCCTCCTTTTGGGATGCTTGATTCCCAAGATAGGGGTGTGCTTGATTTTGAGAGGTACCTTGGCGGTGTGGGCGCCGAGAAGTTCATTTTGTATGGAGAGGATGCGGGGCCTTCGTGAGGAGGAAGGCGAGGACGCCGCGCAGTGCGCGAGGAGAGGGAGGCGCGCGAGGCTCCCGAGAGGTTCCGATGTCGGGGCCGGATTTCACGTATGTCCGTGGGGACGGGTCGAGGCGAGAGGTGTACGTACCCGTTTACGAGCAGGCTCTGCTTTGCATACAGAGTGGATCCCGATAGATCGGTGAGTGTCTTGACTCTTTTCCATCTTGGCATCTTTTAGTATTTTTCTCTTTTTGTTGTTGAGTATAAGCTGTATTCTTTGGCGTTTCCTTAGGCGCTTGTTTGCTTGTGCGAGTCAGGGGAGAGCCTATGATATCTTGACTCGCCGTTATGTGGCGATGAGGTCGTTTGCGAAGAAGATGGCGTCGAATATGTCTTGCCGGTCTTCGCGACGTGTGCCGGCGTACCCGGCTATGCCTTCGAGGCATTGCAGCAGACGTTCCTCCACCGAGAGTCGAGCCGGAGCCGCAGCGGGGAGGGACCTTCGAGGGGGCGGCATAGCATGGATGCGGGACATCTTCGGGAGCTCGGCGGCGGCCCTTTTATCGGTTCTTCCCTCCTCGGGATGCACGGGGTGAGGGATCCTCGAGCCTTCTTTCTTTGATCCTTTCGTCGGATTTGATCCTTCGGATTACTTTGAGTGGGAGCCTCGGCGGAGCTCGGTACTCTGACGACGAGGACGTGACGGGCGAGTTCACCGGGATGCCCGACTTCTCTCTGGAGGACCTCGGCGAGGATGATGATGACGCTGAAGAGTCGGATTAGGGTCTATTTCCTTTCCCTCTTTCCATATCTTCTCTTTTTTGTTTAGCAACGAGACATTTGATGTACTGTTAATAAAACACTCGTATTTACATGTGACAACTGACATTTTATTTTAAGATGTAATGTCATTTTTGGGATTCCTGGGAATTGTCCTAGAAATTGTTGCTATTATTTTTTTTTATTTTGTGCATGCCACGTGAGCTTAGAGTGCGTTTGTGGGTACGTAGTGTATGTTTATCAGGAATGGCTTCGGCCAGTGTTTGGGCAATTTGGAGCAAGGTTTCTTGAGAGGACGGTGGTTGTTATGCTTGTTCTTTGGGGAAATGGGTTGTGTTTGCAAGGAGGTCCGTACGGACATACTTAGCATGCAAAGAGGTCCGTACGGACCAACCTTGCTTTTGGGAAGGAGATAAATGCTTTCCAGTGTCTTGTTCTTCCTCATTTCCCCATTTGCAGCCATTTTCGAGCTTTCTTCCCCATTTTCTCTAGGAACCTCCATTTTTGCCATGGATTCTTCGTACGTCCCTAGAATTTTGCCGAGGCTTTCGCAGGAGAGGCAAGCACACTTCCTTGAGCGGTTGAAAACGTTGATGCGGCGTCGTATGAGGCATCAGAGACGGGCTTTCGAGGTAAGGTTTCGTCTTTGCTCGATTTGGTCTTTTAAGGAGTTGGTTCCTGCTTGGGATTTGTTGCGGGCTGCCGCGAAGTTACAGGATGTTAGGAGGCATGTGTACTGTTTCTCCTATAATGAAATGGTGCCCACTTTTGAGGATTTTCGGGCTTTGATTGGAGGACCGGAGGTGGAGGCCATCTCGCTTCCTTTGATTGGTGGTGTTCTTTGTGAGCGTGAAGCTTGCAGACTTTCTTCGTACTTCGTTGGAAGAAGTGCGGGGCATGATCCTTGATTCGGGTCATATCGACATTTCTGAGCTGCCGGAGCGGTTCATGGTTGATGATGAGAGTGACGTCTCTTGGGATGTATTTGCCTTGTGTACGATAGCGACGCTCTTCATGGTCAGCTCCCTTGGCATTTGTGATGGGGCTTTGCTAGATGTGGTAGGGCCTGCGGAAGTGGAGAGGATATTGTCCCGTTGGTCTTTGGGGAGACTCTTCATGGTATCGGCCGTCGCGGCAGGGATCGTTTTATGAGAGGGGAAGCCCCGTTTTGCTCACCTTGTGGGCTGCGAGAGAGACTTGAGGCCATGCCGAGGCTCCGACGTCGTTTAGCCCGTGGTCATTTGCTCGGCTGACCTCTTGTGTTAGATATGGATCGATCACTTTGGGAGAGATGGATGGCACGGCTTGGTACGCATCGAGATCATTGGTGGGTTCCGCAGCTGGAGGATTGAGACTAGGAGGGTCTTGCGGGAAGGGTCCTACGTTGTCGAGTTCCCGGGTTTGTCTTGGTCCTCCTTCTATATTCCGTCGCTTGTTTCCCGGCGGTTTGGGATGAAGCGGGAGCCTTTGTTGGTGGGATGACCTTGCTGCTGCGGAGGTAGTTCCTCTTTGTATGGCGGCTTCGGGTGCCTTCTTGTATTTTACGAGGGTATGGAAGTATTCCGCTTTCCCTCTGTGGTACTCCTTAGACGTCGGGGAGCGGCGTGTTGACGACTCGGTATACGGCACAGTATGAGCGGCGTGTTGGGCGATCCCAAGTGGTCTTGGAAAGCGGGCGTGTAGCGATTGCAGGACCGGTTGCCGTAGTAGCTATTGCCTTAGGAGTGCCGAAGCACAGTCGACCCTTTGGATGTGACGGGAGACACTTTGTTTGACTACGAGACTAGAGTTGACCGGCGACGGGGAGAGGTCCTCTTTACGGGACTCGCGGGGAGGAGATCCGAGCCGAAGCACGGGCGAATGAAGCCACGAGAGCTCTTGGATTGTTTGACTCTACGGGGAGGACCCCGGATCTCGGAGCGAGAGACGCGAAGTTGGTTCACGTGGAGCGAAAGAAGACTCGCCGGGGACGAGGGAAGAAAGGAAAGAATGGCGAGGGACAAGCGCGAGATGGCGCGGAATGACCTCCTAGGTATCCATTCATTACATTTGCAAACACATTATTTGTTAAATGTATTAAGTTTGTCTTTTAGCATGTTGTGAACTTGAGAGTAGACCGTGCTTGAACTCATCAAGAAATGTTGTAACCGTTAGTGATTTGTGATTTACTTTTAAAGCTTTATCGAGACGCAAGATCTTTTGCTTGCCTTTGCTTACATTGCGCACTTTGTCGGCGTCCATCTTTGGACTTTTACATTGCATTTGCGGGCTAGACGATGCAGGCCATGACGGCAATCTCCTTTCTTTGAGGCTTTGTGCTTGGGCGAGAGGTTGAATGCTCCACGACAAATCGTTTTGACGGTCTTTTCGTAGCTTCCTTGCCGCTTGTTGGCGTCGGGCTCTTGACCTCTTTTTGCGGCTTACGCTTGAGCTTCTTTTATTTATTGTTTTTTTTGTGAGCCCTTGCTCGAGCTCTTTTTTGTGAGCCCTTGCTCGAGCTCTCTTTTTTATATTTTTTTGTGAGCCCTTGCTCGAGCTCTCTTTTTTTGAAGCGCGTGAGGGCGAAGACAAACCCTGGCTTGGAAGCGAGACATGAGTCGGTCGTTTGATGCTTGAGTGACCCTCGGACGTCCTTTGATGTTGCCGCCGTCGTTTGACTTGGTCGAGGTGGCTGTTGGGCGTGTTCTTGAAAAGTGCGTAGCTTGATGGAGGTCTTGATTGACATTCAAACTTTTGACTTTTTGTGTATTTTTAGACCGGACCAATTAAGGTTGCCTACGTTCCCCGGACTAGAGGGCTCAGTGCACGTAGTTCGACACTACATGGAGTGCCAAGAGATGCACGGTTGTTCTTCTTCGGGCGAAGTATCTGCGAAGTTTGCTTCCGTTATTTGGATTTATGAAGGGATTGCCGTCTAGGTGCAGTCGGCTTCATGGCGCCTCCGGAGAAGATCTTTTGAACCACGAAAGGGCCGATCCATGTGGGTTCCCATTTTCCCGGTGGGTTGGTTCGAGTGGGAGGCTTTTCTTTGAGTACGAGGTCACCTTCCACGATGTCTCGGGATTTGACTTTCTTGTCGAAAGCTCTAGCCATCTGCTTTGATAGGCTCGGACGTGTTCCATGGCCTTTAGTCGTCGCTCGTCTAGCGAGAGCCAATTCGTCATGTCGGCCGGAGCCATTCGACTTCGTTGATGTCATTTTCCAACGGCACTCGGAGTGAGGGAATTTCCGGCTCGATGGGAAGGGCTGCTTCCATCCCGTATGTCGGGGCAAATGGGGTTTCTCCGTGGGCATTCGGCCCGATGTGCGGTAGCCCCAAAGTGCAAGGTGCGGCTTCTCGGGCCAATCTCGTCCTCGGGTGGTCATTTTCGGATGATCCGTTCGAGGGTTTTGTTTCTTTGCTTCCACGGCGCCGTTTGTTTGTGGCCGGTAGGGAGAAGATTTGTGGCGTGTGATCTTGAATTCAGCCCGGCGATGCAATCCGAATTCCCCTTTGAAGTGTGAGCCGTTGTACGATATGACCTCATTTGGGATGCCGTATCGGCGGATGATGTTTTCCTTGAGGAAATGCGCGACCTTCTTGGAGGTGAGTACCTTGTAGGACTTGGCTTCGACCCATTTGGTGAAGTAGTCGATGGCTACTAAGATGAACTCGTGACCAGATTCTTTGCTGGCGGAGCGATTTTCCCGATGGCGTCAATTCCCCAAGTGGCAAAGGGCCAAGGTGTAGTCATGCGGTAGAGATCGTGGGGGCGGCGAGATGATTGAGGTTGGAGAACCGTTGGCACTTGTCGCGGCTTCGGACAAAGTGGATGCAATCTGCCTCCATGGAGATCCAGTAGTAGCCCATCACGAGAATGATTTGCATCGGGGCTCGGCGTTCATGTGGGGACCGCAAGCCCCATTGTGGACTTCGTTCATGAACTTGTTTGCTTCTTCTTGGGCGATGCGGCGTAGGAGTGGCCCGTAGTAGCGTTTCTTGTATAGCATGTCCCCGAGGATGACGAAGTGAGAGGCGAGGCGTTTTAGGGCCATGATGCTCTTGGTTTTGACCCCTTACGTGTGTTGACCTTCCTTGTTCATGAAGGTGGTTTCCCGTTCTTGAGGTATTGGAAAATCTTGGTTTATCTTTGGAAATGGCGTCGAACTTGCGTCTCTTTGGCTCTTCGGCAATCTTGCAAATCGTTGTGATTAAAACCTTCTCGGCGGCTTGGGCCCGGTTTTCTCTCGTTTGACAACATGCTTAAATGTTTGCTTGATGCATTTATTTAATTAATGTGTTTGCCTTTTGTATAGATGAATTTAAGCTGTTTTGATTAGTTAATGTCATCATTTGTTAAAGATGCAATGAAATGATTTTTAGGAAGGTCGGACCTTTTATTGAAAGCGTGAAGGCCGTACATTGTTGACCAAAGATTCACAATCGTCGGGCGTAAAGCCGTCAAAAGACTCAAAAGATGTGAATACACGAGACAACAAGACTCGAAGCTAGACTATAGGCGACGAGGATTGGACCGAGCTTCATTACTCTCGGATGGGCTGTAGCTCTAGAGGGAGTGGTCTGGTTCGGGTGGCCAATCTTCCCTTGGCATGAGTCCGGAAAGTAGCTTGCATGCGGTTCGATTTCAAACCGGATCGCGGAGGTTTTTGGCTGCTCCACGATGATGTCCCTCCATTAGTGTTGCCACCGAGTCCTTGGGGTTTTTGATGATAGAAGTCGGCGAGGGCCACTTCTAGAAGGGCGAAGCATTCGGCGATTCGGAGTGGATTCTTGCGATGTTGATCACTTTCATAGAATCTTCTTCTTTATGCAGGATTTTTGCTTGGACGACGTTTACAATGTACGATTCGAGCGGGCATGCTATATCTCCCTCCACGATTAAGCCTTGGAGGAGGTTGCGCCCTTTGTTCGTCCCGAGTCGGACAGGAATGTTGAATTGAACTAAGGCTGTGATGGATTTGTCCCCATAAGATCCGAGAGTGTCGGCTAGAGGGTTGTCTTGTACCGAGGGATCGGTGATGAGCCGGTTGCAAGAGGGTTTTCGGCGAAGTAAGGGTCTACTCCTCGATCAATCTCCATTAGGGCACCCGTCTCTTGATCCTCTCTCAAGCATTCTTCACGATCGCATATATCGAGTTGTCATCGACCCATGAGTTCTTCAATTTCCGGTTCGTCGCGGCTTAGAGCGTGGATGTAAGGATCCATTCGTAGCGGGACGGGGTAGGAGAATCATGCGGAGAAGAGTATTCGGTCATGTCGGGACCTTCTTACGGGTCATAGCTTGCTGGTCAAGCACTTGCCATTCTGCGCTTCCGCGGATCACTTCGATCGCTCCGTTGGCATTGATGAATTTCACGCATTGGTGAAGAGTAGATGATCTTGCTTTCATCGATGTATCGAAGGCCGTCCCAACAAAGCGAGAGAAGGTTGGTTTGATTTCCACGACTTGGAACTCTACCGACTCCGGTTGTACGTCGAATTGGATCCTCAAATTGATGACTCCTACGATTGGTCGTGCGGTGGAGTCGTAGGCTCGGATTACGAGGTGAAGGCCTTATCGAGAGAACGGTCGATGCGGAGTCATTTCGGTGTGCTTAAAGCGATGATGTTGGCTGCGGAGCCGTTATCAATCAAGACGTTCGGGAGGAAGAACATCTCTATTTTTATGAGGATGAGGAGGGCTTCGTTGTGCCGATTCTCACATATTGGCAAGTCATCGTCTGTGAAGGCTAAACCGCTTCCCGTGCTACCGTTGGACTCGGTCTCGTGCAGGAACGTTCGATCCATCCATTTGTATGCCTTGGTGGGGCAAAGATCGTAGGGAGACGGTGGCCCTTGGGCGTTCTTGTCGGAATTCCCGGTCACGAGATCTCTTGACTGCACGGTTTCACGCTCCCGGTCGTAGCGGGACGGCATGCTTGACGGTCTCGGAAATTGCGGAGTCTGCTCTCGCTTGGAGTTTCGTCAAGGCTATTGAGTTTACCTGTCGTTTCGGGGGAATGGATTTCCGATGGTATTGGGACCACGAGGGCGTTCCAATTTTCCCTCCTCAATGAGCCCACTGGACCACTGCTTGAGTACGAAGCAATTGTCGGTGGTGTGGCCGGGGTAGTTGTGGAAGGCGCGGTGTTTGCTCATATCCATGTTGGGTTTGAGGGTCTTCGGTTGGAAATTCTCGAGTGGTTTGAGAAGATTTCGCTTCACCAAAGCTTGAAATACTTGACCCGAGGGCATTTCCGGAGTTATCTAAATCTTTGGGCTGTGGGAAGCGAGGGGGTTGCTATTCTTTGGGGTGCTTGATCGCGGTTTACTTGAGCTCCGTTACGAATGTAGTGCCTTGTTCATTTGCTTCCTTTCCTTTGGTCGGGCGGGAGTTGAAGTTGCCGGAGTTTGTTCGATAGCGGTAAGATGAGGCGGGGTTCTTTGTTGCCTTTTGAAGACTCGAGTCTTTTCAAACTTTGTCCGGCGTTGACCATGGCACGGAGATGCAGGTAGAAATGGTGGTGATCAAGGTTCTCAAAGATGGCTTGAGGCGGGAATGGAAGATGTCCATCTGCTCTTCCTTGGAAAGCGGATCCATTATCTCGCTTAGCTTCCGGTTCCATCTTTTGTAGAATTCGCCTTTGGTTCGTCATCCTTTTGTTCGGTGGCTTGCGAGTCATGGCGGTTTGTTTCCCATTCAAGATTGGCGCGGTACTTCTCAAGATTTCGCTGATCGATCCCACGTGGAGCGGTTTTACGCCTTCACATTGAGGAACCACCTTAGTCTTTGTGGATTTGAGGGAATGCTGAAAATGATGCGCCATCTGTTGAGGGTTGCCCCTTTGGCTCTCATACCCGGGACGTAGGTGTCGATGTGGGTTTTTGGGCATTACATTCCGTCAAACTTTTCCATTTCCGGCATCCTGAACTTTGGAGGGAGAGGGACCACTTTGTTCGGATCGGTGGCGGGGAGGGAGTCCTTTCGAGAACCAGCTAGCTTGCCTTGCATGTCTTTCATTTGTTCGATCAGCCAAGCCATGTGAGGGTCGGTATGCGAGGTGGGTTACCGTTTTCGGGAACGGAAGCCGAAGATTGAGGTGGATTGGGCGATGGGATCGCCATTCGGGAGTCTTGGGGAGGTAGTTGAGTGTATACCAACCCATACCACAGGGTGTTGAAGTTGAGGCGTGATTGCCGGGTCCGCTAAGGGTTGTGTTTGGGAAGGCTGGGAAATGATTCGTTAGCCCCAATTGGCGGGCTAGCGAGTGGCAAACTTGAGATGTCGGGGTATCCGCTCGGGATGCACTGTCCACAGTAAGAATGGGGACTTTTGATTGTGGTTGTGAGGCTCGTATAGAGGCAAAGGATTGAATCTGGGGGATACCGAGATGCATTGGGATACGGCGGAGCGAGCACGTATGTGTCTTTGTTGGTGCGAGCTTGATGTGCGGGCGGAAGAGCCATCTTGGCGGGCATGTCGGGCTGCTTGGCCCAGCGCTGAGGAGCTTTGAGCGAAGGCGCTGCGTTCTTTGGGATCTCGTAGCTTGGCGGAGGCGGGACTGGCGATAGCTTTGAGAAGCCGGGGGAGCCGCTATGTCTTCGTCTTCTATGAGAACAAAGGTTCCATCGGGTTGGGAAGCTGCATTGTTCCTCGAAGACGCGGGGTGTCTACGATCCCGAGCTTCTTTGTTCCTCTTGGCGCTTCTTGATGGTTTCGAAGGCTCGCAGCACCTCCTCCATTATGCAGGAGGTTCCTTAGTGGCGGGGTTCCGTTTCCCTCCTTTGTTATCTGTTGATCCGTCATGGGGAGTATCGGACGGTGCGGACCGTTGAAGCTGGAAGGGCTATCGGACCTTGTGACCTCGATGCGAAAAGGCGGCTTCCGGGGATTCTCAACCACTCTCGGTTATTTGGAGGGTGACGGGCAAGGTTTAGACACGGGAATGGCCTAACGGGATAAAGGGGAAAGCTCACGTGGCATGCGGTTTCCGTTTCTTTTATTTTTGATTTTTTTGTTGTTTTAATTTACTTAAAACATGTTTTCTCGAGAATCCTAGGTAGGTTGGAAAAGATTGCTCTTCTTTTCGCAACTATGCTAGATCTGGGTCGATGGAGACCATACGTGCGGCTATAAGCCCTCGTTTTGCACCTGTATTTCGACATCCCGGGGTGGGCGGCCCCGGGCGAGGGTCCTATAGTGCAAGCGGTTTCCACCGGCCTAAAGAAAAATCGAACCTAAGGACCGAGCCTTTGTCATGTTCGTTTTGATGCGTTAGCCATGTGAATAGTGAACCGAGCCGGCCACTGAGTCAAGATCAGTCAAGAGTTCGGCATGACCTCTCTTTACCTTGCTTGCGCAAGGGATCTGTGACGTTAGGCGTTGGGTGGGTCATATTGTCATGGGCGACGTATCAAAGGCGTGATGACATGGTGTCATGCGAGCATGGATGTATATCCGGGACGGAACATCGTGCAGGTGTAGCTTCGGAAATCAAGATCGAGGTCAAGATTTTAGCATGACCTTTCATCGCTTTGCTTGCGCAAGGGATCTTGAGTTAGAGCCTTGACTCGAAAAATGGCCGGCATGGTATATGTATCCAGGGCGTATGACACGGGAGGTAAAAACCAACCGAGTGCGGACAGAGTGTGACTCAAGACTCAAACGTGCGGGGTTGACGCTTGGCTAGGATGGGATGTTTGGAATGATCCGTGCGCGCCCAAGAGGCCTAGGAAGACCAAACGGACTGCAGCGAGACCACTCCGGGTTAAGGGTTGTAGTGTGCGGTGTATCCCGGCGACGGTGCGCGTAGTGTGCGGTGTAGCGAGCGGCGGTGTGAGTAGAGTGCGGTGTAACCGAGGCGGCGATGCGCGTAGTGTGCGGTCTCTAAAATTCTTTTACGAGTAAAATAGAAGTTTTTGAAGAATTTTAAATGTATGCGCGAGATGTATATTGATGCATTTTTTTTGTATTTTTATTTTTTGTAAAATAAAAACGAAGCACGTGCACACACACACACAACTTGAGTTAAAGGAAGGGGTAAAATGAAAGTTTGACCCTCATCATCGTTTTAAAAATCTTTTGTTTTGTTTAAAAGTTTTTAAAACAAATTTCCCCAGCGGAGTCGCCAACTGAAATAGCCCGGATCCGAGCAGGCCTCGCGGCCCCGGCATCTGGCGTCTTTCGCGTTGGAGCGACGTGTCTCGCCGTTTTTGTTTTTGTAGAGTCGCCACGCCGTTTTTATTAAGCCCAAAACATTGAAAAAGGGCATCAGTTTAAAGATAATTTTAAACTGTTTTTGTGTGATGAGATTTTTGAGTTCGGAGGTCAGATGACTCCTAGGGAAGAGAATATTAGAATATTAGAGCTCACCCGAGTAGCCTCGTAAAAGCGAGTCTTTCGGATACCCTAATATCCTTTAAATGTTGTGTGTGTGTGTGTGTGCTTTTAAAAATGCATCTTTGTATCGGATGTCTACATTGTATGCTATGTATGGAAATGTATTGAAATAGTATAGGAAGGAAGCCTTACCAATGTTGGTTCGTGTCTGTCTTCCGCTGGGGAATGGTGTTTGAGGTCGGAGTAGCGTTCCGGTACGGATCGGGGTTGCCCGGGAGGGACCGGTTGTACGCGGACGAGTTTCGGCGTGAGTTGAGGTTGTAGGCTGCGTTCGGGCGAGAGGTTCGGCGTGCGTGGGGATCGTCGGGATCACTCGGGCGAGGTTCGGCGTGCGTTGTGGTGGCGGAGTCACTCGGGCGGAGTTTCGGCGTGGTTTGGGATCGTCGGTTTGACTCGGAAAGAGCCGGGACAGGTGGAAAGACCGAGGCAAGGCCTCGGAGTACCACGAGGGGCCTCGAGTACCTCGAGAGTGCCTCGGGGTAGCGCGGGAGCGTCTCGGGAGCGCTCGGGGAGGCTTCGGAGCACCACGAGGGGGCTCGGAAGGCCTCGGAAGGATCGAAAGGGGCGGGAGTGCCTCGAGAGGACTTAGAGGGGAGCCGAGAAGGCTAAGGGAGGAAGAGAGAAGAGGGAGGTGTCAAAATGAGGAGGGGAGCCCTCTATTTATAGTAAAAATTTCGGAGCAAAGAGGTCCGTACGGACCTTCTTGGTTATCCGAATTTTGGATTTCCTCGATTTGAGGGAATGCGCAATGATGGTGAATATTACGGAATGATGATGTCCCCATGCAAGAAGGTCAGTACGGACCAACTCGGCATGCAAAGAGGTCCGTACGGACCAACCATGCATTTGGGTAATCATTTCTTAGGGATTTGAGGAATATTGTGGACTTTAAGGGGATTCGGTAATTATGACAAAGAGGTCCGTACGGATCAATATTGCTTTCCCAATTTCCTGAAAATTCCCAAAAGGTCCTTTTGTCCCTTTTTATCCCAGGAAGGCTCCTCCCTTGGTTTGGTTGGGGGTTTGAGAGGGTTTTGAGAGGTTTTTGAGAGGGTTTTGAGTGCCAGAGGTCTCCGAGACTGCGTTGATGAGTCTGCGGTGTTTCCCGTGTGTTTGAAAGGGGGTGATCCAGATTGGGGTACTTACAGGCGCAGCCTCTTCCAATCCTATATCTACCCCAAACGAAGGGGGGGGGAGGTTGCCGAAGCGGTCCATCATACCCATAATGGAGCACTACAAAGACGCGGTGGTTCCCCGAGACAACGACAGCACTATGATAATTTTGGAGTGCCCCTAAGCGAGGTATTCGATCATGCAGTAAAACAAGATCTCCTCGCACCTATGGAAAATTACCAGCCCAAATTCCTCAATGCCAACTGGGATGTAACCAAGCAGTGTGCTTTGCACAAATACCACGGGCATGCAACCGACAACGGCACAGTTTTGAGGAAAGTGATTCAAGGATTGATTGAAGAAGGAAAGTTGGAGCACCCCCGCGGCCCCAATACAAACGGAAACCCATTCCCCCAGAACAATGAGGTGAGCAACGGGAACACAGCCCAGCAAAGCAACGACTCTTCCAGGAAGCAACCTCTCATTCACTTCGACAAGCTAGACATGCCTCTAAGCAAAATATTAGAGGAACTGATCAAAGAAGACCTGCTCAAACCAATGGAGAACTACAAGCCAAAGAATCCCAAAGCCAACATTGACAGAAGCAAGTACTGTGCCTTCTACCAGTACCACAGGCACATAACTGATAACTGCCTTGGGTTACAGTATGAGATCCAGAATCTGATAGAAGATGGAAAGCTTAAGCATCCTAGTAGTTCAATAACAAAAGAGCAGCTAGAGTGAGATCTATCAACTGTCTTTTGGTCAACCTTCGTAGGTTCTAGTACTTTCCTCGTTCAATCAAGTCCGCCTCAGACATTGTAGTTAATCTTATGTTTTCTATAAATAAGAGTCTTTTTCTCTTCTTGCTAGACTTGAGACATTATTTGCACACCTACATTACATCTAATGAAATGGTTATATCCTATATGATCACTTGCATTGCTCAACAAATAAACTCTGGAAATAATTAATGTTCGGATTAATCGGTGTGAGAAAGTCAACTGGTGCCCTCCCCATACACTTTCCTTACCTCACAAAGGCCTCCCTCAAGCCATACATTTCCCAAAACATATCTCCATCATGACCTTGACCAAGTCAACGACGGCGGCAACATCAAGGAACAACAAAAGGTCACTCAGCATCGAAAGATTGACCCCATGTCGACAACAACCTCGGAGCTCGCCTTTGCCCTCGTGCGCATCGAGAAAGTTCAAGCAGGAGCTTGCATTCGTCCTCAAGTACTTCTAAAAAAAAAAAAAAAGAGAAAAGTTCAAGCAAGAACTTCAAAAAAAAAAAATAAGAGAGAGAGAAAAGATCAAAACAAGAACTTCAAAAAAAAAGAAGAGAGAAAAGTTCAAGCAAGAACTTCAAAAAAAAAAAAGGAGAGAAAGGTTCAAGCAAGAACTTCAAAAAAAATGATGAGGCCAAGGACCCAGCACCGGCAATCAAAAGCTTGACAGATGGGAAAATTTATAGCCCGGAGAACGGAAGTTGTCGATAACAATGGAGCGGTCAAAAGCAAAGGCAGAAACACATCATAAGCCCTTATGCTTTACTCAAAATCTTTCTTCCCCGATGAAAGACGAAGATCAAGAAGCAATGAAATCATTGAAGCAGCCGTCAAGAACGACTTGTCAAGGAGCGTCTCAAGGCCCGTACCTCATCATCCAAACTTCCCATTCGAGCCTTTTCACCAAAAGGACCGCAAATGTTCATACCCTTTTCCCAAAGCCAAAAGACTGTTCAGCTAGAACTACGGCGACCAGAGCTCCTTACACTAGGAGAACCTAGGCAAACAGAAACGGTCCAGAGCTAAACACATACATATCCCATACACCTGGTCTCATCAATGACCTCCCCTATACATAAACCTTTCTTTCACACAACCAACTTTGATCCGCGACATCGATTGACTTTCTTCTCATAATTAATCAAGACGTTTGTTCATATCGAGATTAGCGATTGAGTAACCTGAACATTAACAAAGGGTTTAAAGCAATCTTGTGATCATTGTGAATAAAACAAGTTTTCAAATGTCTCGATAAGTCTTCTTTTTCTACGATAATAGGAAAAAGAGAGCTAAACAGTGTCTTTCTGTCAGCAAGGACTTCCATACACTTTTTCAAACCTCTCTACGCTCATACTCTCTCAAAAGAGCCAAACCCAAAGCGAGTTTTGGTGCCTGCATTAAACTAGGCATCTATAAAAAATCGAGATTCGTTCCCACTTCTCTAAAATACGTACTTGCGCGTATACATTACAAGCCATTCCTCTTACATTTTGGCTGACTAATCGAAAGAATCAAGGACAATCGCCACGTCGGGCCACATAAGGTTCAACTCAGATTGGGGCTGCATCAGATTCACTCCAGGACCTTAGCAGAAAACTGACAGTTCCTCCAAAATAGGGCTTCACCAAGTCATTTCTTCGGACTGGGGCTTTGCCACGCAAAGAGAGTTTTTTTATCTTGAGAGTCTACTTTGAGTTCCAATTTCTGGGGTTTCTCAAAAGCATCTTCCGACATTGTGGTTTTAATCAAAATTAAGGCTTCTTAGATGCAACTTCGAAGAAAATAGAATTTGAAAGAAAGACTTTGACCAAGATCCAAAGTCTAAATCCAAGATCAGAATCTGAATCCTCATAACACCTCTGGGCAGCAGCAGCAATGGCAGTTTTTCCACAATCCAGTAATATCCTCCCACTTGCTCAAATAGCTACTGAAACACTTTCGGATACATCCATGTAGACACCCCATTCTGAACACATCGGAACATACTTATACCACTCTAAGTCTCGCTTTGAGTCAATAAGTAGAAATCCACCATTTCGTCATGTTTCGTTAAGTTTTGACTAACCACCGTTAGTTTGGGACTAAACTGCATACGAGATAACGAGGAAAGGACAAAACTGTCCACAGTAGCAATATCTCGCCGCGAGATGGCGTGTCTCGCGCGAGATATCCCCCCTCTGCAGATTGCAGACGACAGTTCCCTCATCGATTTCAACCTCTTTTCGGGATAAAACTTTATCTCTCCGGCCAACCAATAAGATTTAGGGTCTAGAACCATCTCATAGGGTTTTACCTCTCCACTTCTTCCTATCCATTCCCTATAAATACTTGGTGACTTCTAAGGTTGAGAGCCCCCGGGAATCGACCGCAAATTTTCATAAAACACACACACATTTTGTTGGCTTCTTTCCCTGAAAGAACCCTACAAAATCACCCTAAAAACTCACCTCATAGTTTGTTTGTCAACCTTGTTGATAAACAAACATCAAGCTCCAAGTCAAGGACCGAGGCGAAGCTCTGTCCGTGTCAAGAGTCGATTCTAAACTTGAGTCGAAACTCTGCCCAAATCACCTCACGCAAGGTAACCCCTAAATCCCTTTCTAATTGATTGTTAGAGTGGTATAAGTACATAGAATCTAGGATCGGCCTAGAGCCTCTCCAAATCATGGAGACGGTCTCGAAGCAATCGATCCTACATTCCGTTTAACCCCGTTAAATGGACCTTTGTTTATAATATTTAAAATCATTTTTTGTCTTCTTTTGAAAACCTCTCTTTTCTTTAGCAAGACCGATCTCCGGATTGGGTGAAATGGATGCTCCTTGACCTACCCATTTCATAACCTAAGCCCCGAACCCAAATCTCTTTCAAAATGGTTTTCCTATTTTCTCCAATCGAATAATATAGGTGGCGACTCAAAACGAAAAGGATAAAATTCTTTTTCCTCACAACGCTACAGTGGCGACTCCGTTGGGGATTTAAAATTAAGAGGCTTAAACTTGCGTCAAAATTAAAAGAGAGGTTTTCAAAAAAAATTTGTAAATTCGAATTTTTTACTCTCAGATGAGGCATGTATCACGGCGAGGTATCATATCTCGCGCGAGATATTGCTTCGGCAATCTGGTTGTTTTCTGGTTTCTCCCGTTTGTCTCATAGTCCAAGACGAGAGCCGAACATGCAAGGGGGATCCCAGCATTCATTATCTACAGAGTTCCCGCATCTTAAGGCCTCCCTTAAGGTGTAAAACTCGAATCTTCGTTTCCTTTAAATAATTGATTATTATTTATAAACTGCGTGCGATTGGGTTTTATTTAATTAAAGTCCGGTCCATTGGGGATTCGGGAGTTGTAAATTGAATTATTTATCTCTCTTTCTCTCTCTTTATGTGGAACTACGATGGCCTGAGTCTTCCTAATTTGGGAGAAACGTAGGCAACCACTTGGTGCGGCCACTATCTGTTTTCCTTTTGATTTTTCAAAAAAAAACTATCTATTTTACTCTATCACCTAGATTGACTATCACACACGCGCACTCATATTATAACTGTCATTGCACTGCATACCCTCTATAAACCCGGGACCCACACTAAGGACGGATGACGGTAACCACCTAGTCGCCGGTCTCTCCGAAGTTGGACCATCCCACTCCGCGTATTCAATCCACCTAGATTGTCATATCGCGGGGAGCCTAGCCTTCCAGCCCTGCATCGCCACATACTCATGTAGATTGTCCTTTTAGGATCACTCCGTGACCGGTCGGTTTTGACTCGGTGATCTTTTCTTGTTTTTGACCAAAACAAAGCCATGCAAAATTGACAATAAAGAAGGATTCAGAAAAGTCCCTTCGGAAAAGTTCGTTCGGAAAAAGTCCCTTCGGAATGACCCTTTCGGATGTCCCTTTGAAAAAAAATACATATATGTATAATCCTTCGAAAAATGATCTTACATGGCTTTGTTTTACAAAAATCGGATTGATTGCTTAGTCGTTAGGTTCTGATAAAGGCCTTAGAAACCCCTCAAAACGGACTTTCCGTTCCGACCAAAAATTAGGTCTAAATAAAAATCGACTTTCCGTGTGATTATCTCGCGCGGGATTACTTGTCTCGCGCGGGATAATGCTTCTGTTTGCTGAATTTGAGCCTGAGTCGTTTGAGCCTGCTTCCGACTCGTTGGGGCTAGATCCTGATATCTGCATCTCTTCTGTCAGTTTTACGAAGATACTCAACTTCAAGACTCCCAACACAATGTCTACCGGAAAGCACGTCATGATCAAGGAATGCCTTGAACAACACACTTTGCAAGACTTGACCAAGGCCCTTGTCGCTGAAACGGAACATGTAGGAGGTTAGAGAGAAGCCTTTGATTTGCCTTCTACCCGCATTGCTAGGGATTTCCGGAAAATGGAGAGTGACTCCGACAGTGGACGATCGTCCGTGCAAGAGGAGCTAAGTGATATCAAAACTCAACTTGCCAAAGCCCTGCAGCAAATTAATGACAATGACTCGTGGCATCACATGGAAGAATTCATCCAAGCTGAAAAGACAAAGATGCTGATTGAAGAGCTCGAGGAAGTCAAGAGTGAACTCGAGACCATGACCCAAAAGTGCATCAACCTTGAAGCTCACGTCGAGGATGACATTGATGAGAGGGTCAAGTATTTCCTCAACACTCTCTACCGTGACCTCAAAGAGCAAATGGAGGAAGAATATCAGTCTCGCCACAACGTCTTCGTGCAACACTACGAGAACCATATCCGAGACCTCCACAATCAAATGGCTAAGCGAAGGAAGGGTAGAGTCTTCTCCGACATTGGAAACATCACTCTCGGTCATCTCTTCAGAAGTCTTCACAAAGAAGGAAATCTAAAGCCAATGGAAGGTTACCAACCTAAGAGGGAAGGCCGATCTCCGCACCTCTACTGCTTCTACCATCAATGCTATGGCCATCACACCAATGATTGTTTCAACTTTGAAGAATGCAGTCCAAGACTTGATTGACAACGACGCCATCAGAGTTTGTCCGAGTGGTGGAATAGTTTGGATGAATTCAAGCAAATGAAGAATCTCTTTTCTTTTCAGTTAGTTACTTTTAGTTGCAAGAGAAACAATTAATAGTCTAGTTTAGCTTAGTTGGGTACTACTTGCCTAAAATCCTCATTTGTGGGCAAGAGTATCAAGTTTGCTTTTCAATAATAGTTAGTCAGTATTTCCCTTTTTAATTCTGATTGATTCTTTAAACAAGAAAGAAAGCACTGTGAATGTCATAGAAACTTGCAACGAGAATGACTACTCCAAGGCACTTTGGTTTTCCGGAAGCCTTCCTGTCTGGAGAATGATGCTAGCAAAAGGGTACTTTCTGGATTGGGGCTTGGAAAGCACTTACGAGGATAACGGAACCGCCACCGGTCCCCCGCTTCACACAAAACATGGCCTAGGATACATCATCTCCATCCACGATAAAGATGACGAAGAAGAGTGGGGCTTCACTCAAATCAAGTGGGAAGGAACCACCTACAAAGGCTGACGACCCAAAGCCCAAGAATGACAACCTCGAAGCCATATTGAAAGACACTCAATGGCTACTTTGTTCGAGAAGGGGAAAGTATTCCCTACTTTATCTTTTGAGAACCATGGTGACGATAAAGGAAAGCGCCAACCGGGCTTTGAAATCTTGGCGGCTGCGATGCTTCTCCAAGTGAAACGAGAATCCGTCCCACTAATCCCTAATGATTTGTGGGTCACGAACGAGAAATGACAAGTGAATGGGACTTTGTGTTGGGAGAAGACATGATGCGGCAGTTCCAAGACTGTGCCGGTTAGAAGACAACCGGATCCATGCAATATCCAAGGGGACGCTCCAACTACCGACTACACAAGGCGATACGAAATGTGATGAGCCAATTCTAAGCGGCACGTCACGGAGGACCCGATTGTTGATGAAGACTTCATGATCAAAGATCTTGGTTGCACTCCCCATCCCGCGGGAAGATAGGCCCCGTAGCTTTTACATTAGAGGCGAGGCTCCACCTCAGATGAACTCACTCAAGAGGAAATCGAGGCGGTGGTGAACATGTATTCCTTACTTCCTTAATGAAAACTTTGATCTTTTCGAGTACCACTGAGATTGCTAACATCGTGAATGATGAATTAACTAATAATAATCAATATAACGAACACGTTAATAATGAATCATACGATGAGATAGATCAAGAAAACGAACAAATCTTAAAAAGAATTAGCTAAGCAAGTAGGTCGTTGTGGAAAGAATGGCCCAGTTGACGACGAGAAAATGCAAAAGGGTTAATCTTGGGACAACGGAAGACCCCGGAAGAAACAAAGATCGGCGGCTTCTTCAAGGGGAAGACGAGAGAAACCTTGACACGGCTCCTCGAGAGAATATGTCGACGTCTTCGCTTGGTCCTACAAAGATATGCAGGTTGAATCGATCGGTTGTAGAGCACAAGATACCGCTGCTACCCGACGCCAAGCCGGTCAAGCGAAACTACGCGAGAATCAAGTCGGAATGGTCAATGCAAGTGAAAGAGGAAATCATGAAGCTCTTGAATGTAGGGTTCAATCAAAGTGATTGAATATCTGAATGGCTAGCAAACACGGTACAAGTAGCCAAGTCGAATGGGAAGATACGAGTGCGTGTTGATTTCGAGACTTGAACAAGGCATCCCCTAAAGATGATTTCCCGCTACCGAACATAGACATGTTGGTCGATGCCACATTTGCATCGAAGTCCGCTCATTCGTCGACGGTTTCGCGGGGTATAACCAAATCCTCATGGCGAGAGGAAGATCGGCACAAAACGGCATTCACCACACCTTGGGAACGTTACGCTACACGGTCATGCCGTTTGGTCTCAAGAAACAGTTTGGGGCTACTTACCAAGAAGCGATCACGACACTATTCCATGACATGATCCACAAGGAAATAGAGGTATATGTGGACGACATGATTATTCACTCAAAAGGGACGGATGAGTCAACACTTGAGAGATCTCGAGAAAATTCTTCAATCGGCGAGACGGCACAAGATGAGGCTCAACCCCGCCAAATGCTCATTCGGAGTGGTCAAAGGGAAAGTCTTAGGGTACATGGTCACGAGCGTGGCATAGAAGCGAGATCCCGCCAAGATAAAAGCCATTACGAGACATGCCTCCACTGAACACGAGAAAGAAGTAAAGGGATTCATGGGCGGGCTTGAATATATCGATCGATTCATCAATCAGCCCGGCTACGATGTGCGATCCTATCTTCAAGCTACTTAAGAAAAACGCACCTCAAGAGTGGACCGAAGAATGTCAAGAAGCATTCGAGGAAGTTAAGCGCTACTTGACTTCCCCACCTATCACGGTTCCACCGCACAAGGAGAAGCCCTTGAAGCTATACCTCACGGTTACGAGACAACGCATTAGGGGCTATGCTCGCTCAAGAACGGCCGGCCTCCCACACGAGAGAATGCCATCTATTTCGTCGGCCGCAGATTCCAAGGCATCGAAATCAACTACTCTCCACTCGACAAATCTGTCTTTGCTCTTGTTTGGGTATCACAAAGGTGAAGCACTATATGGAAGCCTTCCCGGTCCGTCTCATTGCAAAAATGGATCCGAAATATATCCTAGACAAATCAAATTTGTCTTCGAGCCAAATGGTACTTCATGCTCGCGGGATATGATATCACTTACGTCACTCGAAATCCGTCGGGGAGTGTATTCGCGAGATCGGTTGGCCGAATTTCCTTGCGACGAAGTGAAGGGGAAGACCCGCGATTCACGATGAGGACATCATGGGTATAGAAGAAGAAAATAAGTGGCAATTATTTTCGATGGCGCGGCCAACATGAGAGGGTTCGGCATTGGAATGTTATTAGTAGACCCTAACGACATCTACACTCCACCGGCAATACGTCTTGACTTTGACGCCACCAATAACACCACGAGAATACGAGGCTTGCATAGCGGGACTTGAGGCGGCTCTAGAACGCAACGTGGTGAACTCGAGGTATTCGGGGATTCCTAATTGATCATCAATCGGACATTGAAGAAGTGGAGGGTCCAAGATCCAACCCTTCAAAGATACGGTGCCCATCTCCAAGAGTTGGCGCAACAATTCCAAGATGTCTCATTCCACTACCTCCCCGAGAGACAAAAATCGGTTTGCGGACGCATTGGCCACACTTGCTTCTTTGGTCGAAATCCCTAAAGGAAGCGGTCAAACCCTTCAAAATAACACGACGTGCAACTCCTGCATCTTTGCGCCGTTATAGATCTCCATGTTGCAAAGACAAATGGTTATCCGAATGTGCCCTTGTTGGGAACTCAGAAGAGAAACCATGGTACCATGACATTTGGCATTTCATCCTAGATGGAACCATCCCACGAGACAGACCCGAAGACTCGGATCGCCCTTAAGAGGTTGGCTGCTAATTACGTCATCACCGCTGGCCGCCTATTCAAGAAGCATTCCCAAGGAAACCTCCTTTGTGCCACCGAGGAAGAGGCCCAAGAAATAATGGACCATGTTCATCAGGGCATATGTGGAACCCACATGAGCGGAAATATGCTCGCCAAAAAGATCATCAGACAAGGGTACTTTTGGCTGACCATGGAAGCCGACTGTACCAAAATGGTCAAGAAGTGCCACAAGTGTCAGATACACGCCAATCTTCAGCATGCACCGCCTTCCTTGATGTACCCTATGACTTATCCTTGGTCGTTCTCTACATGGGGGATAGACGTGATTGGAAAGGTCACACCCATAGGAGCCAACGGACACTGCTTCGTCCTAGTAGCCATCGACTACTTCACTAAGTGGGTTGAGGCTGCCTCCTACAAAGTTCTGAATGCCAGAAAGGTTGCAGTATTCATCAAGCACAACATCATCTGCCGGTATGGGTTTCCGCAAGAGATGATATCCGATAACGGGTCCCACTTCGAGAAGGAAACCGATCGCCTACTAACCGAATACAAAATCACAAGACACAAGTCGTCTCCTTACATGCCCCAAACGAATGGAGCAGTTGAAGCCGCGAACAAAACGATCGAGACTATCATCAGAAAATGGCAGTCACTGGAAAAGATTGGCCCGACAAGCTACCATTCGCACTATGGGGATACCGCACTTCAGTCCGAACAGCTACAGGAGAGACTCCCTACGCCCTCACATTCGGAATGGAGGTTGTCTTACCGTTAAAATTGGAAATACCATCACTACGGGTTCTCCTAGAAAACCAAGTGAACGAGGTCGACTGGCTAGGAAGCAGATACGAAGAGTTGGCCCTGTTGGACGAAAGAAGGTTGAAACGGCCGAACATACTCAAGCTTACCAAAGAAGAATGGCAAGAGCTTTCAACAAAAGGTCAAGACGAGGAACATCGAGTAGGTGACTTGGTTCTCCGTGAGCACCGTCTGGACCTTTCAACCCGCTAGGCAAGTGGGGACCAAGATGGATAGGACCCTACATTGTGAAGAAGATATTCTCTGGGGAGCCCTTGGTGGTGGACTTAGACGGAGATCAACTACCGAAGCCGGTCAACATGGACAAGCTCAAGAAGTACTTCGCGTGACTTGGCCTCCTCAAAAGAAATCGCTCGCTAGGTTGAAAATCCCGGAAAGGACGGCCTAGGCAAAAATTAGAGCTAGCACAAGAAAAGAAGCCCGCTAGATTGAAAACCCGAAAGGGCGGTCTAAGCAAAAGAAAGGGTGTGCATTAAAAAAAAAAAAAAAGAAGAAGAAGGGAGGCTTATCTCGCGCGAGATTACCCCTCGGCACGGAGCCGTATTTTGTCCTTTTCTCAAAAATGAACTACGTTAGACTTGAGCCTCTTATTTAATTGCTGTAAAAGAGGAACGTAGGCAGCCTTCGGGTTCGGTCTAATCAAATAAATGAATCTACTTTTGTCCTTTATTAATCAAATGCATTTTCATTAATGACAAAAGGGAAATCCTAACCACAACGACTAATTTGCTAAGCTAACAAACTCGAAAAAAAATACTAATAAAAGCAAAACAATTGATCTATCAAAGCAATCTATTGGTACTCCTAAAAGATCTATCCTTTCATTGACTTGGTAGGCCGGCGGACATGATCTCCACCGTCGTCGTGATCCTCCTTGCGCTTTGAGCCCCGCGAAGCAGAGTATCCCTCGAGGCGATCAAAAACGAGTCAAGGTGATCAAAAAACGAGATCCCGAGAGCCTCTTAAAGACATGGGGCCTATCTAAAGCTTGCGTCTTTCGAGCATCCTTGCTTCGCCTCTCGTACCAATCCCCATCGAGAAAATCTGAGTTGGATCGGTTCGCACATTAGCGGGGATCGGGCGAGGCCTCGCTCCTTCGCAAAAATCTTGCTAGCTACAAAAGAATCTCCTAGCGGTGAAAGCCGCGAGATCATCAATCTTCTGCACTAGGGTGACCGGTATGAAGGAACCAATCCAAGTACTTATCGAGATAAGAAAATACTTGCATTAAAAGTCCGAAGGTTCGACCGGCGATCCCGACTAGTTCCTTCACCCCATGCTTGAGCTAGCGCTGCGCAAACTCTACACCAATATAAGACACTTCACGAGAAGCTCCTTCGAAAAAATAAGTGTCCTGGCTGGCCGACCAAGGCGACGGAGCACCCGCTTGGGAAAATAAAAGGAGGAATCTCGCAAACCCGGAAGAACAACCATGTCAAAACCCTCGGTATTGGCAACATACTTGTTCAACCTCCAATAAGGTGGACACCCGAAAGAATGTCGGCGGTTTCGGTCTTCGCAATCAACTCGGCCCATTCATCCATTTGAAAGATCCTTGATCAATAACTTTCGCGTATGATATGTGAAAGGGGAATATTCCAATGGGGGACCCACCAACTTGAGATGCTCCTAAGCCAAATGGTCAACGAAGAGGACTCTCTTGAGTCATGACACCGGTCCTATGCGGCTCGTCAAGACCATGCGGGGTCTCACCCAAGATTAGCGGAATAATGTTCCTAGAACGTTTTCTAGCACAACGAGAACAATTTCCACAAGTTGGGAGTCGACCAAGCCGTCCCTACATGTAAACAGAACATCTCCGAAAAGAAAAAGAGCCGAGAAAGTTCCGTTTATAGACATGAAAAGCGTCATCATACGAATCACCGGCGAAGCGTCCTGGAAAAGAAGAGCAATCAACCCACTTGCGGTGAACCAATTCATAGCAAGTCTCAAGGGGGATCCCTAACAATTCATTCAAAGCCTCCGAATGATTCCTATGGTACTTGGGAACGGCGATCTCGCCAGTCAGAGGCATATCCAAGATAATAGCAAATTCCTCCACAGTAGGTACCATCTCATTCAAAGAAAAATTGAAAAGGTGAATAGAGGGATCCCAAAACCGAGCAGCACCCTGCAAAAGACTCCAATCCGGTTGGAGGTTCTTCAAAGTGAAAAGAATTCTGAATCCAAATTCTGCTATGAACCTATTATGAGACCGGTTGCGAAACGACCTCACAAAATCCCTTGATGCTTGCTTGAAAGATGCAATCACTTCAGATGACAGGGAAAAATCATCGACAATCATTGACGTTGGGGAAATCTCCTTGGAAGCCATGGATCACAAGGTTGAAGAAGAAGACAAGAGTTTCACCCTAACAGAATATCTCTAGAGTTTGAAAGGCTAGAATGAGTTATCTGGCCGGACTACAGGGTGATTTTATAGGAAAAGCGACAAAATCTGTTCGAAAAAGGAAGAGATTTCTGCACTTTTGTATAGCGTGTCTCGTGCGAGACACCTTATCTCGCGCGAGATATCCCTACGGCAAAACGGCAACGGTTACGCTCAAACAACAATCTAGCCCCGACTTGACGAAGCAAGTCTCGAAAAACCTGTGTGTACAGTTCATAACATGCAGTAAAAACACCAAGATGAGGGCTCAAAATTGTGGCCTAGCGGCCATTCCATTCCATTTCCAAAAACATGGAAAGTCGAGAAAGTTAATTAATTAACTAATTAGACCTAGGATTAGGGATTAAGAAAAACCATTGTTTGTGCTACCTACTTGTTCCTAACAGGTATCAAAAGAAAAGAAAAATTGTCTGGGCCCGCCCGGCCAATATGTACAAATCATCAGAAATCAGATAAAGGGAAAAGGAGGGGATCACGCCATTAAGTCGCTCGAGCCGCCGGCACCTCCGCCATCACCGCCACGGGGGCTACCATCCCTCCTCGATCTCTTGGCTCCGCAAGTAGGGGTCACCGCCGAGGCCACTGTCGAGGCCACCAAATAAGCCTTGTGAAACAGCCTCTCGAACAGGTCCGACACCAGAGCCATCAGTCCCGCCATCTTGGTCGCTCCACGGTTGTAATCGGCCACGGACAGAGTGGCCTAACAACAAAAGAAAAATAAAATGCTCAGAAGAAGTCGGACATATACACTTATATGGACGAATACGAGAGACAATACAAACAGAAACATACCGAAGAGACGTCAGCCGGGAGGCGGTAGCCCTCGGGAATCTGATCAGGAGACGGGATGTGTCCCACCATTGGCATGCTCCCCATCATGTACTTGTAGCTCAAAGGGCCGTAGTCTGGGGCAAAAGGCAGAGAACCAGTAGCCTGGGAGGAAGTGCTAGGGGCTGACGAACCTGAAGCAGAAGCAGAGGCGGAGCCACGAGCATGTGATCGCCTATCCCCCACCAGGAGGGGACCCATCAACCGAGGTAGAAACTCCGCATAAGAGGCCCCGGGGATCACGCAAGCTGTCGCCGTATCACCCACCAAAAGACCTGCATAATCATCCTCTGGAATGGAGTGGGTGGGATACATCACCCTCGGCGGATCCGCCGGCACGCTATATGGCAGGCTACCCCGGCCATGCTGTGGGAAGACCCGCTCACCAAGATACATGGTATCTCCCTCCAAAGATGCCAGCATCCTCTGCATCGCAGTAGCATCCCAAGCACGATGCACCTCCCGCTCCAACAGGGTCCAGGGATAAAGGCCCAGCCTCTCATACTCGAAGGTATCCAACATAGCCCGCGCCTCCGCCATCGTCAGGGTCCAATCCTGGTCCTCCTCCTCATCAACGGTCCGATTTGGGTGGCTCCACCTCCTGATATCTGGGAACAAAGGGGCCCGGCTCTCCAACTCAAATCTATACAGTCCGAGGACAGCATAGCCCCATATCTGCACAAAGAAAAAAGATCAAATTCAGTATGAAACACGGACAGAGCATGCAGACGGAGAGAAGAAACAGAATCAAAAGGCATACCTCCCAGGCATAAGAATACCCTGACAGAGAATCCTTGGTGTTCCTACACGCCTCATCCATGGCGTGGTAGCAGTAGGCCAGCCCCGCTGAGCCCCAATCATATCCGCTCACCTCATCCAGGTTCACCAACAAAGGTAACAGAGAAAGACGGGTCGTAGAAGAATGGTTCGCAAAAATGGTCTCAGAAAGAATATATCAGAGGGCACCCCTCACCAGTCGATCAGTGACTGCATTTGGCTTCTCAGCATACTCCTCAATTTGACGCCGGAGGGGTGTCAACTCAGCAGCAAACCCCTTGACCTTGTTAGGGGGAAACCAATCAACTGCCTCCACGCAGCTGGACTCGCAGGCTTATAACCCGAAAACTTTGGCAGGGGATCGCCAATAAACTCTAATCCCGTGATAGCCAGAAAATCAGTCGGAGTCATCGTTGCTTCCCCGAAGCGCAAATGAACTGTGTGGGTAGTGTCCCACCACCTCTCCCGAATAGCCTGGAGAACTTGGGGAGTCCGCCTTATTCCCCGGAGATTGTCAACAAAAGTCAAAAGACCCGTTTGGGCCACCCTATCCCGAACGCCGTCAAGATCCTTGATCTTGTCCCACACCTCCTTAGCCATTTTTGGGCTCCCTCGACAATTCTTCGTTGACTTATACGACTGCAAAATAGAGGAAAAACAGAGAGGGCAATATTAGAAATCATTCCATGTCAAAAAATCAATGAAATAGAAGAAATTTTTCATTGAGGCATTTCATCAAACACTTGGCGTGCGTACAAGAAAAGCTTGCCCAAGAATGTCATTCGTGATCCGAATCAACCTCTCCTACAATCCATGATATGTAGGAGGCTCATACACACGCAATGCAACAACAATCATCCAAAGAAACACACAAAATCGACGCATGCAAAAGGAACCTAGTTCTAGGCATGAACAAGAACAAAAGCCATTGATGAAATTTTGAATTCAAGGGAAAGGGAATTCAAACTCAATGCAATGCAAGAATCAAGAGGTGAGGAAGAAATTCTTACCAAACCCTCCCGAACAGCGGTAGAGATGTGCGCGTGCCTATCGAAGGTAAGATCATCGCGAGGGTAATCCTTCCCTAGCAAATAGCTCCCCAAAATCGGATTCCTTTGTTCTTGAGCCATGGATTATGGAGGGAGGAAGGATTGGAAAGTGATTGGGAGGAAGAAACACCAAGCGAATCCACGAAAAATCACGGAGAAAACGACCTTGGCTCGAGCTAGGGAGGGAAATTTTGAGAAGGATGTTTTCAAAATGAGCAAGAGCTGCTGTTTATATGCCCCGACAGTACAAGTCTCGCGCGATATACCTTATCTCGCCGCGAGATATACCTTCTGGAAAGTGACCAAATTGTCCTCGACAATAAGCGTCTACGCAACGTCAAAATTCAAAATTTTGACACATTTACCCTTGGAAATGATAAACTAGCAGGGAAACGTGGAAAAGCCGGCACCGCAAGTCATGGAACGAGCCGAACGTGACATGCGTACGATCGCCCGGTACGGCACCAGTCGCCCGAAAACCGAGTGGTCCAAAGATCAACTCAATCGACATGATTCAGAGCCCAGAAAGGTGAATCATCAAAGAAAAAAAAAAGCTCGGTCCAACGCCCAAACAGGTGGATCGTCAAACCAAAAGCTCGGTCCAACACCCAAACAGGTGGATCGTCATCAGAAAAGCCCGGTCCAACGCCCAAACAGGTGGATCGTCATCAGAAAAGCTCGGTCCAACGCCCAATCAGGTGGATCGTCAAACCAAAAGGCCCGGTCCAACGCCCAGACAGGTGGATCGTCGAACCAAAAGCCCGATTCAACGCCCAAATAGGTGAATCGTCATCCCCAACAACAAAAAGCCCGATTCGGAGCCCAGAAAGGCGAATCGTCACAAAACCGACAGGACTCAGGGGACCGGACAGGTAAGCCTTTGTGTTCTAACATAGTTTCCGCAGGTTCGGAGCCCGAGCGGGCGAATCTTCAGACAGGCAGGTATATTCTGAATTGGGTCTTGATTTGATTCCTCAGTATGAATTTACCTTTTCAAAAACAAAATCTCCGCGATTTTCAAATGATTTTCAAAATGCCTAAAGCAGTCTTTTCGTGTTTTGGAGTCGAACTACATCATGGTCTGATTCTCCGATAGAGATATGTAGGAAGCCGTGCGGTCCGACCATTCCGATGTTCAGAATGATGTTGCCGAGGGGCTCTGTAGACACCCCATTCTGAACACATCGGAACATACTTATACCACTCTAAGTCTCTCTTTGAGTCAAGAAGTAGAAATCCACCATTTCGTCATGTTTCGTTAAGTTTTGACTAACCACCGTTAGTTTGGGACTAAACTGCATACGAGATAACGAGGAAAGGACAAAACTGTCCACAGGAGCAATATCTCGTCGCGAGATGGCGTGTCTCGCGCGAGATATCACCCCTCTGCAGATTGCAGATGACAGTTCCCTCATCGATTTCAACCTCTTTTCGGGATAAAACTTTATCTCTCCGGCCAACCAATAAGATTTGGGGTCTAGAACCATCTGATAGGGTTTTACCTCTCAACTTCTTCCTATCCATTCCCTATAAATACTTGGTGACTTTCAAGGTTGAGAGCCCCCGGGAATCGACCGCAAATTTTCACAACACACACATATTTTGTTGGCTTCTTTCCTTGAAAGAACCCTACAAAATCACCCTAAAAACTCACCTCATAGTTTGTTTGTCAACCTTGTTGATAAACAAACATCAAGCTCCAAGTAAAGGACCGAGGCAAAGCTCTGTCCGTGTCAAGAGTCGATTCTAAACTTGAGTCGAAACTCTGCCCAAATCACCTCACGCAAGGTAACCCCTAAATCCCTTTCTAATTGATTGTTAGAGTGGTATAAGTCCATAGAATCTAGGATCGGCCTAGAGCCTCTCCAAATCATGGAGACGGTCTCGAAGCAATCAATCCTACATTCCGTTTAACCCCGTTAAATGGACCTTTGTTTGTAATATTTAAAATCGTTTTTCTCTTCTTTTGAAAACCTCTCTTTTCTTTAGCAAGACCGATCTCCGGATTGGGTGAAATGGATGCTCCTTGACCTACCCATTTCATAACCTAAGCCCCGAACCCAAATCTCTTTCAAAATGGTTTTCCTATTTTCTCCAATCGAATAATATAGGTGGCGACTC
This sequence comes from Adenophora triphylla var. japonica, assembly GCA_022495995.1. Classification (NCBI taxonomy): domain Eukaryota; kingdom Viridiplantae; phylum Streptophyta; class Magnoliopsida; order Asterales; family Campanulaceae; genus Adenophora; species Adenophora triphylla. The sequence continues at coordinate 250,670 of JAFEMH010001892.1, read as the reverse complement.
AAAACGAAAAGGATAAAATTCTTTTTCCTCACAACGCTACAATCCCCAACACATTTCCATACATACAATCCCTCTCACAATGCATCCCCACAAAAAACCAGCAAAACCAAAGCCGCAACTCGATCGGCCCGTACTCGAAGAAGTAAATTCCGAAAAGGAGGACCCGATCCTCACTCAGCTCAAGCAGACCCAGGCGAACATATCTCCTTGGCCCCTGCTCACCTCTTCATACCCTCATAAGATCAAGCTGGAGGAAAGTTTGGCCCATACCATGGTCCCCGTGGACGCAACTCCAGAAGAAGTGATCCAGATGATCGGCAACATCCACTATGGAAACACCATCATCTTCACAGATTTTGACCTACCAAAATTTGGGACTGATCATAATGAGCCGCTTTATATCACTGTTCATTTGGAAGAGCGCCGCCTTATCCGCATACTTGTTGACATACGCTCCAGAATGAATGTCTTGCCCGCCAAGATGATGAACCTGCTTGTAAGTACCCAAATCTGGCTCATGCCTTCCGGTTAAATTTCCCGGCAATTTCGGTAAGTTTTCCGGTAATTCCCCAGACCTTCCTAGTGTTCCGGAAACATTCTGGAACTGTTTTTAATTAAATAAGGGCTGAAGGGAATCCTTCCTAATTAAGAAACACGTTTTTCTTAATTAGGAGGGAAGGTTCTAGAATTTGCCACCTTGCATGGTTCTAGAATGCTGAGTCATTGTGGATAATGCCGCACGGCTGCATTAGCTTGCTGCCCTTAGCCGCACGGCTTCATTAGCCTTATCCAGACTGCCTATAAATAGAGCCCTCCTCTACCCATTTTAAAAACAACAATTTCCAACAACACCACATATAATACGAAGAAATACTCCCAAGAGGCTGTTGAAGATCCAAGAAGGTGAAGAAGAAGGCCAAGAAGCTCCCTCCCTCCTCCTTGAAGATCCAAGACCAACCTCTCCTCCTAGCTCCGCCCGAAGAAGAAGGAAGCCATTGGTAACCTCACACGCCCTAACCTCGCATCCTAATTGCTTTATAAATTGTTCATTGCATTACTTTTATATTGCTTGGGACTTGGTAGATCAAAGAGCATATCTTCATATTCCCCTTCCCCTTTTGCATGCATTAGACATCATTTGTCATAAAAATGTAGTCTTTTCCCATAAAGGTGCATCCTTTGCACCTAAAACCCCCATTTTCAAATAAAAATGTCACCTTCATGCATCCTTTGCATTTAAAAATCAAATCTTTTCAATCAAAATGCATCATTTGCATCCAAAATCACTTTTCCAAGCATCATTTGCTTTAAAGACCATGTCTTTACCATAAACTAGCATCATATGCTTTTCAAAATGCAATCTTTATGCATCATTTGCATAATGAATGCCAATTTCTTCAAAAATGCATCATTTACATAAAAATCAAATCTTTATGCATCATTTGCAATAAAGATCATTTCTTTAAACTAAGTGCATCATTTGCAACCCAAAAATGTCATCTTTTCATTAAAGTGTCATTTTACATACATTTCCCCCATTCCCCCATTAGTAACCTAGGAACGAACCGGTGTAAAAGATCCTATCTTTACATCGTTCCTTCCATTAAAGGTTCCATATTTCTTTAGAAAGGGACAACCTTGAACCCTATATCTCCAATTATCGCTTAAGAAAGAGTATGAAGCATCTATACGAGCTCGACCGTCTTAAAGCGTAGGATTGATGGGCTAAAGACCTTCCTTTTCTAAAGAACCTCATCTTTGACCAAAAAGAGAGTCATTCTCTCGATCACGCAAGTCCCGAGGGTCCTGAGGTTAAAAATGCGATGATCACAAGTCACAAGATGAGGACGGGATCATAATCCTGAATACATAAATTTCAAGAAATCCCGAGCGACAACCAACAAATGGTTTGTACGTCCGGAAGACGACTTGGGACATTCCCTCCTTATTTTCAAACACATGCACACAAGAAAGCACGCAAGCAAGCACGATTAATGAAATCATGGGAGACTTGCTCCGGCAAGGCACCTTGGGTGAACGCCAAACGTTCTTCCCAAGGGGTAACTTAACCTCCGAACCCATAAAACCTTTTTTTCAAAGTTTTGAGGTAATCAAAATGGCGTGGCGACTCCGTTTTTCAAATTAAACCGGATGTCTTCAAACTCGCGTGAATCCAACAAAAACAAAATTTGGGCACACATTCACAGTTTGGCAACTCTACTGGGGAGATCCCAAAGGAGAAAAGCTTTTATTTTCAAAACAAAAAAATCGATACTCGGTATATAGGTGGAAACCACTTACCCTTCCTGTACACTCCCTGGCGTGGGAGTTGGGATAACCGGTGGTTTAACAATCCACGTACCAGTATCCTTTTTCGAAAAAAAAATTTTGAAAAAAAAATAAAAGAAACCTTTTCCCTTTGAGCGGGTTATACTCCCATCGCCGATTTCATTAATCATGCTTGCTTTCTTTACCATGCATTGCATCATTTGCATCTTGGAATTTGTGCATACTTTGAACGGGAAACAACCCGAAAAATAGCAAAAGGAGTGGAACCTGGAAAATTGATCCATGCGATCGTACGGCTCAATCCTCATTGGATTCTCGACCGGGCGACCTCGATGGCAATTCCACCAGAAAATCATGGCTTAATCTGGCGTCCTAGCCTTGGGGCTACTCAGGCTCCATGACTGACCGGGGCTCCGTAAAATTTACGTGCTTATGTGTTGCATTCTCCCCATCCCGAAAATCATTCCTTTAAAACACATTTCTGAAAATCTCTGTTTTAACTCAAAAGGAACATTTTTAGGAGACCGCACACTACGCGCACCCGATATATCCTCGTACACTTTTGCACGCACGTCCTTCAAACCCGAGGGTGGTTCCAGTGCTCACGGACAGCCTTACGATGCTCCCCGAGCGCGCACGGAATCATCCCAACCTCCCCATGGCAAGTGTCGACCAATGCACAAACCCGTGTCACACGTTTCAAAAAAAAAAACCGTGACTTTTGGTTGGTTTTTGGTCTAGTCCGTGTCATATAGCCCAGTTGCATACCCTCGTAAAGGTCAAGCCTTAGTTCATAACGGAAGAAGAACTCTGCCAAAATTCCAACAAGGAAAAATTGGCGAGATCTCAACTCCGACATTGACTATTGACCTTGACCTGCACGGAATGCGTAAGATTCAAGACCGAGTCTTTTCCAACAAATCAAAAGATCTTTCGCTCAAGCGAAGCTCTGCTAAAATTCCGACAAGGAAAAATTGGCAAGATCTTGACCCGGCATTGACTTCGATTCTAACTCATGCCCGGCGTATGCAACGAAGTTCAATGTGACTCTGTGTCATCCGGCTTTTGCCGCCCGACCCATGCCTATTATATTCTTGGACATTACCGAAAGTCAAAATGTCATTCGCTCAAGCGAAATTCTGCCAAAATCCTATCAAGGCAGAAAGACGAGACTTTCCCGGTATTGCCTTGACTATAATCCGCACCGCTTGTGCGTTGAAAGTTCCTATGACCTGCTAGACCCGTTAGGAGCGTTCTTTACTCTCGGTCGGTGGGATCCGCGTGCCCTATAGGACCCTCGCCCGGGGCTGTCCACCCTGGGAGGTCGAAATACAGGTGGAATACGAGGGGCTTATAGACGTAATGACGGAACCCACCGATCCAGATCTAGAGTAGTTACGAAAAGAAGGGCAAATCCCCTTTTCCAACCAAATAGATATTAATAAAAGACACCGTTTTAAGTAAACTGAAGATTCTAATTTGCATATTGCCCGAGCCTTCACCTAAACACCTACCCCGAGTCTAAACCTTTCCTATCCCTTTCCCGCAATGAGAAAGAAGTGGGTGAGAACACCGGCCGCCGACTTGTTAGCGCAGTAATTCTCTACGCTCGCCGTAATCCTCGCTTGGTCACCCAGAGTCGAATGTCCGATTCGACAGAGAATGAAAGACCGGTTTGGGTAACCAGGATGACCAGTGGAAGAAGAGCTAGCCTTAGCTTTGGAAAATAGTCGTAAGGCCCATGAGGAACAAGCAGCCATGCTCATTGATGCGCTACGCCGTCATGGGGTCCAGATAGTGGTAGAGCCCAATGGTTCCTTGGTTATGGTAGAAGATGAAACTCCGTAAGTAACCATCTCAAATTTCCTCTAGCCTATAACCGTGCCCTCCTCCACCCACATATGAGCCTTTGCCAAAGACTGTCCCTTTTCAGCCTTTTCCGTATCCCAAGCCATTAGGGTCCCGACACCCTCTCCTCCTCGTATAAGACCCAGCCTTTGTTCCCTACCAACAGAGAACAAATGCCACAGCCTATTCCCGTAACGCAGCCTCTCGCATTACCCTATGGGATTCGCTCCTCTCCCCAAGCATGGGCCGTCCTGCACAACTTCCGTGCCTCGTAATCAATCAAGTGACCTTTTCAGCCTCCCGCCCGCCACAACAGATCTTCCACCCCAACCTTGCCAATAGGATCCCACGAGGCTCCTTTTTCCTACTTCGCAACTATGAGCCTAATTCCTATGCCTCCGGTCGCCTCAAGGAAACACCTGACTGTGCCAAGTTTACACCTATTTCCCTTCTAAAGACTCCCAAGCCACGGTACTCAGCCTACCACCGTGCCACCCACAGCCCCGCCACTCAAATCTCGACAAGCTCGCTTCGTAGTCGAAACCGTCCCCGACCCCAACATGACTTGGTTGATGGAACAAGTTAAGTCAATGCAGAGAAGTTCTGAGAACCGAACACCAAAAAGGCGGCATATCGATTACCGATCCTAGCAAGATTGTCCCTCTTCCTCCAAAATTCCGAATGCCGAGAGATTGAAAAGTTCAACGGCACCGATTGTCCCCTGACTCATATTGAAAGTTACCTTCTCGCCATGAGAGCCAAGGATCGTACACATCAAGAAATGGCCGACCATTTTCGCTTGTCATTAAAGGGTTCGGCTCTTAGATGGTTCCCGCACGTAAAACCGTAAGCCCGAGCCACCCGGGACCAAATTAAGGAAGCCTTTCGGAGAAGTATAAGGCCAATTTGAATTGGGAAACCAGCAGAATGACCTACAAGGCACTCTACAGCGCCGCACGAGCCATGAGTGAATTTTACAAGAGATGGAACCGGAAGCTTAGTGAAATGATGACCCCACCGAATGAAGAGGAACAGATGGAGATCTTCCAATCTTGCCTAAAGCCTCAACTAAGGGTCCAAATTGGCAATTACTATTATCCCGACCTTCGAGCAATGGTAAATGCCGGTACCAAGTTTGAAAATGCCTTCAACATGGCCCCGGCCACAGGATCGCCCAGCCTCTTATCGCTACAAAGCGCCAGTGTCAAACGCCCTACTGTCACTATAAAGGGAAAAGAAACGGTCGGCGCCAATTACATCCGTAATGAGAAAGTGGGACAGAATTCAAGCCAAGTAGTTGCGAAACCAAGACCTCGTTTCTATACCGCGTAAGATTTTGGAATGCCACCGGAGAAGGTCTTTGATGGTTTGGTAGCCGAAGGACTCATAAGACCTTTGGAAAACCGGAAACCCGTAAAACCCTAATGTCGAATGGACGAAACCAAACATTGCCGCTTCCACAAATATCATGGGCATAACACCAATGATTGCACCTACTTGAAATTCCCGATCTCTCGCCTAATTGAAGAAGGCAAGTTGGAACCACCTCTGGGGTCCTAATGTGGTCAAGAACCCTCTTCCAGCCTAACAATCAGTCAACATGATTGAGTTCGGGAGACAAATGAAGTCAACTTTGGAAATCCAGAGATCATAGACATTCTCAAGTTCAATGTTCCTTATGCCGAATTGCAAGGAAAGTGGAAAGATTTGATTAACGCCGCCGCCATGGAAGGACAGTTTGGGCCCATAGTCGGAACCGATTTTGTTAATGTCGTTAGAGCTCGGCCTCTTTTCTATGACATCGAACCAAGAACTATGGTCAAGATTACGTAAGAAAGGCTCACTTATGAGGACCGCGAGTTTGAAGTGAAACAAGCCATGTTAATGAAAGTTTCTTCGTAACCCTTCATCACCCATGATGAGCATAATGTATTTGTAATGGCTCTTACCACTCCCGAGGATCGGCCCCACTGCTTTGGGAAAAGGTGGAAAGAAGAGTGAACCGGCCAAGACTTTTGGGATGAAGAAAGCCGTATATCGTATGCCGAAAGCACAACCGGTCCTACGCCCTGCAGGTACCGATGATAAAGTCAAGTTCAGAAAGGAGATTCCGCTGAACAGCCAAGTATTCCCCATGGAAATGGTGTCAACAAAGGCAATTATGATCCACAGGATGAGAACGCCGACAAGACCAAGCTACTCCCTGTGGCAACAAAGAAGAAGGAGTGAGATCCCGGTCCAACCTTTGTCAAGCCACCCTCGAGTCAATAAGTAGTGTAGGGTCCAGAGTCGCAGCTGCTCGTTCGCCGAGTCAGAATCTTTGAATTCCACCCTTCCGAGTCATCCGAAGGCCTCACGCCCGAGGACTACCAAAATGTAATCGATGTCATCTTTCCCCTTATTTTGAATGAAATGACAGATCTTTCTCGAGTATCCTCTTATTGCCAACTTAACAAATGATAAATTAACTCAAAACTTAACAACAGCTTAATAATGAATCATTTGAACAAGATGCAAACACACTAAATGAACAATAAATACATTAAAGAAATCTTTAATGTGTTTCGTAAAAGAGGAAAATCGGGCCCAAGCCGCCGAGGAGGTTTTGACAAGTGTGAACTTGGGTACCGTCGAGGAACCTAAAGAGACACAGATCGGAAACTTCTTCCGTGGGGTTGAACGGGACAGATCGATCGATCCGATCAGGGAATACGTCGACGTGTTTGCATGGTCATACAGTGGATATGCCGGGGCTAGACAGCTCGATAGTAGAGCACGTAATCCCTCTAGCACCGATGCTAAACCAAGAAAGCGTAAACCGAGAAAGATCAAGCCGAATGGTCTCTACAGGTCAAAGAAGAAATTGAGAAGCTACCGCGGGTAGGATTCATCGTAGTCATCGAATATCCGACATGGTTGTCCAATATTGTGACCGTCACCAAGGCCAATGGGAAGGTGCGCCGCCGTGTGGATTTCCGAGATCCGAACAAGGCGCCCCAAGGACGATTACCCTTTGCCAAACATAGACATCTCCGTGGACTCCACGCCAACTACGAAGTCAAATCCTTCGTTGATGGCTTCAGGATACAACCAGATCAAGATGGCCGAGGAAGACCAAGAAAAGACAGCCTTCACCACGCCGCTGGGAACTTATCGTTATACGGTGATGCCATTTGGGCTTAAGAACGCCGGGCTACTTACCAAAGGGCAGCGACCGCGCTTTTTCATGACATGATCCACAAGGAGATTGAGGTCTACGTAGACGACATGATAATCCACTCCAAAGGCGAGGACGGCAAGACTTTGTTGACCTCGCGGAAGTTCTTTGAGAGACCGAGACAACATTCCATGAGACTAAACCCCGCTAAATGCACCTTCTGAGTGACAAGGGGAAAAGTGCTTGGGTATATGGTCACTGAGCGAGGTATCGAAGCCGACCCCCAAAAGATCAAAGCCATTATGGATATGAGGCCACCTCTGGACCTGCACGTAAGTCAAGAGCTTTATGGGAAAACCGCAAAGACATCGCCCGTTTCACATCGCTGACCACTATGTGCGAGCCCATCTTCAAGCTCATGAAGAAGAACGTAGATACGTAATGGACCGAAGAATGCCAGGATGCTTTTGACCGCATCAAGGCATACTTGGTACACCCTCCAGCTATGCCCCCCACACAGACGTAAAACCTCTTCTCGCTCTATCTCACCGTCACCGACACGGCAGCTTGGGGCTATGCTTGCTCAGAAAAGAAAGACTCTCTGATAGAGAACGCCATTTACTTTGTCACCGAAAGCTGCAGTGGAAGTGAGCTCAATTACTCAAGATGTGAAAAGACCTCGCAGATCGGTCCGGGTAGCTCGGCAAGTTGAAGCATTATATGCAAGCCCACCCCGTGAATTTGGTCTCAAAAATGGACCCCATCAAGTACATCTTTGATAAGCCTTCCCTCTCGATGCGCCTAGCAAAGTGGTCCTTCTTCTTAGCAGAGTACGACATCAACTATGTGACTGTAAAGGCTATCAAGGGTCAAGCATTGTCGACCACCCGGCAAACTTTCCCAAGAATGAAGACAGAGGGCCCGAACCCCAATTCCTAGCATGAAGGGATCTTTGCAGTTTGAACCCGAAAACCGATGGCGCTTATTCTTCGACGGAGCCGCTAACAAAAGAGGAAACGGTATCTGGGATGCTACCGGTCGATCCGAAGGACGAGCATACACCCATAGCCCTCAAGTTGAACTTCCCCGCCACGAACAATGTTGCCGAGTATGAAGCCCGTATTGCTGGTTTGGGAAGCCGCCTTAGAAAGGAATGTCAAGGAGCTCGAAGTTTATGGAGACTCACCCGATCATCAACCAGTTTTCCAACAAATGGAAGAATGTGGACCCTAACCTCGCAATGGTATCATGCCCATATGGAGGAGTTGGATCGGACAGCTCGTAGAAGTGACCTTCCACTACTTGCCAAGGGAAAAGAACAGATTCGCAGATGCATTAGCTACTCTAGCCTCATTGGTAGAGATCCCCGAGGGAAAAGCCATAAACCCCTTCCGAGTGGGTAGAAGAGAAGCCCCACCTTCCGTCGAGAAGTAGACTGGGACCCGAGCCTATAAAGGAACCCCGGTACAATCAAATTTACCAGCTTCCTCAAAGATGGAGAGTCACCTTTCAGAGACAAAGAAGGTAGACCGAAAGAAGGAGTCGAGCCAAGAGCTTGCAAGCTCGAAAAGGTTGGCCTCCCATTATGTCATTCTAGGAGGCAACTCCGTATAAGAAGCGATACCAAGGACCACTCCTCTTGTGCGTCACTCAAGAAAAAGCCAAAGAGTTGATGACCGAAGTCCACAATGGTCCCCGCGGTCCTCATATGAACGCCGTAGCCCCGATGCAAGTGATCCTCGTAATGGGTTACTACCGGATTTCCATGGAAACAGATCGTGTCCAAAGCACGTCCGAGCATGCGACAAGTGCCGCGGTTTGCCAACCTCAACCATCTCCCGCCTCATGACCCGTATCGCATGACGACTCCTTGGCCGTTTGCAACTTGGGGTATTGACGTGATAGGGAAAATAGCCCCAAGTAGAAGCAATGGGTATGAATTTGTGCTAGTAGCCATCGACTACTTCACCAAGCGGGTAGAGGCCAAGTCTTACAAGGTCCTCACTTCCGTAAAAGTGGCCCAATTCATCAAAGAAAACATAATGTGCGTATATGGGGTGCCCAACGAGATCATTTCCGATAATGGGTCGCACTTTGAAGGGGACTCGCGATAGGTTGCCGTCGTAATTCGTAATCACTCGCCACAAGTCGTCTCCGCATGCACCTCGACTAATGGAGCCGTGGAAGCCGCTAATAAGACGCTCGAACGGATCATCCGAAGATGGCCACCCGTGGTCGTGATTGGCCCGAAAAGCCGCACTTGGCACTCGGGGCTGCGTAACGTCCGTCGAATGCCTACAGGAGAAACTCCTTTTGCCTTAACCTACTGGATGGAAGCAGTGTTACCAGCTGGAGTTGGAAATCCCGTCATTAAGGGTCCTCCCGGAAAACAAAGTGTCAATGAAGTAGAATGGTTGCGCAAATCGGCATGATGAGTTAGCCCCGCTGACGAGAGAAGGCTAAAAGCCATGGAACACACCCGAGCCTACCAGAGGCGAATGGCCGTAGCGTTTGATAAAAAGGTCAAGGCCGTAGACATCAAAGAGGGTGACTTAGTATTGAAAGTGAAGCCCCCTACTGAGACAACCCCGGGAAAATGGGAACCCGTTTGGATCGGCCCTTATGTGGTGCGTAAGATACTATCGGGAGGAGCCATGAAGCTTGCAGACTGGACGGCAATCCCTTTGTCCACCCAAATAACGGTGATAAGCTCAAAAGATACTATGTCTAAAAAAAAAAAATAAAAAATAATAATAATAATAAAAAAAGAAAAAAATCTTAGTGCAAAAAGAGTAATGCCCAAACTAGGCCGAAAACCCCAAAAAGGGCGGTCTAGGCAAAAGACTGTGGTTGCACATAAAAATCTTAGTGCAAAAAGAGTAATGCCCGCTAGGGCCGAAACCCCAAAAAGGGCGGTCTAGGCAAAAACAGGGTTGCACATGAAAAAATTAGTTCACCGTAATGAACTACGAAGACCCGAGCCCCTTAGTCTTTCTTGTAAAAGGGGAACGTAGGTACCATATATGGTTTGGTCTAAACAATAAAAAGGACGATTAAGTTTCCATGAAATGTGTCCTAAACAATAAAAAAGACATTTGAATTTCCATGAAATGTGTCTTGATTAATTTCTACGATAATATTTCTTGTTCATTACAAGTTAAAAACTTCTTGATGAGTTCAAGCACGGCCTACCTCTTAACTCGCTAACCCGCTACAAAGATCTAAAATACAATAAAATGCCTAAATAAACTAATGTGTTTGCAAAATGGCAATAAGTGGAATCCTAAGAAAAGATCTGTCGCCGTCATTCGCCGAGTCTTCTTTGGTCTTCTTCCCTTTTCCTCGGCCCCGTCGAGTCTTCTTCCTCTTTTTATCTATGATGTCGGTATCCCTCATCCCGACCTCCGGTGTCCTCACTGGAGCCTCTACCAAACGCGTGTCAATAAGTGCTCTCTATCCGAGCACGAGTCCGCACTTCCTCCCTCTCGAGCCTCGCCAAAGGAGCGACCTGACAACCTCTTGTACCGAGCCTCCATATCCCCGACCAAGTCACTCCGACCGGTTATGGCGACTCGCCTTAGCCTCGCCTCCTCAAAGTCCTACTCGAGTCGCAGCCGCCTCCCAATAAAGCTCGACGTCTCTCCTCCAAGATGACCCGAGTCGCTCCCATCTCCCTCTCGTACCAATCCAAGTAGACAAAGTGGTCAAGATGGTGCTCTTCCCGCTCCCGAAGATAGCCCCGCGGGAAAGCAAAGATATGTCCAAGCCCTCGAGAAGAAAGAGAAGCCGGGCCGGATCCCTCATGTCCAATGACACCACCTCCATGGTCCTGGATGTCCTCCCAATCACTCAATGGCTCCCGTAAAGCCCCAAACCGCCCGGATACTAAGCAGGTATGTAGAAGGATGACCAGCAGTAATCCCGGAACCCTCACAAAGATAGGACTCCCGAAATATCCTCCCGGTCCGCAACCTCCAATGAGGTATCCACCAACGGATGTCCGAAGTGGATAGCCTAGCCATCGTCGCCTCCTGCCACCCCGGTCCCGTTGCCTCGGTGCACCTCTCCGAGAAATCACCCAAGGGCACCGAGTCGGCAAAGCCCCGGCAAAGCCCCGAGCCTCTCCCCGCAGCCTATAAGGTCAACACAACGGACTCCCTGATCTCATGAAATGGTCTCCCGAGCCATCCCGTCAATCCCATGAAGTGTCTCTCCCAAAACCACGGACAATATCCTTCCCCTCATAGCCTCTAACCATGTCCAAGAGACCACTATGACAGATCCCCACTGACTCAAAGAAGGAATGTGAGCAGAGAATACGCAAAGAATGAAAGCATCCATAGCCACCGTGGTCGCAGCCATATCTCGGAGACCCAAACCTCGCCCGGATATCGAAAGGTCAATCCTATCCGGCTATCATCATCCTCTCACCTCTCCCAAAGGAATCTCAGAAAAGATGCAAGCTTTACCGTCACCGGCACGTCTCCGATCAGCGGAATAGATATAGCCTCAATCTCGGGACCCCCAATCAAGGCTCGGAAGTCTTCATGCGTCTGACAATCTCGTTGTAAGAAAAGCAAGAAACATGTCTCCTGACGTCCCGTAACTTTGCCGCGGCTCTCAAAAGGTCCCACCGGGCGGAGATCCCTCAAATGCCATAAAGACTTGATCTTGAAGGAAGAATCAAGCGCCCCTATGAGATTGGAAGTTGTGTCTCACCCAAGATTGAAGATCGGACGTAAAACGGTCTCGCTTCCCTTTGCAATCCGACGGGCTTCTCCATCGCAAAATGATCAAAGATGGTGCTTTTAGGTCCAAAATGTGCTCGGGAACAATTGGGACAAGTCTATGTTGAAAATGAAATGAAATGGCCAAGCCTTGCTTTTATTCGTAAAATAACCGCCCGTACAGTAACCGTGAGCCGCACGGCTTCATTTGCCCTGCAGACCTATCCGCACGGCTACATTAGCCCACCGCAGAAAAATTCTGCAAAGAACCAAAGTTGCTGCCCAAGCGGAGTTTTCACCCCACTTTTTCAACCAAAACCCGTACAAAAACATGTCCAAGCCATTCAAGCATTTATATACCATTATAAATCATTTTGGCCCGCCAGCCCCCCAATTCCAAGCAAAAAGTCGCCCCAAGGCTCGATAATATGCAAATTGAAAAAGCATGAATTAGAAAAGCAAATAAAACATAAATACAATGTCTTCGCCCCATCGGCGCCCAAATAAAGCAAAAAATAAACAAAGTGTGCATAAAATCGTGTTCATTGTTTGTTTTTGTTCCAAATCTACCCTAGAGACCTCCTAGGCCTCCGACTCTTCTTCCTCCTCATCGCTACTCAGCTCGTAAATACTAGCCTCCCTCATCAGGTCCTCCTGGTCGCTCACGTCAGACAAATGGACATTATCGTGCCCATACTCACCACCGCTCCAAAATGTCGCCGCTGGGTCCCCGCCCCGAGGCATGGCACCGGGAAGAGTACTCCGAGGCCGATGAGGTAGACGCCGTGCCCCCGACGTGCCGTCTCTTGCGCCCGGCTCCCGTGCATCCGCCGCCGCCTTCGAAGCGCAGCGCCTTCCTCGAAGAGACCGGCACATGTCCTTCCACCCTATTCTCGCCCGACCACTATCGTAAGTGCGAGCCGGAACCCGAGAAAAAGAAGAGAAAATCTCGAAAAATCTCGAAAATATCGTAAAATTGCAAAAAGCGTAAAAATCCGAAAGCCGAAAAGGGAAGGACCCTAAAAGTATACTTACAACATTGTCTGGCAAGGTGTACCGGGCTCCCTAACATCGGGGACAGTATCCTCATCCTCCTCGGTACTCCACGGACCACGTAGGACAGATGCGCAGGAGGGATCGGCGGGTCAAGCAGGCTCATCCTCCCCATATCCCCGAGTGACCGCCGCCTTCACTAGCTTCGTGGCGTCCTCAGCGCCGCTCCACAAACACAAAAGTAGGGGTGTCCATGTCGAAGTACTCGCAGCCTACGCCGCTCGGTACTCGGCAATCTCATCCTCCGGCCAATCCCTCGGGCCGTAGCATCCGTGCCGGAGGATCCCGAGGAGTAATGGCGTCCAATGGAGGGACATGGCCATGCCGCTCGAGAAACGGTCCCCCAAGTAAATGACATCACATGTCGCCCAGCAGCCACCTCCTCTCGCCTAGTCGCCTCAATGGCATCTCCCAAAGAAAATCTCTCGGATACTCGCCCAAGGGTAGAAGTCCACTCCGTCGTGCCCGTCCTTATTGATGATCGGCCTCACCATTTTGTAGTCGAAAGGTGATCCGGGTCTTCCCCGTGAATTTATCCCTCGCATCTCCCCTCCAAATAACCATAGCAGTGGAAGATGGTGACATCACTCGCCGGGTTCCAAGGGAAGAACCCAATCACATCGCAAAACCAGCCCGCATATTCAAAGCATCAAAAGGTCATTCTCTCTCTCATAAATGTCTCAAGACGTAGAAAGAGAAAAGAGAAAAGAAAGGAGACTACCTCAAGGGCAAATGAGAAGTGCCCCATGGAAGCAGCCTTTGTTCCGACCGTACATGTCCAACGAGAAGTACAACTCCGCCAATCCGGCCTCTCCCCAAGAGACCGTCCCTATCCCATCCACATCCTCCAAAGAGTCGAGGAGGCAAGTCATAGCTAGCGTCCTGCATTAGCGAAGATAGTGATCCGATAGCATCAACCATACAAAGGCTCTAGCTACTGGGCAAGCCACATCATTAGCAAGAAAGTTCTCGCATGCAAGTCTCGGGATCGCCACCTCGACGTTCCGCGTCTCCATCCTCACTGGGAATCACCAAACCCGACCAAAGCCTCGGAACTCCTCACCGTAATGTGGTCTCTCCAAGTCACGGGCCTCCCAAGTGAACCGTAGGCCGCAATAGCCGTGAAGTCGGCAGAGTCACCGTAAGCTCTCCCCACCCTGTGAAAGCTATGTGTACCGTCCCCACCGTAACTCGAAAGGGCCTCGGATCAAGCCCTTGCTCTTCGAGGTGATGTGAACACCCCTGCCGATAGCCTCGACGAATGAATCTAGGCCGGTAGCCCTCACCAAATTCTTGGGGTTCACCCCATTCTTCTCAAAATCCGGCATCCTCTGCCAAAGCTTAACCGCAATCTCAGAAGGTCCTCTAGACTTGTTCTCCTGTAGACAAGCACAAAAAAAAAAAAAGTGTGTCAATCATTCATCATTTTCAAAAAACATGCATATATTCACAAAAGCGCACATGTTTTCAAAAGAAAAGCATTCACAAAAGTTTTTCTAGCATCATTTGCATCAAAAAAGCGTCTTTCATCACTTGAAACGCGTCATGTCAAGTCCCATTGCTTTCCTAAAGCACAAAATCACAATTTTCACAATTCTTTGCACATAAGCATTATTCTTTCAAAAATGGCATGCATGAATCCTTTTCATCTTCCAAAATCATGTTTTCTCAAAATTTTGACCTAGTTCTAGCACATGCAAGAACTCCGTCTCACTTTAGACAATTTTCTCATTCTTACTTTATTTGCGAGAAAAAAGTGGGTCATTCCCATTATTTTTGTCAAACAAATTGCACATTGCATATTCTTAGCCTCATAGGTTATTCATCAATGTCTCAAAATCATTCAAAAATCCTAGGAAAATCCTAGAAAATTCCTAAATTCGGGTCAAGCCCTAAATCATTCAAAATTCAATCAAAATCGACGGAATTGAGCAAATTAAGAATGCTTACCCCAACCGATCGCGGGTTCGTTGATTTATGCTCCCTTCTCCCCGGGTAAATCTCCGACGGAGGCGTAAGAAAGTCATACTTTCTTTTCGTTCGAACGAGCTCCTTTCTCCTCCTCCGAGCGGCCGCCGAGATGTTTCTTCTTGCTTGCCTCGGTATGGGATTGCCCTCCGGATCCATCTCAATCAAAGGGAAGCAAGGGGATTGAAAGAATTTCGAAATTCTCTTCCTCTCTTCTCTCTCTCTCTGCGTTCTTGGGCGGCAATGCAATGCCAATGGCCCATTCAAATCTGATTTTAAATAATCTGAAAACAGTTTCTAGCCGTACGACTCCTTTTCTCCATCTCATGCCGGCGGCCTCATTCGCTTCCGAGCGTAAAATTACAATCCTGCCCCTGGACCTTCCACTTGGGCATGCAATTTCCGTTATCTTTTAACCAAGATAACATCGTTTTCAGAAGATATCCCTTATCTCTTAAGCAATTAAGCTTTCTTCTCAGTCGCCTCCGTTAATTCCGTTATAACGAGATAACGCTAGGTGACAACCTCCGAATTGTCAAAACTCTAAACTTAAGCTACCTCTATCCCGAATAGTGACGTATGCTAAGTTCTCTTAACTTAAGCTACCTCTATCCCGAATAGTGACGTACGCTCAAGTTTCTCTCAACTTAAGCTACCTCTATCCCGAATAGTGACGTACGCTCAAGTTTCTCTCAACTTAAGCTACCTCTATCCCGAATAGTGACGTACGCTCAAGTTTCTCTTAACTTAAGCTACCTCTATCCCGAATAGTGACGTACGCTCAAGTTTCTCTTAACTTAAGCTACCTATATCCCGAATAGGGACGTACGCTCAAGTTTCTCTCAACTTAAGCTACCTCTATCCCGAATAGTGACGTACGCTTAAGTTTCTCTCAACTTTAGCTACCTCTATCTTCTCGATAGTGACGTAAGCTCCAGTCAATCAGGTGACAACCTCCATTAATTGTCAATCGTGACAACCTCCATTAATTGTCAATCGTGTGACAACCTCCATTAATTGTCAATCGTGTGACAACCTCCATTAATTGTCAATCGTGTGACATCCTCCATTAATTGTCAAACCTCGAGGATCCTAGACATCGTTCCTACCTATCTAGTGATGCTCGAACTACGATCAAGGCTTGATTCCTCCGGGATACGTAGGTAGCCTTTTATAAAAGGTCCAGCCATCCGACCCCTTTGGTCACCCTTTTTTTCCTTCGTCACTCCTCGTTGATGAAGTAGTCTCTCATAAGAGACTTTGTTATCTCGACCACCTTGGTCACTTCTAGCATATCCCCAAGTAGGATCAATTGCTTGACCTCCTAGGTCATTTTCCATTCTATTTCCCAAAGAAGAGACCCGCTTTCTCTTCTCCATTCCCCAAATGGATCTATTCCGAACTACGGCTCCGGCTTGATTCCTCCGGGATACGTAGGTAGCCTTTCATAAGAGGTTCACCACTCGACCACCTCGGTCTCCCAATCCGTCTCGCATTCGCCGATCGGATCCTTTTCTATCGACAACCCCACTCGCCTTGCAAGTGACGTTGCCGAGGGGCTTCGTAAGTACCCAAATCTCGCTCATGCCTTCCTGGTTAAATTTCCCTAAGCAATTTCGGTAAGTTTTCCGGTAATTCCCGTACCTTCCTAGTGTTTCGGAAACATTCCGGAACTGTTTTTAATTAAATAAGGGCTGAAGGGAATCCTTCCTAATTAAGAAACACGTTTTTCTTAATTAGGAGGGAAGGTTCTAGAATTTGCCACCTTGCATGGTTCTAGAATGCTGAGTCATTGTGGATAATGCCGCACGGCTGCATTAGCTTGCTGCCCTTAGCCGCACGGCTTCATTAGCCTTATCCAGACTGCCTATAAATAGAGCCCTCCTCTACCCATTTTAAAAACAACAATTTCCAACAACACCACATATAATACGAAAAAATACTCCCAAGAGGCTGTTGAAGATCCAAGAAGGTGAAGAAGAAGGCCAAGAAGCTCCCTCCCTCCTCCTTGAAGATCCAAGACCAACCTCTCCTCCTAGCTCCGCCCGAAGAAGAAGGAAGCCATTGGTAACCTCGCACGCCCTAACCTCGCATCCTAATTGCTTTATAAATTGCTCATTGCATTACTTTTATATTGCTTGGGACTTGGTAGATCAAAGAGCATATCTTCATATTCCCCTTCCCCTTTTGCATGCATTAGACATCATTTGTCATAAAAATGTAGTCTTTTCCCATAAAGGTGCATCCTTTGCACCTAAAACCCCCATTTTCAAATAAAAATGTCACCTTCATGCATCCTTTGCATATAAAAATCAAATCTTTTCAATCAAAATGCATCATTTGCATCCAAAATCACTTTTCCAAGCATCATTTGCTTTAAAGACCATGTCTTTACCATAAACTAGCATCATATGCTTTTCAAAATGCAATCTTTATGTATCATTTACATAATGAATGCCAATTTCTTCAAAAATGCATCATTTGCATAAAAATCAAATCTTTATGCATCATTTGCAATAAAGATCATTTCTTTAAACTAAGTGCATCATTTGCAACCCAAAAATGTCATCTTTTCATTAAAGTGTCATTTTTACATACATTTCCCCCATTCCCCCATTAGTGACCTAGGAACGGACCGGTGTAAAAGATCCTATCTTTACATCGTTCCTTCCATTAAAGGTTCCATATTTCTTTAGAAAGGGACAACCTTGAACCCTATATCTCCAATTATCGCTTAAGAAAGAGTATGAAGCATCTATACGAGCTCGACCGTCTTAAAGCGTAGGATTGATGGGCTAAAGACCTTCCTTTTCTAAAGAACCTCATCTTTGACCAAAAAAAGAGTCATTCTCTCGATCA
The DNA here is from genome assembly GCA_022495995.1 of Adenophora triphylla var. japonica. Lineage (NCBI taxonomy): Eukaryota > Viridiplantae > Streptophyta > Magnoliopsida > Asterales > Campanulaceae > Adenophora > Adenophora triphylla. The sequence goes on along the minus strand of JAFEMH010001892.1, from coordinate 232,769 downwards.
CGCAAGTCCCGAGGGTCCCGAGGTTAAAAATGCGATGATCACAAGTCACAAGATGAGGACGGGATCATAATCCCGAATACATAAATTCCAAGAAATCCCGAGCGACAACCAACAAATGGTTTGTACGTCTGGAAGACGACTTGGGACCTTCCCTCCTTATTTTCAAACACATGCACACAAGAAAGCACGCAAGCAAGCACGATTAATGAAATCACGGGAGACTTGCTCCGGCAAGGCACCTTGGGTGAACGCCAAACGTTCTTCCCAAGGGGTAACTTAACCTCCGAACCCATAAAACCTTTTTTTCAAAGTTTTGAGGTAATCAAAATGGCGTGGCGACTCCGTTTTTCAAATTAAACCGGATGTCTTCAAACTCGCGTGAATCCAACAAAAACAAAATTTGGGCACACATTCACACTGCTCGACATCAAACTCATTGATTTGAAGCCTTCAGTCTACACTGTCAAAGCTTATGATTCTACTTCTCGCACAGTTCTCGGGGTTGCTACTTTAAACATTTTTGTTCGGCAAACGGATGCTGCCTACCGAATTTCAAGTGTTGGACATTCCTATCACTTTCACAGCTATTTTGGGATGACCATGGCTGCATCAGATAAACGGCGTGGCATCCACCCTTCACCAATGTATCAAGTTCATGCAAGGCAACGAGCTGACAACAGTCTACGGCAATAGAGTCACCACCGAAGGGACCTGCACCAACGGCATTTCAGTGTCAGAAATCAAGCATGACGACGATATGGCATTAACTGGATTCACAATGGAAAATTTCAAGATCCAAGTATGCAGCGTGGACCTTCCACTATTCTGGGACAAAATTCCTCCTGCCATGAAGATGATGAAACTCATGAACTTCATACCAGGACTAGGGCTCGGGAAAAGGTTACAAGGCCAACACCAAGTCATCTAAGTCAAGAACCACAATACAGTCCAGGGGCTCGGTTATGTGTCAACACCAGCTGACATCAGGGAAGACAAGAGGCTCGCAAGAACCAAAGCAGCAGCCCGCAAAAGGGGAACCTCCTACGTCACACCCAACCTCCGACCTTATAGCTTCGACCTCGCTCGCTACTTCGTCAAAGGAACCGACAGCGGAACTGATGAAGATGAGAAAGCAATTACCCCTCTTTTAGAGAGATTACCCATCTTTTTGTAAGATTAGCCATCTTTTAATTAAGGTAGATAGGCAAATACCTTCAAACACCCTATCCCCAGCGGACAAAAGACAAACGACAATCATTGTAAGCCCGTACAACGAATCACTTCCCCGGCAGTCATCATAAGCCCGAACACTTCTCCCCAACGGAATCATAAGTCCGTCCTTTTAACAAGAATTCAATCATCTCTTCTGTTCCTAACTACTTTGTCAGAACGTCAGTCATCTATTCTGTTTATAACCGACTTTGTTAGAACTTCAAGCATTATCTCCTCCGTTTCTTACCATTTTCGTCAGAACTTCAGACACTTTTCTCAGTTAGACATCTCTAACACCCCTCTCCCGAGGTCAAAATTCCCAGTTAGACATCTCTAACGCCCCTCTCCCGAGGTTAAAATCGCAGTTAGACATCTCTAACGCCCCTCTCCCGAAGTCAAAATTCCCAGTTAGACATCTCTAATGCCCCTCTCCCGAGGTTAAAATCCCAGTTAGACATCTCTAACGCCCCTCTACCGAGGTTAAAATCGCAGTTAGACATCTCTAATGCCCCTCTCCTGAGGTTAAATTTCTCAGTTAGAAATTTCTAACGCCCTTCTCCCGAGGTTAAATTTCTCAGTTAGACATTTCTAACGCCCCTCTCCTGAGGATAAATTCTGGCTGTCAATCGTAAGCCCAACCATCCCATCTTGGCGGAAATCAATGTAAGCCCGCACAACAATCCCTCTTCGGCCATCATAGTAAGTCCGAGTATCTTTTTCCCCTGCAGGTAAACAATCTTCTCCCCGTCAGTCATCGTAAGCCCGACCATCTCATTTCAACGGCAATCACTGTAAGCCCGTACAACGAATCACTTCCCCGACTGTCAATCGTAAGCCCGACCATCCCATCTCAGCGGCAATCAATGTAACCCTGCACAACAATCCCTCTTCAGCCATCATCGTAAGCCCGAACATTCCTCCCCAACAGGATCGTAAGACCACCCTTTTAAGGAATGTCAATCATCTTCCGTTTCTAAACTGCTTGTTAGAACGTCAATCAAATCCTCCCCAGTTCCTAAATAACTTTGTTAGAACTTTGGACGCTTTTCCCCAGCAATGTGCCATCCTCTCTCGATGTTAAAATCCGTTCCTAACCCCGTCGTTAGAATGTCAATCCTTCCTTCGAAATCAGACCGTGTTGTTAAAAACACAGTTTTAACACAATCGTTCATGTCATTCCTTTCCTACCCCCGTCGTTAGAACCTCAATCCCTCTTCGGCCATCATTGTAAGCCTGAACACCATATCCCCAGCAGACAAAAGACAAACAGAAAATCAATGTAAGCCCGCACAACAATCCTTCTTCGACCGTCATTTCCGCCGAATCTCCCAGCATGAGATTCCACTTTCTGTATTTCAGAAAACTCCGTCGGGGACGGAACTTTGTCATATCCTTTCAGAAAACTTCGTCGAGGACGGAAATTTCTCATATCCTTTCAGAAAAATCCGTCGAGGATGGAAATTTCTCATACACATTCAAGAAAACTCCATCGAGGACAGAAATTTCTCATATCCTTTCAGAAAACTCCGTCGAGGACTGAAATTTCTCATACCCTTTCATGAAAACTCCGTCGAGGACGGAAATTTCTCATATCCTTTCAGAAAACTCCTTCAAGGACGGAAATTTCTCATACCCTTTCAAGAAAACTCCATCGGGGACGGAACTTTCTCAAATCCTTTCAGAAAACTCCGTCGGGGACCGAACTTTCTTATACCCTTTCAGAAAACTCCGTCAGGGATGAAAATTTCACATATCCTTTCAAAAAACTTCGTCGGGGACAGAAATTTCTCATATCCTTTCAAAAAACTCCGTAGGGGATGGAACTTTCTTATACCCTTTCAAAAAACTCCGTCGGGGACGGAACTTTCTTATACCCTTTCAGAAAACTCCGTCGGGGACGGAACTTTCTCATCTTCTTTCAGGAAAATCCGTCGAGGATGGAACTTTCTCCCTCAGGATAAGACGCCTCCGAACAGTCTCACTTAGGTTTAGACGCCTCCGAATAGTCTCCCGTAGGTTTAGACGCCTCCGAACAGTCTCCCGTAGGTTCAAACGCCTCCAAACAGTCTCCCTTAGGTCAAGACGCCTCTGAACAGTCTCCCTTAGGTTAAGACGCCTCCGAACAGTCTCACTTAGGTTAAGACACCTCCGAACATGTCTCACTTAGGTTAAGATGCCTCCGAATAGTCTCCCTTAGGTTAAGACACCTCCGACTGTCTCCCTTAGGATAAGACGCCTCCGAACAGTCTGACTTTGGATAAGATGCCTCCGAACATGTCTCCCTTAGGTTAAGATGCCTCCGAACAGTCTCCCTTAGGTTTAGACGCCTCTGAACAGTCTTTCTCAAGTTAGAACGCCTCAAAATAGTCACCCTTAGGTTTAGACGCCTCCGAACAGTCTCCCGTAGGTTTAGACGCCTCCGAACAGTCTCCCATAGGTTCAGACGCCTCCAAACAGTGTCCCTTAGGTTTAGACGTCTCCGAACAGTCTCCCTCAGGTTCAGACCCCTCCAAACAGTCTCTCATAGGTTCAGATGCCTCCGAACAGTCTCTCTCAGGTTAGAACGCCTTCGAACAATCTCCCTTAGGTTTAGACGCCTCCAAATAGTCTCCCGTAGGTTTTGATGTCTCTGAACAGTCTCCCGTAGGTTCAGACGCCTCCAAAAAGTCTCCCTTAGGTTTAGACGCCTCCGAACAGTCTCCCTCAGGTTCAAACACCTCCGAACAGTCTCCCGTATAATCAGACGCCTTCGAACAGTCTCTCTCAGGTTAGAATACCTCCGAACAATCTCCCTTAGGTTTAGATGCCTCCAAACAGTCTCCCGTAGGTCTAGACGCCTCCGAACAGTCTCCCGTAGGTTCATATGCCTCCAAACAGTCTCCCTTAGGTTAGAACAACTCCAAACTGTCTCCCTTAGGTTCAGACGCCTCTGAACAGTCCCTCTCAGGTTAGAACACCTCCAAAAAGTCTCTCTTGGGTTTAGACACCTCCGAAAAGTCTCCCTTAGGTTTAGACGCCTTCGAACAGTCTCCCGTAGGTTCAGACGCCTCCGAACAGTCTCTCTTAGGTTCAGACGCCTCCAAATAGTCACACTCAGGTTTGGATGCCTTCAAAACAGTCTCAATCAGAACGAACTCCTCCTAATCTTTCCCCACAGGTTGAGGCCCCTACGAATTGCCCTCACACCCGTGAACTACGATTGGCTTGATTCCTGCTTGGGATACATAGGAATACTTGCTACAGGGTCCAGCCATTTGACCGCCTAGGTCTCTCCATAATGCATCTCCCCGATTTGGGATCCTTATCTTTTTCGACGACCCCGCTTCCTTCGAAAGTGACATCGCCAAGGGGCTACTGTAATTACCCAAATCCGGATCGTTACAATCCGTTAACTGGTCCTTTCCAAATTAACCGAAATTCGTTAACTTCCCCTTTTTGAGTCAATGAGACTTCCCAGGATTGCCCCGTGCATCCAAAATCCCAAGTGTACTCAACACACGTTCTCACACGTAAAAGTACCATTTTCCTCAAAATACGCAATTTCCGGGACTTTACGGGACTGTTTCGACATTTTCTCGGACAGTTACTTAGAAAACTGTCAAAATCGGGATTAACGGGACAAAAATCCTAGATTAATGACTAAGCTAGGACACATGGCCAACATGCAAGCCTCCCCACATCTCCATCAATCAAATTCAATGGTAAAAAGACAAAAATACCCCTGAGATTGAGGGACAGGCCGGCCGGCCTGTTTTAGGTGATCGCTCAAAATCTCAGCAATTCTTCAAATACCCAAAAGGCCCTCCAAATTGAAGAACTGGCCGGCCAGCCTGTTTTACGCCATGAAATTGGCTATAAATAGAAGCCTTCTACTTCATTTTTGAGGACAAGATTTACTCCCTCAATCCTCCCATTCGACATTCAGCCTCGGTTCCAGCAACTAAACCCCTTCCCGAGCCCCGAAAATGCCTCGATTTGCATGAAAACCATATTTTCCAAGCCAAACATGAGTCAAACACCTCCGAAACACCTTTCAAAAACTAGATCGTATCCTGTATATGTCCTCCCGAGTCAAAGATTCAACACCTAGCCATTGGTAACACTCTCACCCTCTAAACTCCCCTTTGTCTCGTTTTGGGCGTCATACGCCACTTTCGATCCGATCAAAGTTCTCAAAATGTAGACAAAACGCCGTCTACGGGTCTCTAGATAATCCTTCCTCTATAATCTCTTCTCCCTCGAGAGAAGTGATTTTGGGTTAAAACGGAGATCGAGTCCCGTTTTTACTTTATGTCATTTACCGTCCGAACCGTTCGGTTCGTCGATCGCACTTTTACTGTTCGGATCGTTTGATTCGTGATTTTCATTTACAAGTCTGGATCGTTTGATCCGTTGATATTGCTATTTACTTTACGCTCTTTACAAGTTCGAACCGTTAGGTTCATTGATTCGCACCTTTACAAATCCGAGTCGTTTGGCTCGTCGATCGCACTTTTACCGTCCGGATCGTTCGATCCGTTGATACCGCAATTTCAATACTGTCATTTACAAGTCCAAACCGTTTGGTTTGTTGATCGTATTTACTTTCAAACGTCCGAGTCACAAAATGACTCGTTGATCGCATCTTACTTGCCATCGTTTTCATCAAAATGGGTAACATCGTAATGCTCGGTTCAAAATCGAAGTTCGTCATTCAAACTCGTTTTTCAACTCAAAATCGACATTTGTCATTCAAACGTTCTTTTCCAAAATCAACGTTTGTCATTCAAACCAAGATTAAAGTTGTCATTCAAACTCATTTTCAAAATTAACACAAACACACACACACTTTTCGAGAAAGGTAGAAAGACTCGTCATGCGAGGCATTTCGGGTGATCTCCATATACTCTTCCCGAAACGTAACCTGACCTCCGATCCTAACAATCTTTGTTCAAAAGCATTTTCCTAAGTTTTGGCTACCAATCAAAACGACCTCCTTTTTCAAACCAGCCTTTTTCAAAGTTTAGGCTCATAATACAAAAAGTTTAGGCTCATAATACAAAACGGCGTAACGACTCTCTTTTTCAGTGAAGTCCATCAAAAATCCGTTCGCCGCATTCCGCGCGCGATCCGGGTAATTTCACCACCCCACCATGAAATTCAAAAGCCAAAAGCTAAGAATTTTTGCTACAAACAAAGAAATGGCCATCAAGTAGGAGATAAACAAACTTCTTAGTGTAGGTATAATCAAGGAAGCATTCGTGTAACGTCCCAAAACTCGGTCCAATTTTTGTGGGTCCCAACCTTGAGTCGGTTACTCATTCCAAGATAATACATAATTAATTCGCCTCGAATACATCAATAATTATTCTCATATCATTATTTCAATCCAAACATTATAGGATTACAACCCAAATGTCATACTTACAAAGCTTAAAAGTCTTACATTACTATTTAATTACTAAACAAGTTAAACTTAAAATATTAAGAATTTCCAAACTATCCTCCATCTAATGCTTATCTGTAAGAAAGGAGAATAAGAAAGGGTGTAATAAAAGAGAATAAGAAAGGGTGAGTGATCAATGCTCAGTAAATTTATATATATACCCCTTCGATTACTAAAAAGAGGTGACCGCAAAATAAATACTCTTTTCAATAAGGCAATTTAGTAATACGAGTAACTGAATGATGGTTTTCAAGATTTATTCAAATGAGCGAAATATAACAATTTACAATATGATCGAATCATCACAACACGAATTATTATAACGAATTCATGATCACGTAATCGGTTAAACGATCTTAACAAATCAAAAGCCCACAAGGAGCACAAATACAAAACAGTGATTGTGAAACACCCCACTGCTAATTCACAGCATTGAACAAAGTTGCCTAAAATGCCAAATTACAATTATATCCCCCTTAACATGGGTTGTTTAACTTTGTGATCATGCGTAACAAACTATCGACTCATATTAAATAATATTTATTGAGTTTTGCAAACGATAATACTTCATGTACAAAAGAACATTAACATGGAGCCAATCAAAAGTTGAGATATCAAAAATAATACTCCCTCCGTCTCAGCCGAAGTGTCTCAAATTGAGATCGGCGCGAAAATTAAGGAAAGTGATGTAAAAAAGAGAAAAAGGTTAAATGTTATGAGTATGAAAAATTAAATAGGAGAGAGAATGAGTGGGAGAAATAGTTAGGAGAGAGAATGTTGTGAGTGTAAAAGTAAAGTAGAAGAGAGAACGAGTGGGATAGGAAGAGTATAAAAATAATAAAAACTTTCCTTTTTGGGATTGAGACATTTTAAATGGGACGCCCAAAAAGGAAAGTTGAGACACTTCGGACGGGACAGAGGGAGTAATTTTTATCAAAATACGTTGTCGACGGAGTAAAAGCAAGTATCAACCTAATGTTGACTTTCAAGGTTTTAAAGGACGGGTATTTTCAATAAAATTTATTGAAACCTAAGAATTGAAACGAAACATCAAATGCCTAATTAGAGATATAATTTCTTACCTTGATTTTGAGTCGAAATACGAACAAACCTTTTAATTGTGCTTACCAAAATATAACATATAAATTAAAATATACTCCCTCCGTTCTAGTCGAGTGTACACTTATTTTCCTTTTGATCCGTCCCAGTCGAGTGTGAACTGTCCAAAATGGAAGGGAATCTTCACTATTTACCCCACTCATTCTCTCTCCTATTTTACTTTTACACTCACAACATTCTCTCTCCTAACTATTCCTTCCACTCATTCTCTCTCCTATTTTACTTTTACACTCACAACATTTTCTTTCCACTTTTTCTCTCTCTTACTTTTTCTTAATCGATGTGCTCAACATTTTGGTTCACACTAGGCTGGCCTGGAGAGAGTATAGTATAAGAGAATATCTAGTTATTTCTTACTCCCTCCGTCCCATAAAACATTACTCCTTTACTTTCGTCCCATAAAACATTACTCATTTACTGTTGAGAACAGAAAATAAGGAATAATGTTATTAAAGTAGGTGTTGTGAGTGGGAGGAGAGAGAATGAGTGGAGAGAATAGTAAATTTGAAAAGTGTTGTGAGTATGATAAGTGGGTCCCATGAATAAAGAAGTATTAAAAAAAATTCCTTTTTAAAAAAGTATGACTTTAAAATGGGACGCCCAAAATAATAGTAAAATGGGTAAAATTTTATGGGACGGAGGAAGTATTTATAAGGACTAATTTGCAACAACACACTCATTACCATTCTGCACGCACACTCTTTTCACCTTTCTTCACGCACTTACTCACATATAGGGATGGCAATCGGATCGGATCGGCTCGGATCGGCTCTAATCCGAATCCGATCCGAACAAAGTAAGACCTGATCCGAATCCGATCCGATCCGAATGTCTAGGATTCGAGCCCGATCCGAGCTCCGATCCGATCCGAGGCATTTAAAAAAAAAAAAAAAAAAAATCGAAGACAGTGAGATAGCGGGTCCATCTATCAATTACTTCACCACATCAGCTCATACAATACATGAATCATTCGAAATCGCAAGCACCAATCAATTGTCCAAATATAATGCTAATGTCTAATGATGATGAAATTTTGCAGAAAATCACGAATTGAATTGAGGAGGGGAAAGGAGAGAGAGAGAGAGAGAGATAGTAAAGTTTGAATAGGAGGGAGAGAGAGTGGAGATGATATTGAAGGTTTGCTTACAACTCACTACGATTGATGGATCTGGGGGAGATGGATTCGCCGGAGAAGGAGGTGAGGTGCCATCACAAGAGAAGGAATAGAGTCAATAGACGATCCGGAGAGAGGCGCAGGGAGGAGAGGAGGTCGCTGGTGGCTGGAGAGTGAGAGGAAGAACGGTGCGGCGTCGGCATAAGGGGCTGGGTGAGTGAGCGGCGCAGAGAGAGCTCGGAGAGAGAGAGAGAGAGGGGTTGGAATGAATGGGGAGATTTTTCTTTATATATTAAAAATTAAATGTAAATTTAACAAAACAAAAACATGAGGGGGGTATAATTGAAAATCAAAACCCTAATAAAACGGATCGGATCGGATCGGATATCGGGTCGAATGCATTTCGGATCGGATCGGTTCGGATCGGATCATACCATGAACCGAACCCGATCCGAAATCCGATCGGATCGGGAAAATTTCTGTCAAATCCGAATTTTTCGGATCGGATCGCCTTCGAAACGGATCGAGTTCGGTAAAATTGCCATCCCTACTCACATACTCACATACGGAAAGAGACACACCTTAAAATGTTTACTTTTTTTCACTCATTATTCTCATTTTATATTTTTACTAGTAAAATCGTGTTCGAATACACTTGATATTTTTTTAATTAAAAGTGAGGGCAAAAAGGAAAAGGAACAATTTAGTGAGGGTAAAATGAAAACTTTTCCCATTGACATATTTATACAATTATTCATCCCACTTTCCTCATTTATACTATAATTATGCTCACAACATTCTCTCTCCTAACTATTCCTTCCACTCATTTTCTCTCCTATTTTACTTTTACACTCACAATATTTTCTCTCCACTTTTTCTCTCTCTTACTTTTCCTTAATCGATGTGCTCAATATTTTGGTTCACACTACACTAGGCCTGCCCGGAAAGAGTATAGTATAAGAGAATATCTAGTTATTTCTTATAAGGACTAATTTGAAACAACACACTCATTACCATTCTGCACGCACACTCTTTTCACCTTTCTTCACGCACTTACTCACATACGGAAAGAGACACACCTTAAAATGTTTACTTTTTTCACTCATTATTCTCATTTTATATTTTTACTAGTAAAATCGTGTCCGAATACACTTGATATTTTTTTAATTAAAAGTGAGGGCAAAATGAAAAAGGAACAACTTAGTGATGGTAAAATGAAAACTTTCCTCATTAGCATATTCATACAATTATTCATCCCACTTTTCTCATTTATACTATAGATAATCACCTATCCAATTACAAAGTATAGCAAAAGTAGGGAAAATGATAACATGAAATTACCTCCTTCCTTCTACTACTTTGATCGATTGCAACAAACCGACTTCCCGTTTCTACTCCACGGTCACACTTCTTTATTTTAAATTTTCTAAAGTTTACGAATCTCTGAAAGATCACCTCTATATTTATACTCTCTCTTCTCCAAACTTATAACCGCCACCATTATTACCACATTTATTCTATTTTGTAATTACTACTAATTTACTCCCCATAATTATAATTACTGAATTAAAACCTCATCATCATTATCTTAAGTATTACCTCTTAATAACAAATTTAATTCAAATTAAATTTGTTAATTAACTACTCATTAATTAATTTTTGTTTATTTATTTATTTATTATTATTTTTATTATTATTTTTATTATTTATTTATTTTTGTAATATTACAGTCCTACAATACTTGGGTGGCAAATGTAGTGATGGTTAAAAAGGCCAATGGAAAGTGGAGAATGTGTGTCGATTTCACTTATCTGAATTTGGCGTGCACAAAGGACAGCTACACATTTTCACGAATATACAAGTTGGTCGACTCAATTGTTGGACATGCCACCCTTAGTTTCCTCAACACTTATTTGGGATACCATCAAATCAAGATTCACAAGGATGACATTGAAAAAATAGTCTTCCAAGTAGGTGGAGGGATACACTAATATGTCGTTCGGGCTAAAGAATGTTGGAGCCACGTATTAGAGTATGGTGAACAGAGTATTTGCTAGTCATATTGGCCGAAACATGGAGGTCTACATTGACGACATGGTTATCAAAACCAAGGTTGGTCGTCATGTGTTCGACTTAATGGAAACGTTCGTCAATATTCGAGCAAACGACATGAAACTTAATCCGATCAAGTATGTATTTGGGGTAGATACAGGTAAGTTTTTGGGTTTCATGGTATCACAAAGGGGTATTAAAGTCAATCCAGAGAAGATAAAGGCCTTGGTGGAACTGTAAGAGCCTACGTGTATCAAGGAAGTTCAACGATTGAATGGTAGGGTCGCGGCCTTGGGTCGCTTCATAGCCAAATCATCTGAGAGGTCTCTCTACTTTTTCAAAACCTTGAGGGGGACGAAAACGTTTGAGTGGACGACTGAATATTGCTCGTCATTCCAACAGCTCAAGGAAGATCTCGCATCTCCACCATTGCTGAGTAGTTTGATTAAAAGAGAAAGTTTGTATGTCTACCTATCAGCTGGAGATCGGACAGTAGCTACAGTTTTGGTTATAGTGGAGAATGTCCTTCAGAAGTCAGTTTATTATGTGAGCGAGGTTTTGTCCGACGTAGAAGGGAGATACTTTAACGCTGAGAAAGTAGACTACGCCTTGGTGGTAGCAGCCAGAAAGCTCCGAGCTTAATTCTCCGCCCACCCTATTGTTGTGATGACTAATTCACCCTTGAGCAAGATATTACCTAAGCCAGAAAGCTCAGGTCGACTGCTCAAGTGGTCCATAGAGTTGACGAAGTTTGATATCGATTATAGGCCTCGAAAAGCTTTGCAGGCTCAACCTTTAGCTGACTTCTTGGTCGAACTAGCATTCACTAAGGGCCGCCCCAAAAGAGAGCTTGAAGGGGAAAGAACAATCGAGCCAACAGATTGAGAGTTTGCCCGATGACTGCTTGAAGGTTTATTCAGATGGCTCTGCTACCAAGAATGTTAGTGGATCTGGGATTGTGTTGATCGAACCAGAGACTGGTATAGCTTTTGAAGAAGCTTTAAGGTTCGAATTCCAAGCCTCCAACAACCAGGTAAAGTATAAGGCCTTGATTGTAGCAATTGAATATGTTAAGTGTTTTGGGGCAACCAAGATCGTAGCTTAATGTGACTCTCAGTTGATCGTCCATCAAGTCAAGGGAGAGTTTGAAGTGATCAATCCAGTTCTGATCAAGTATTGCAAGCTAGTGAAGAAGTTGGTCCAAGACTTGGAGTTTTGGGTGATACAGAGAGTAGGCCATGACAAGAATGAATTGGTCGACTTACTCTCCAAATTAACTACTTCAGACAGCAGCATGGAAAACCAATCTCATACTTAGAGCATCCAGCATACGAAAGAGTACAAGTTCTATTCTCGGTCTACGGCTCTAAGTGTTGGATTGACTAGATGAAGGCGTACATCAAAACAGGCGAGCTACCAGTTGGCGAGCAAAAAGCTAGAACGATAAAGAAGAAGTCTCCCAGGTTCACTATACATGGGGACGCAATGTTCAGAAGGTCATTTGTGATACCATTACTGAGGTGTGCTCATCCTATGGAAGTTCCTCAACTCTTGATCTAGGTACATAGTGGAATATGTTGTGGACACTCGAGGGGCCAGAACTTTGGCAGACAAGATACTCACCTTGGGGTACTACATGCCTCATCTAAGGGAGAATGATTGTGAGTTTGTGCAGAAGTGTGATAAGTGTCAAAGATATGCCGACCTACCAAGGCTCCCAACAACTCACCAAACACCTATGATCGCAGCTTGGCCGTTTGACATGTGGGGGGTAGACTTGATCGGACCCTTCCCACCCGCTCGTTGGAATTATAAGTATGTGATAGAGGCTATTGATTACTTCACCAAGTGGATCGAGGCAAAACCTTTGACAAAGATAACAGAAGAAAACGCCATCAACTTCATCCATGATTATATTTGGTGTCGCGTTGGGGTGCCACATTCAATTGTTTCAGACAATGGGCTACAGTTCTCAACTGCTTTTGAAACAGATATGAAAAGGTTGGGGGTCAAAAACTAGAAGTCGTCAGTCGCTTATCCTCAAGGCAAAGGGCAAGCAGAGGCAACAAACAAATTGGTATTGACAGCACTAAGTAAGGGCCTAATTGGTTGAGCTGGCAGATGGTTGGACGAACTACCCCTTACTCTTTAGGCAGTCCGCACAACCACCCGGGGGCCTACAGGGGAAACCCCATTTGATCTTACATTTGGGTCGGAGGCCATGGCACCTGCCGAGCTACGAATTCCTACAGCTAGGGTGGCCTTGTTTGATCAGAACCAGAATAACTCCAGCAGATTGCTCGACTTGGACCTTTAGGACGAGAAACGGATGACTGCCCAGCTTAGGATGGTCAATTACAAGTAAAAAACTAAGGGGTATCATGACAAGAAGGTAAAGAAGAGGTCATTCAATATTGAAGACTACGTCCTACGGAAGATCGAGGTAACTGGAAGGAAATCTGAACAGAACAAGTTATCTCCGAACTGGGAAGGACCCTACATCGTCACTAGAGTTGTCAAGGAAGGGACCTACATGATTGGCCATCCAGGTGGTGACGAGCTAAAGCATCCTTGGCATGATAGCCACTTAGTTAAATATTATTTTTGATTGATATCTCTATGTAACGATCTACTTAATCAATAAAATGGGGTTACCCCCGAAAATTTCCACTTACAAAATATGTTATACTTACATCATGTTCAATTAAGGTTCGACTGCTAGTCGATCTCGAGATATTAAACAGACTCGAATAAAAGTCCTAAGTCAACCTCATTCTTAAACAGGTTCGACTGAAGAATTAGGTCAGTCTCGTTCCTTATACAGACTCGATTAAAGTCCTAAGTCAACCTCGTTCTTAAATAGGTTCGACTGAAGACTTAGGTCAATCTCGTTCCTTAAACAGACTCGACTAAAGTCCTAAGTCAACCTCGTTCTTAAACAGGTTCGACTGAAGACTTAGGTCAGTCTCGTTCCTAAAACAGGCTCGACTAAAGTCCTAAGTCAACCTCATTCTTAAACAGGTTCGACTGAAGTTTTGGGTTAGCCTCGTTCTCAAACAAGTTCGACTAAAACCTTAGCCGCCTTCACAGGGCTAACCGATTCGATTAAGACTTTGGTTGACCTCCTACTTAATACAGTTCGACAAAAAGACAGAAACTTGAATCAAAGCAAAATGGTTCAGAAGTCAACTAGTATTAAAGTAGCAAGTCCCCCAAAAGCGGGCCAAAACTTACACAAATTCGAAATACAAATGTCATAAGTTAAAACGCCTCCCAAACTGAGCCAAGGCATTAACTATTAAAAAAATAAAGCAAAAATTGTTTGGGACTTGTTCGATACAAAACAAAATTAAAACAAGCAAAAGATCAATCTTTTTGATCGTCATTTGGTTGCTCTGGTCATGTTGATGCTCTCTTTGCTCATCTTTATCGAAAACATGGTGTTAGGTGACCTCTTCATCTACCTCATCAGCTTCATCAGCCTCCTCTAGCTCTTGTAGTATAACGTTGAAATTCCTTTGCTCGACTGGAGGAGCGATCCAAGGCTCTAACCTAACTTCAACATCTTGTTGGGCGATAACAACCAGGTCATTGGCATTGAAGGGGACAAGAGGGTGACCAGCTCGAGCTGTATCATCATACCTTTCAGTATGGGCCCACTCAACCAACTTCTCAACTGGCAGCTCGATACTGGGATCCACTATGGCCCGCCGAGCCATATGTTGGCGTCCAACATCATAGAAGTCCCTAGCTTGGGACACTATGATGTTGTAGCACTCATTGTTATTCTTAAATAGCTCAACGACCGCCTTCTCCCTTGCTTGGGCCTCTTCCTCCCACCTAAACTGAGCTGCCTGGTGGTCCTTGATCAATTGTTCCATTCTTCTATTATGATCCTGGACCACACCCGACAGCTAATCGACCTGGCCTTCAGTTTTGGCCTTCTCCTGGCAGGCCAATGCCAAATCCTCCTCCAAGGCAGCTTTGGCAGGGGCTAAAGATTCTACCTGGGCTTGGAGAGGAGCTAGTCGCTCCCTTGCTACCTTCAAGTCAGACAGACCCTCATCTCGCTCCTTCTCAGCATTGAAGTGGGCATCCTGGAGAGCTCGACATTGAGAGTCAGAGTCTACCAGCTTCTCCCTCAGCTCGGCGGCCTCCCTAGCCTTCCTCGAATATTTAGTGGAGGCTATCTGATCCTTCTCAATTGCAGCTCTCCAGCTGCACCTAGCCTTTTCTGTCAAAGTAAGAGACTGCATGGATAAAGGGAGATGGTTAGTATAACAGCTATCAAAAACACAACGACCAAACAGAAAAGGAAAAAGTATGAAAAATGCAAGTGTTACCCCGGAAGCTATGAGGCAGGACCTATCATGGTATTCATCTGGAGTGAGCCCCTCCTCTACAAACTGGGCCACCAGGTCTCTGTCCGCTTTCCTCCTCACAATTATTTGCCCCAATCCCAGGTCGAGATACTTACGACATAAGCTATTAACCCCAGTGAGGGGAGGGACATCACTCAGCCTCTCCACCAACGCTTTAACTTCCTCGGTGCTTATGTAGGAGGGAACTTGAGGTGGAGGATGGCTCGAAGTGGAGCCCGCTGCTCAGGAAGTTCCATCTTGTTCAAGTCCCAGGTCGACACGGGACCTTTTTCTCAGCAGATCAAGGGGAAGGTCATTATCAGCTTCTTCTGGCTCGTCATCGCCAAGCTCCAAGTCCAAAATATTGTGGGGGTCTACCCCAACTAACTCATGCATGGGATCGAAGCCCGACTCCAGCTCGGTCGACATATCGACCTCTCCCTCTCCCCCAATAACTTGCACTTGGAGGGCTTGTTCAATGGGCTCCACTGGCCCAGATCCATCAATGGGGACCATCCCCACTTCTTCCTTGGGGAGCAAAGTGTTTCTACCCTCCGCTTCCTTCTCCCAGCTAGCTCTAGCATTGGCCATCCCGTGGCCCTTCTTGTTCCTCCTCCTATCTCCGAGGTCAACTATGCGGTTCATATTGGCCTTCTGTTAAGCAGTTAGAACTGCGCGATCAAAGGGAAAACATTCAGTAAAGAGATATGAGAACAAAATTATGTGAATTAAGAAGAAAGCAAGTTAAATACTTAACCGCCATAGTAAAACAGGCTTCTGCAATGGCCGGGTTTCTTCTTGCAGTAGTGGCACTGAGACTCAAACCTTTCTCGCTCATGGATAACCCAATTTGGGTACCTAAGACTACGGATTATTGGTACTAAAGGGGCTACCTCCCCATATCCTCCTAACATCATTCCGTCCTGAATAAAGAAATCTTTATCTGAGCTAAGAGTAGCCTAACTTATGGTGCTCCTCCGAGCCACCAATGTCAACCTATGAGTGAGCTCCCCGCTCTACTCTGGGACCCAGTAATCCTCCTCCTCATGGGAGGTATATCAGCATCGGGTAAGGGGAACTCCCATCCCTTCCTACTTTCCAGCAAGATCATGTGTCTATTCCACCAAGACACGTTGTCGGGAAAGTTGGTGAACAATTTGGGGGCCTTAGCTTTGGCCGGGGTACTTATTCCAAAGGTTTTCTCGTTCTGCACAACCTTAAAAAATCCTTCTAAAGACGTGCATGCAAGGCTCATACCCCACAAACCTACAGACCATGGCAAAGTAAACCAACACCCTCATCGTATTGGCACCCAACTACACATGGACAGAGGCCATGCACTCCATAAACTCATAGATAAACGGATCAAGGGGAAGTCATAGCTCGGCCTCAAACTGGCCATAGTAGAAGGCTACCCTAGTCGAGCTCAGGCCCCAATGCATCCAAGACTGAGTCTTCCTTTGCTTCTCCGTGAAATGAGTGAGGTGGAAGTCTTCTTTGGGGACCTCGAAGAAATCATGAAGAATTTTGATGCGGGATTCAGCGTTATTCCTCCCTATGACCGGCTTGGGGGCCACATACCCCCTCTCATTGAGACCTGGAACCATGGTCGAGCAAAACTTGTCCACGATGTTGCCTGAGAAGCAGCTCGAAGAGGTAGAAATGGAAGATTGTTGAGTCAGCCATATCTACGTAAGACACGTAAATAGTGGAATCACACCTATTTGAAGTATGTTCCGAACTACCTAAGGGCGACCTAGATTCCCCTCGGAATGCTAACCTCTCTCTAGGGAAGGAATGTTTATTGGACTTGATATAGAATATTATGAGGTGGTCTATCAGTTTGTTGAAAATAAGTAAACGAATAATCCGTGTATCATCCGCTTCCAAATCCCCCATGTTCTCACCAGCTGGAAACCCTACCTCGCCATAAAATCTAGAATAGTAATACACTCCTCTCTAGTCAATTCCCTCCATGAACCCTCTAGCCTCTTGTAAATCCTAAAGTTTGTGGAGTTGTATCCGTACTTAACACCTAGCTCGAAGCCAAAGGTCCTAGCCATGGCAGAATAATGGGAAAAGCTCAAAAATAAACCTAAAGAAGAGAAATTGAAGGAAATTGGGGAAGAACGAAGTGCAGCGGTGGAACGGGAAGGCAGATTGCACCAGAAAATCAAAATCCTTTCTTGATCTTGCTGGAGCATATGTTTGCTAGAGGATTGTAAAGTTCAAAAAGTAAAGGGGTTCTTTCTTTTATACGCCTCCTTTTCCTTATCTGAATTGGAAAGGGTAGGGGACATAACCGTCCAATTTGTCAGTTAATGTTATGCAGCGGTTCCCAAGACGGATGTCCAATCGCCAGAATCGTTCCATTATGATGGAAATTACGGCACATTATACAGCGCATCCAATCGCCAGAAGTCAATGGTCTAGAGCGACCTATACTTACTCAGACGGTCATCCGACAGCGAGCAACGTAAGCTATCACATAAATTTTTCATAACTTCCTGGTCGACAAAGTCAACACAGAAAGTTGGGGGCCACTGAATGGAATAAAAGTGATGGGCTAGGCCAAATGAATGAAGCCCAACATTACAAGTATTACACATGCAAAGTTATTAAATGGGCCAATCCAGTTACCATAACGCCTACGTCCCACCAACATAAGGTCAGTCGACCTCTCTCATTGTCCGACCAACTTTGGTCCCGACCTAGCTTCGTCCGACATACGATTACTTATGTAATCCATATCTAATGCCAAGGCACAAAGTCAGGTAGACCTCGAATATTCAGGCGACCTCGACCTAGAAACGCGTGCGTCTATCCACGACTCTATTTGTAACCGTCTCCTACAATCACGGAAATCACTACGACTATATTATCTCCTCGATTTAAGGGATTCCCTATTATCCTATGAAGCTCCTATATATAACAGACTACATCCAACCTAAAAAGGTAATGTATTCTTGGTTATTTTGAGATTACGTTATTTCCATACAGTTTTATACAAACTCATAACACCATATCTCATCATCACGCCGGAGGTTATTAGCCGGATACCACCCTGACTTGTCGTTTGTTCGTGGTTTCAGGTCACATTTACTGGGAATCAACCTATTGATGTAATAAGGCGGATATGGACTGTTTCCTGTGTCATCAGTCCCCTGTATGCATATTCTTGATATTATCCTTATAGGTCATTCGCACCTACTAATTCGGTATTTCCAAAAAATCAACGAACTAAACACTTAACTTTAACTCGTGAATTGGTTCATTGAAATCTCAATTTCAATCTAGTGCTTACAAACAAAATTGTCAAATCAGTTCCTCTCCATCTTAGTTCTCCGTTTATCTTCGTTATCGTTGGTTTGTTTGCGACAATGATTACTTGTGTTAAGGTTTGAGAGGCTATTCTCATTTATCTTGTAGTCACATCAAATCAAGTTATTCACCATGATATTATAAATCATGCTTAAATTACCGGCTCTGTTTAGACTCACCAAATCCCCGCCTAAGCGTTTTAGGTGCTAGACCTGACTCTGTGACCCAACAACTGCCTAACTATTTTTAGAATCTTGATAATTATAACTAAAGAAAGTAAGGTATACACTTAGATTTGATTTTAGATAACACTAAATTTAATCTTCAATAGGAGACAAGAGTAGCACTTTTCAAGTTTTTTTCTCTTGTTCTCAAGTGAGTCACTCAATGATAAAGGCCAAGTTTCACACTTTATAAAATTTAGAATTTGATCATTTTTCTTGCTATCTAGGGATATTCTCTCTCTAGGACATGGTCTGCCGCAGCATTTTTTTTGTTCTAGCAGTACATTCTACGATCCAGATTTGATCATCTCACCTCGTTCATTTGTGTGTAGTCGAAATTACTTCTAAAATTTTGTACACTCTCCACCGACCTCAACACATGATTTCACTTAGTCATATACTGTATCTTTCATCCAACAGGTCTACAAGTACAATTATGCACATGAATGAGTTTACTTCCAGAACTAAATAAGATTATCTTAATTAATTGGAAAAAAAAAAACCACTCTGTATTTATTTTGAGACCAAACAAACTCTTTTGAGACAAAATATGTACTCCGTATATGACAAATTAAGTAGTACAGTACTAAATTTTAGTACAATAACTTGGGCAAATGGCACATTAGTGGTCTTAAGTTTCACCAAAGTACTACCAACGTTTTAATTTTGACAATTTCAATTCTTATTTTCACACTTTGTGGCAATATGAGGTATTTTTGGATGAACGTTAAAAAATTTGGATGGAGTTAACGAAATG
This sequence comes from Adenophora triphylla var. japonica, assembly GCA_022495995.1. Lineage (NCBI taxonomy): Eukaryota > Viridiplantae > Streptophyta > Magnoliopsida > Asterales > Campanulaceae > Adenophora > Adenophora triphylla. The sequence continues at coordinate 213,184 of JAFEMH010001892.1, read as the reverse complement.
GACGGAAGACTACTAAACTTAAAAACAATTACACACCCAAATTTCAAAGGGGTCAAAATTTACATCATCCACCCAAATTTTGATTACTCCGTCCATTTTGGAAGGATAATATCACATTTTTAATTGTCAATTTAAATAAAATTTTACTAATAATAAAATTAACTTAATTATTCTAATAAAAATCAAAGAAATGTTATTTATAAACTTTAAAATTGTTGTATAGAATTTTATTGAGAAAAATATACTCTCTTTGTTCTAATAAGAACTACACTCACTATTTATACGAAAATTAAGAAATTATGTTAATATACTAGGTGTTGTGAGTATAAAAGTGAGGTAGACGAGAGAAAGTGGGATAATGAATTGTGACTGAATTGTTATTGAGAGTATCACATGCAAGTCTCATTAATATAAAAGTATTATTTATTTATTTTAAAGAGTGTAGTTTGTAGTGGGACACTTAAACTTAAACGAAAAGTGTGTAGTTTATAGTGAAAAGTATGTTGGTTGTGGTGAAATGGAGAGAGTATTTCCAAAATATTTATCTAAAAGTTCAATTAAATTGAAAGTGAGACTGTTATGAAACTGAGGAGTATATGATTGAAGTGGTGTTTTTGAAATATTAATAGTATGCCTGTCAAACAAGTGGGTTGAGTCGGGTATGAGTTGGATAATGACGAGTTGGCGAGTAATGACGGGTTCGACTCGTCGCAACCCGTTTACATTCCTGATATTACGGGTCAGGTCAGATACGGGTCAACACATTTTTTTTTTCACCCAACCCCTTCCCCCCCCCCCTAAAACCACCACATACACACATTGTGACAAAAAAAATGTAATATGTAAGCCCGTCAAGTTCGAGCCCGCTCAATGTCCGTTTAAAGCCCGCAAAAGCCCGTTAATTTGAGCCCGCCTGAAGCCCACTATATTGGGCTCTTGAAATTGAAGTCCGCAACTAAATGGGCCCATACCGGGCTTTGCCAAAGCCTGCGGACTTTAGGCCCGTGCACACCCCTAACTGACACTCCCTCAGTCCCATCCGAATTTCCCTTTTAGATAGATGTCTCACCTCTGTCTCATCAGAATTTCCCTTTTAGATGTCTCACCCGAAAATTTAAAATTTTAAAATGGACATTTTTTATTACTTCTTATTATTTGTGAGTTACATATCATACTCAGAACAATTATCCACTAACTATTTCTTACTCTACTTTCTTTCTCCTATTCAACTATCTACACAACATCACCTTTTTCTTAATTCTTGCACCCTCTTTATTTTTGAACTTTCGGGTAGAACGGATGGAGGGAGTTGTAAGTACGCCAATCCAACTCGCGACCCGATAAAAGTGTCTTTTAATCAATAAAAGTGTGCTAGGGAGCGTTTTGGTAAATTTTCGGTTCATTCCGAGACTTACGAGGGTTTTTTATAAGTTTCTTGGGCTGGAAGGACCTTTCAGGTATTATTCAGCTTGGACCTGTTGGGAATTATCTAGGAAGGGTCCAGAATACGCCACCTTGCAGTGTTCTAGAAGGAAAGCGGTTATCCTTGTCCAGTCGTGCGACATAACGTGCCAAGGAAAAGCGACACATTATGTAGCGCGACACAACAAGCCCTGTCCTTGCAGCCTATAAATAGAGGCTTGCACCTCTCATTTCAGGATCCTTCTCGGCCCCTTAGCGTTACGCTGCCAAATTGATCCCAGAGAGCTCGTTCTTCTCCCCAAACACACATCAACCCACTCATCCCTCCTCAATTCATCTTTCTCATCCATAATCCAACCCCTCCTTCAATGATTTCTCATACATCTGATGTGGTGAATTTCAGTATATGTAATTCCCTAATTTTCTATACATTTCATTCCTATTTTGATGTAATCTAGACTAGTTTTGATGTAATTTTGAGTAGATGTTGAATTGGTGAGTCAGTAGAAAATCATTGTATTTTGAGACTATTTTGAGTGAGTTTATGATTTTCCTGCGAAAGTTTATTAATGCTGAAGATTGTTCTGTAATTCTGAAAAGTTTGGGGACCAGAAGGAAATTATGAGAACTTGGAGGACCAAATTGAAAAAGGAAATAAAGTGACTTAATTGATTTTGCAAGCTGTATGTAAATCGTGGGGTGAAGAAGTGTGTTGACCGAGTTGACCGAAGGAGAGAAGACTTTAATTTTATTTTATTATATCTTTTTACTTTTTCTTGGAATTAAATGAGTTTAGGTTTTTTAGATTGGAGGAGTATATATACTCCTTTTTAACTTCTGTTTTAGGGTTCGAACTTTGTTTCATTTTTTAGAGAGCTTTGTTGAATTTCCATGAAAGCTTAATTCCATTGCTTTAGATTTGAATCTCGAACCGTTTATTGAATTCAATTGAGGTATTTATTTCTTTATTTCTTAATCCTCATTTATAGTTTTACTCGTTTTAATTGCTAGATCTTTTTCTAGGATTTTGAGATTTGATCACCCTTGTTTCCCTTGTAATTGATTTATTGCTAGTTTAATCTTAAGTCTGTGCCAGATTAGGATTTTTCACAAGTAGCATCTTTGAGATTTATGTATGTGCCATGGTAAATTGAGAAGTGGGTAAAACTAGATTTTGTTCTATTTGCAAAAGAATAGTGAAATTCTTGATCTTAATCTCTTAAAGCTTTATCAATTGATTATCTATACCTAGACTGTGCCAGTTAGGTTTGATTATTGATTAGGGTTATAGGTGAGTGTGCCACTGCTTATAACCATTAATAAGAAAGAGATAGAGATTGAAATACATCTCGGATCAAGTGAATAGGAGGAAGGGAAAGAAATTATATCGATGATATTGGATTGATAAACGGGGACAGAAACAAATCTGAAGTGCTTTTCTTTTATAATTGTTTGCAATCACATTTATTTTCTTGCTTTAGTTTAATTACAAAAATCTCAAACAAACCCCCCAAACTGGTCTGTGACTATTACATAAATAAATAACCGTTCTTCAGTGGATCGACCCTGGACTTATCCTTACTGTAGTTTTGTAGCCGAGTCTTGTCTTGGTAAATAATTTGTAGGCGTGCGACTTTAGCCTATCAAATTTTGACGTCGTTGCCGAGGAACGGTGTTTATTTGTTTGTGTTCTTATGTAATTTCTGTCATTTAATTTTATTTGTTTGTCTTTTATCTCTTTATTAGTTTCACCCCCTGTCCCTTCGTGGTGTGGATCATTGTTTGGTCCATACCCGTTCTACTGATTTTTCTCTTGAGCTTCTTGATCCAGAAATTGAAAGGACTATCAATAAAGAGATGGGTGATAGAGCACCCCAGACACTCAGGCAAAAAACTGCTTCAAATTGGACGGAGCAACCTCATGCAGTCACTTTTCCAGCTTTGCCTGCGGGAGTCACATTTGAGTTGAAACCGGGATTACTTAATCAATTGCCGAGTTTCAATGGGCTACCCGGTGAAAACCCGAATCAGCACGTATCTCAGTTCGTGCAAGTTTGCAACAGCATGAAGCCTGCTAATCTTCCAATTGAGCAGCTTCTTCTTCGAGCCTTCTCCTTCACCTTGAAGGACAGAGCTAATATGTGGTATTATCATCTGGCCCCGAACAGTATAACCACCTGGCAGCAGATGAAGGAGGCATTTTTGGATGAGTTCTTCCCAATAGATCAGATAAATGTCATGAAAAGGGACATCAATAACATGGAACAGAAGGCAGATGAATCATTTTATGAGTTTTACAATCGGTTCCATACACTCACCCGGAGTTGTCCCTATCACGGGTATGATGCGGATTAGCTGATAATGTACTTCCATGGAGGACTTACTGATCAGGACAAGAGGATGGTTGAATCTTCTTGTGGGGGTAGCATACTGAACAAAACTACTGCGGAGGCCCAGAAATTACTAGAGGAGCTAGCAAGGAGTACCCGAACACAAGGGAGGAGATCCAGTGTCAGACAGGTTAGTGCTATGGGCACAAGCAGTGGGGAGAATGAGAAGCTTGAGTCCGATGTCAAGGAGTTGAAATGTATGATAAAGCAATTGCTATTGAGTCGGACAGAAGGTCAGGAGAATGTGAATTCAGTTGGGTTCCCACAGCAGCAGCAGAGAAAGTATAACTATGGAGGTAATCAACCCGATGCTAGATGGGGACAACCACAACCACAGCAGCAGAGACAATCTACAGATGATATGTTCCGTACACTGGCTCAGAGTATGACTACCTTTTCAAGCGGTTTTCAGCAAGACGCAGAGGATCGATGCTAGTATTTGTAACCTGGAGAGACAAATGGGGCAGATTGCAGAGGCAGTGGTAAGAATAGAAGCTAGAGAGGCGGCAAAATCATCACCTCAAACTGAGAACCTTCCGAAACAAAATGTTAGCGCAGTGTATGTGAGGCGGAAGAATAAAGTTGATGGACAGATGGTTTCTATAGAGTCGGAACAATAGAAGGTTGAAAAGAGTGTTGAGCCGGAACTGGAGGTTGAGAAGACGAAACCGACAGAAAATTTTTTGGAAGAAAAGGGTACTACATCGGAGTCAGTGGCACCAGTAATTGAACCGGAGGTGCCATTCCCTCAAGCATTGAAGAGAGATGCCTCAAAGGAGCCTGACAAGGCTATTTTTGATACTTTCAAGAGGCTAGAGGTGAACATCCCATTCTTGGACCTTCTTCAGACCGTTCCGAGATATGCTAAGTTTCTGAAGGAATTGTGTACCACCAAGAGAAATCAAAAGCTAAGGAGTCAGAAAAAGATTAAGGTTATTGAGCATGTTAGCGCTGTTTATCAGAAAAAGATGCCCAAAAATGTAGTGATCCGGGCATGTTCGTGATTCCAGTGACTTTTGGGAGTAGTTCAGCTCAGAAAGCTATGCTTGATTTAGGGCCTTCAATCAATGTTATGCCTTATAAATTGTTTGAAGACCTTAAATTGGGTAAATTGGAGGATACTCGAGTGGTTATTCAGTTAGCGGATAAGTCCAGCGCATACCCCAAGGGGGTAGTGAGAGATGTTGAAGTCCGGGTTGGTGACTTGATTTTCCCGACAGATTTTTATGTGCTTTAGATGGAGACGGATTTTGAGGCTCCTATTCTATTGGGGAGGCCTTTTATGTCTACTTCTCGTACCAAGCTAGATGTGGCTCATGGTTCTTTGACGATGGAGTTCGATGGGAAGAAAATTGGGTTTGATGTGTTTGATGAGGTGAAGTTTTCTAAAATAAAGCCGGAGGAGGCAAAGAAAGGTGAACCACCGAGGAAGAAAGAAGGGAAGCAAAAGAAAAAGGGGAAGCCTAAATGGTCTCCAACGGGAAGGCATGTCATGGAAACCAAACATCTTCTAGAGGTAAATGAAGATTACTTTCATCCCCCTTACATTGATGAGGCTCATGTTTGTGGGGCCTCTCGTCACATTACTTAGTTTATGTGGTGTCTTTTCCCCCATATTTTTATTGTCCCGTATTTATTGTTTAAGTGTGGGGGGAAGGATGAATAAACCATATGCTATGCCGGGGGCTTACCCGGCATTTGGTCTAGCTAAAGACGGTAAAGAAAGGCGGCTTATCGGTAGGCAACCCAAGAATTTCTTTGCTTAATTATTTGTTATATTTTTATTTTTTTTATTATTTCGTGTGAAATTGGTGCTACTGAGGTTTTTTGTGTTGTGGTGTTGCGTAGGGAAAGCAGTGGAGACGGAGCAAAACAGTGCCTAGTAAAAAAAAACTTGGGCCTTTGATAAAAAAAAATAAATAAAAAATTGTGAGGCCTGTTGAAAAAGAAAAAATTAAAAAAAAAATTTGAGGAGCCAGTCTCAGCAACAGTTGGATGGGCCAGAATTAAGCAAAACCAGGCGCTCGCATCAGTGTGTATCATGCGGCCGCTTCACCCAGGAAAAACGTGTGGCCAAGTTTCTGTTCTTGAGGCGCTCGCCTCGTTCTCCTCCATGCGCTCGCCTCAATATGGAAAAACGTGAAGCCAAGTTGATGTGCTTCACCTCGTCAATCTAAGGCATACGCCTCAATTTCTTTAAAAAAAAAAAAAGAAAAGGCTGTAAAAGAAAAAAAAAATCAGTCTGTAAAAAAAATAGAGGCCTGTAAAAAAAAAAAGAGAAAAAGTAATTTCGAGACGAACGAAAAGACCCAAGGCCAATGCCCCATTTTTCTCGGCCACATGGGGGCCACTCTTCCTCGGCCAATGCCCATTTTCTTGGCCAGCCAACCAACTTTTCAGCTGCAGCCCCTTCCACTTTTACAATGTTACAATTTAGCCCCTGAACTTGTTATTTCCAATTTACCCCCTCCTTTTCCCAAATTTTCATTTTAACCCATGAACTTTCTAAAACCAATTTGACCCCTTATTTTCCAATTTTTCCACTTTGTCCCCTAAACTTTCAATCCAATCTTATCTCCCCCATTTTCTACCGATTTTCATTTTAGCCCCTGTACTTTCAAACCATTGAAACTTGGCCATTATTCACCCATAATTATCAACAATTTGAGAGTAGCTCTAGCCAAGGATCTTTATGGGGGCCAGATTTGTTTCCACCACCTCCGTAGTCCCGAAAGGTATTCCTATCTTTTTTTTTTGTACTTATATTGATTCATATGGGACTATGCATTGCTTAGTGAGGGGTGGGGGTTTGTATAGTTCTTTTTTATTTGTTTAGTTGTTTTTCGTGATTCTTTCTTTAAAAAAAAAATTAAAAATTAAAAAATTAAAAAAAATAAAAAAATTTTGAGATGCTAAGTGAAAACCCGAAAGGGCGCTTAGGCAAAAGGTGAGATTTTGAGATTATTATCATTTATTCACCGGTGTTGGTGTCATAAGGGGGGTTTGGAGTCTCGGGTTAGGATTTTCATACTTGGTGTAGGAGGCTCGGTTAGAGGTGATTAGGATAGAAACCCTCGTTCTTTCTTGGAGTAATAAGGGGGCGTTGGTGCTTTCACGAGGTAAGTTATGTCCGAAAACAATTTCTAGGCATCAAATTCTTATTTTTTTCGAGGGCGAGTGTAGTGTGAGACTAGCGTGGGGGAAACTTAGGACATTTTTAGTTCCCCCATTTGCTTTTATGTGTGGGCCCTAGTTCGAATGACCATTTACATGTTGGAGTTGGTATAGAGCTAGGGCCGTGTATTCATATGATTTTGAGGAGTGATAAGGAGACGGAAGCATTTATATTCCGTATTGTTTTTGACTGATTTAGATTGGTGGATTAGAGGAGATTAGGGATTATTTTCCTCCCATGCTATCTGTTTAGACCGGCGATTTAGAGTGGGGTTAGGATATTACTCAGGGACGAGTAATGGTCTAAGCGTGGAGGAATTTGATGTGGTGGATTTCAGTATATGTAATTCCCTAATTTTCTATACATTTTATCCCTATGTTGATGTAATCTAGACTAGTTTTGATGTAATTTTGAGTAAATGTTGAATTGGTGAGTCGGTAGAAAATCATTGTATTTTGAGACTATTTTGAGTGAGTTTATGATTTTCCTGCGAAAGTTTATTAATGCTGAGGATTGTTCTGTAATTCTGAAAAATTCGGGGACCAGAAGGAAATTATGGGAACTTGGAGGACCAAATTGAAAAAGAAAATAAAGTGACTTAATTGATTTTGCAAGTTGTATGTAAATCGTGGGGTGAAGAAGCGTGTTGACCGAGTTGACCGAAGGAGAGAAGACTTTAATTTTATTTTATTATATCTTTTTCCTTTTTCTTGGAATTAAATGAGTTTAGGTTTTTTAGATTGGAGGAGTATATATACTCTTTTTTAATTTCTGTTTTAGGTTCGAACTTTGTTTCTTTTTCTAGAGAGCTTTGTTGAATTTCCATGAAAGCTTAATTCCATTGCTTTAGATTTGAATCTCGAACCGTTTATTGAATTCAATTGAGGTATTTATTTCTTTATTCCTTAATCCCCATTCATAGTTTTACTCGTTTTAATTGCTAGATCTTTTTCTAGAGTTTTGAGATTTGATCACCCTCGTTTCCCTTGTAATTGATTTATTGCTAGTTTAATTTTAAGTCTGTGTCAGATTAGGATTTTTCACAAGTAGCATCTTTGAGATTTATGCATGTGCCATGGTAAATTGAGAAGTGGGTAAAACTAGATTTTGTTCTATTTGCAAAAGAATAGTGAAATTCTTGATCTTAATCTCTTAAAACTTTATCAATTGATTATCTATACCTAGACTGTGCCAATTAGGTTTGATTATTGATTAGGTTTATAGGTGAGTGTGCCACTGCTTATAACCATTAATAAGAAAGATATAGAGATTGAAATACATCTCGGATCAAGTGAATAGGAGGAAGGGAAAGAAATTATATCGATGATATTGGATTGATAAACGGGGACAGAAACAAATCTGAAGTGCTTTTCTTTTATAATTGTTCGCAATCACATTTATTTTCTTGCTTTAGTTTAATTACAAAAATCTCAAACAAACCCCCCAAACTGGTCTGTGACTATTACATAAACAAATAACCGTTCTTCAGTGGATCGACCCTGAACTTGTCCTTGCTGTAGTTTTGTAGCCGAGTCTTGTCTTGGTAAATAATTTTTAGGCGTGCGACTTTAGCCTATCAACATCCTTGAAGCTTCACAGCTTCTCTCTTTGAGCTCGAACTCTCTCTCTCACTCTCTGCAGCTGAATCGAAGCTTCTTATACCTAACTTGGTATAAGGATCGTGGACTACAAGGGTAACGTTCCTAATGTTGGGTTTTACGGGTCCATGCACAGCAGAATTAAGCATCAAATAATATAAAACCCAAGGAGCCTAGGATCCGTTCTATACAATTAACTTGAAAAACTATGAGATAGATATAACCAACCTTGAACGCTTTCCGTTCTTGAGCTATCGAACGATTTAATAATGTGATTTCGAATCACAAACTTCGTTCTTCAGATTGCTTGAACTCTAGGCCTTGATCGATGAACGAGCGAAGACCCTCTTTCGGCATCCACACCTTTGAATGAACCAAGAAAAGCTTCTTGAAGATTGCTAGATCTCTTAAACCTATGAAGAATATTGAGAATATATGTTGTGAATTTCTTTTCAGAATTTTGACTAGCTTTTTAGGATGACCGTTATATTTATACTACTTTAGCATCAATATTTGTTTCCTAATCAAATTAGGAAACCAGTCCGAAAATACCTCTGTGGTCTTAGAGTGTCGCACGACCAAGCGAGTCCCATGGACTAGTTCTGTCGCGCGATACACTAAGTCACATCAGGTTTCTCTCAATCATTCTTCCTCTGGTTTAATCAATTCATTCTAGTTGTGTGTGACCCAATAGGATTATATTATGTTGGCAATGAGCTCGATCATATCGACTCTCATAAGACATAAGCGGACTCTAGCAAGCCATTATGTCTACCCAAATAATATAACGTAAGAGTTCACGTTTCCAATGGTACACTTCCATTTCTCCCTTTGTCTCACGATGTTATATTGAACACAAGTCATGCTCCTCGTCAACTTGTCTTTGTTCAATGCTTTCTCGATTCCGAGTATAATAATAATCCAATCGTATTGGGGTATGGCCATACACTTTCATCATTATCACTCATCGAGAGGCCCAAGCAAAACATCTCTCTTTCGAGGGACAAATTCCATCTTGACTTATCATCCTTCCCATCATAAATCCGATCATACCAAAATTAGCCTTTATAAATATTGTGTTAAGATATCGTTTGACTAAAATCAAACATGACTTTCATCATATGTAAGGTCATGATAATCTCAGGTCTAGGGACTAAATGAAGTAACCTTATGAGATTTAATTATGACATTTGACCATGACATAAATCTCATGCGGGTCAAGTCCAGTCACTTGTTCTCTAACAAGTACCCATAAATTTAATGTGCATCTCTATGCATATAATCATCATATGATTATCCATTAACATTTATACTAATTATTCTCTTAATAATTAGGGACGGAGATTATTATAAACAAATATACAAAAACATATATAATAATCAAATGATAAATATCTCATATAATAATAAATAATGTCAACACATAAGTCTATCAAACATAGGCCTAGGGCATAACACTAACAGTCTCCCACTTGCACTAGTCACATTCTCCCATGTATCGAATACCCATGGACCTAACATGATCATCATGCTTAGCTTGCGGGAGAGCCTTAGTTAATGGGTCCGCCACGTTGTCATGAGTGTCTACTCTGCATATCTTTACGTCTTCCCTCTCACATATCTCTCGGATAATGTGGAAACGTCGAAGTATGTGTTTGGATCTCTGGTGTGACCTTGGTTCCTTTGCTTGTGCAATGGCACCATTGTTGCCACAGTAAAGTTTAATAGGATCTCTGATGCTTGGAACGACTTCCAAATCACTAATGAACTTTTTGATCCAAACGGCTTCCTTAGCTGCATCAGATGCCGCTATGTACTCAGCTTCAGTTGTAGAATCAGCGACGGTACTTTGCTTAGAACTTTTCCAACTCACAGTGCCTCCATTCAGCATAAATAAAAATCCAGACTGCGATCTGAAATCGTCTTTGTCGGTTTAGAAGCTAGCATCTGTGTAGCCTTTCACTACAAGATCTTCTTCCATTCCTCCAAAGACCAAGAATACATCCTTAGTTCTTCGTAAGTACTTAAGGATATTCTTGACTGCTATCCAATGTGGTTCACCGGGATCCGATTGGTACGTACTCGTCATGCTTAGAGCACACGAGACATCGGGTCTAGTACATAACATAGCATACATGATAGACCCAATCGCCGAAGCATATGGAATACCATTCATTCTCTTTCGCTCATCATTAGTCTTAGGACTTTTATTCTTGCTAAGAGATATACCATGTAACATTGGCAAGTTTCCCCTTTTAGAATTTTCCATTTGGAATCTTCTAAGAACCTTGTCAATGTAAGTACTTTGACTTAAACCAATCATCCTCTTGAATCTATCTCTATAAATCTTGATACCAAGGATATATGCAGCTTCGCCCATATCTTTCATTGAAAAGCACTTTCCCAACCAAGACTTGACAGTCTGTAGTGCAGGAATGTCATTTCCAATGAGTAAGATATCGTCGACATACAACACTAAAAATAGTGCTACGCTCCCACTAATTTTCTTGTATACACAAGGTTCATCTTCATTTTTGATAAAGCCAAACTCCTTGATTGCTTCATCAAAACGTAGATTCCAACTTCTAGAAGCTTGCTTCAATCCATAAATGGATTTCTGCAACTTACACACCTTGTTAGAATTAATAGGACAGACAAAACCTTTAGGTTGTATCATGTATAAATCCTCAAGTAACTTCCCATTATGGAAAGCTGTTTTGACATCCATTTGCCATATCTCATAGTCATAATATGCGGCTATGGCAATTAAAATTCTAATAGACTTAAGCATAGCTACAGGCGAAAAGGTTTCATCATAGTCGATGCCATGAATCTGCCTATATCCCTTAGCTACAAGCCTAGCTTTATAGGTGTGCACCTTTCCATCCATGTCGGTCTTCTTCTTGAAGACCCATTTGCACCCTATGGTTTTTACACCTTCGGGTGGATCAATCAAGTTCCAAACTTGATTATCAGCCATGGATTGTAATTCGGACTTCATGGCCTCTTGCCATTTTTCCGAATCAGGAGCGGACATCACCTCTTGATAGAAAGTAGGTTCATCGTTTTCGATTAACTCCACTTCATCACTTTCCATAACGAGAAATCCATATCTCTCGGGTTCGGATCGTGACCTACCACTTCGGCGAAGAACTTGTGCATCTTGAACCGGTTCCACAGCTACTTGTGAACTTGGTTCAGTCTTTACCATTGGTTCAATGTTGTTTTCGGGTTCTCGAATTTCTTCAAGATCTATTTTACTCCCACTGGTTCCTTTGCGAAGAAATTCCTTTTCTAAGAAAGTACCATTTCGAGCAACAAACACTTTGTTCTCATTTCGGTTGTAGAAATAGTATCCTTTGATTTCCTTAGGATATCCCACGAAAACACATTTATCAGATTTAGGTGCTAGCTTGTCAGAGGTTATCTTCTTGACATATGTGTAACGATGTTGCCCATTTTTCGAAAGATTGGTGTTTTTCTTTTCTTTGAAAATCAATCGAAAAATACGGAGTCGCCACGCCATTTTTGTTTTAAGGGCCAAAAATTTGAAAAATGCCCGAGATTAGAGATTTGGGTTCGGAGGTCACGTTACACGCCGGGAAGAACGTTAGTGTTCACCCGGAATGTCTCGTAAAAACGAATCTTCCAAGCTTAAAAACCATTTGTGTGTGTGTATGTGTGTGTTTCTTTGGCCAAAATAAGTTCAAACTAAGAAAACTAAAAATTGGAAACTCTTTATAAGACATTAAACAAGTCCCATGATTTTTGGTATGATTTTTGGGTTGAGTTTTGGTACTCAAAAGATTTCTTGAAGTTGGAAACCAATTCTGCCATAATGAAAAAGGCAGTGGACACCTGATTTTAAAACGGATTTAAGAGCTTTAAAACTTCAAAATCTGGAGAAAGTCCGAGAATGAAAGTTGTTCAAAACACCTTAAATAAGGTTTCAGAAAAATACTTTTCCATTTGGAGATTATTGTTTGGACCAAAACCTTCTGGAAATCTCAGATATGAAATCTGGACTTCCAGAGACTGATGAACTGACCTTTGGAAAATAATTTTAAAAAAGGAGTTTTACTCACGTAAAAAATAAAGTAAAAATATTTCTGGAAATCTCTGGATGTTGGCTACAAAAAGTATTTTGTATTCAACACCAAATTCCAAGTTCTTCTGTGTCCAAAAAATTAGACCATGGACAGAGGTCTTAGAACAATGCTACTGGACAGCAAGATGTTCTTGAAGAAAAATGTGATTTTAAAGGGGGGTTTTGCATCCATGCTTGTCCCCATTTCCTTAGGCTTTGATTAGTAGTCACTAGACATTTTAGTGGTGATCTACTATATCAAGCCATCCTTAGGGTATATTAGGACTTAAGCATTTCATTTGCTTGGGAAGGGGGATTTTATCCTTTGAAATCAAGATTTTATGTATGAAAATGATTTTTAGGGTTTTGAAAATGTGTTTGTAAGAAGTAAAAACAACTTTAAAAGAAATGTTAATCCTTGTAGAGGATCATCCATGGAGATGAACTTCCATGGTGATCCTCTTGGATCTAGGGCAAGAAGTGAACAAGTTACATCTTCAAAGTATGAGATGCATGCATGGATGAGAGAAATTTAGGGTAGGGAGAAGGAGATTATACCTATCTTCCCTTGATTTTTTGAGTTTGAGGCTTGAATTTAAGAGTGTTTGAGGCTTGAATTTAAGAGTGAGTGGGTGTGATTTGGGAAAATAATCAAGAGAAAAAGGTGACAATTCAAGGGAATTCTCACTGTTTTCTCTAGTATTTTCGCCAAGGTGTTGCTGTGAATGAAGTTGTGGCCCTCTCTTTCTGTGACTGAAGGGCTCAATTTATAGGCATTCTGGGAAATCAATCCTGTCCGCGCGGATCTCCTTGAAGGCGTGCCTGGTGCATTAAATGCTGCTCCAGGCTTTAGACAGGAAGAATATTTTTCAAATTAAGCAACCAGTTTTTGTTCCAGCAGCTTCCATTTCGGGTTTTTGACCTTTATTTTGCTTTTGTGAGATTCTTTTCTTGGTTTAACTCTAAATAGCAATTCCCAATTTACCCTTGCTTTGTTAGAAAAGTTAGGAATTGTTAGAAATGTTAGGGATGTTAGAACTTTCGTTAATTTTCTAACGAAAATGCTACCAACTCAAATTGGAGCACTTACAGTAGCCCCTCGGCGACGGTGCTTTCGAAGGAAGCGGGGTCGTCGATAAGAGTAAGGCTCCATATTTGACAGGATGATCAAGTGATCGAGTGGCTGAACCTAGCGATAGGCTACCTACGTATACCGAATGGGAATCAAGTCGGCCGTAGTTCGGGTCTTCCGACTATCTTCAGACGTTGACCCTAGAGTGACTGTTTTAGGATGTCAACCTGGTGAGCGAGTTCTGCAGTCGGTTGCTGAAAGAAACTCTGCTGGGGATAAGAGATGACCATTTTGGTCTGATGGCTGAAGTTGTATATCCGCTCTGCTGGGGATATGAATGACCATTTTGGTCTGATGACTGAAGTTGTATATCCGCTCTGCTGGGGATATGAATGACCATTTTGGTCTGATGGCTAGAGTTGTATATCCGCTCTGCTGGGGATAGAATGACCATTTTTGGTCTGATGGCTAAAGTTGTATATCCGCTCTGCTGGGGATAAAATGAACATTTTCGGTCTGATGGCTGAAATTGTATATCCGCTCTGCTGGGGATAGAATGACCATTTTTGGTCTGATGGCTGAACCCAGTGATAGGCTTCCTACGTATCCTTAAGAGGAATCAAGCCAGTCGTAGTTCGGGTCTTCCGACTATCTTCAGACGTCGACCCGTGACTATTTTGAGGCGTCAACCTGGAGATGATGGCGTTTTAGGTGCCTCAGACCTTGATGATGGGGTTTTAGGTGCCTCGAACCTTGAAGATGGCGTTTTAGGTGCCTCGAACCTTGATTTGAAATGATTTCCTTTTGATGGTTTGGGATAGATGGTCCTTTGGTGGACTTCTTTTGAAGAGATCGGTCTTACGTCTGCTGTCGAGGAAAGGATGACCGTATTGGTTGAGTGGCTGGACCTAATGATAGGCTACCTACGTATCCCTAGGGGGAATCAAGCCCTTACGTAATTCGAAAGCTGCTCGGGATTTTGTTGGCTTTCGTTGGGGATTTTATTAGCCTTTATCGGAGAAATCGGACTTAAGTTTTACTGCTGTTGATGATATTGATGAAAGAAACGGGATTCCGTTATCTTTCTCGGAGAAATCGGACTTACGTTTTACTGCCGTTGATGATATTGATGAAAGAAATGGGATTCCATTATCTTTCTCGGAGAAATCGGACTTACGTTTTCCTGCCGTTGATGATTTTGATGAAAGAAACGGGATTTCGTTATCTTTCTCGGAGAAATCGGACTTACGTTTTACTGCCGTTGATGATTTTGATGAATGAAACGGGATTCCGTTATCTTTCTCGGAGAAATCGGACTTACGTTTTACTGCCGTTGATGATATTGATGAAAGAAACGGGATTCCGTTATCTTTCTCGGAGAAATCGGACTTACGTTTTACTGCCGTTGATGATATTGATGAAAGAAACGGGATTCCGTTATCTTTCTCAAAGAAATCGGACTTACGTTTTACTGCCGTTGATGATATTGATGAAAGAAACGGGATTCCATTATCTTTCTCGGAGAAATCGGACTTACGTTTTACTGTCGTTGATGAAATTGATGAAAGAAACGGGATTCCGTTATCTTTCTCGGAGAAATCGGACTTACGTTTTACTGCCGTTGATAATATTGATGAAAGAAACGGGATTTCATTATCTTTCTCGAAGAAATCGGACTTACGTTTTACTGTCGTTGATGATTTTGATGAAAGAAACGGGATTCCGTTATCTTTCTCGGAGAGATCGGACTTACGTTTTACTGCCGTTGAAGAAATTGATGAAAGAAACGGTATTCCGTTTTCTTTCTCGGAGAAATCGGACTTACGTTTTACGGCCGTTTGATGATTTTGATGAAAGAAACGGGATTCCGTTATCTTTCTCGGAGAAATCGGACTTACGTTTTACTGTCGTTGATGAAATTGATGAAAGAAACGGGATTCCATTATCTTTCTCGGAGAAATTGGACTTACGTTTTACTGCCGTTGATGATTTTGATGAAAGAAACGGGATTCCGTTATCTTTCTCGGAGAAATCAGACTTACGTTTTACTGCCGTTGATGATTTTGATGAAAGAAACGGGATTCCGTTATCTTTCCCGGAGAAATCGGACTTACGTTTTACTGCCGTTGATGATTTTGATGAAAGAAACGGGATTCCGTTATCTTTCTCGGAGAAATCGGACTTACGTTTTACTGCCGTTGAAGTTCTTTTGAAAAGGGGATTAACTTTGGTTAACTCTGTTAAGTTGAGGACTAAACTGCAGAGTCCTGGAATTTTAAAGGGCAAAATGGTCTTTTTGACCCTTCAATTTGGTCCGCGCGGATTGGGTTGAATTCCAGACAGGTTTAAATGAGGGCGCCGCCCTTCTCCTTCTCCTTCACCTTTTTTTAAGTTTTACGAGAGAGATAGAGAGAAAAAAGGCGAAATCCGCCATTGTTGGTCTAGAAAGCTCCCAAATCTTCCGATTTTTTTCGATTTGCGAGCAATGGAACACGGGGGAGTTGCTATTCAAGGCCAAGAACGTTGCCCGGTCGCGGAGAGGCGATTAGAGCTCGTTCGAATGAGGAGGCATTATTCTCTTTCGCAATCGATTGCGGAGGAGCCATACCCCGATGCGTGGCAACATTGGGCCACTGATCCGAGTCTTCGCACGGTATACTTTGAATCTCTTCGTTTCCTTTCTTGGTTTTTGTTTGAAATTGATTTTTTTTTTTAAGATCCGAAAATTGCATTTAAAAATCCGGAAATTATGTTCTTGGCTTTGAATTTTGGCTTTTGCATGTTGTAATGAGTATATGGGTTACCCAAATATGCACTTCGTTTGGAAAAAGAATTGGCATTTTGCCATTTTTTTTAATTCGAAAAATGTAATTAAAATTCGAAAAAATTATGTTCTTGACATTGAAATTGAACTTTGATGATTTGCATGTTGCAATGAGTATATGGGTAATCTAAATGTGCATTTTGTTTGGAGAAGAGAATGGGCATTTTGCCATTTTGAAATGTGGGATGATGAAAATTTTCCCGAATCCGGGACGGACTTTTTTTTTTTGTATGTAGGATTTTTTTTTTGCAATGAGGTGATGTTTCCATGAATGATATGTATGCATGCTATTTTTGTAAAAATAGGATTTTTTTTGAAAAGTGGGACAGATTTTTGCTTCCGTTGACTCCCCGTGAATGTGGAAAGTCGTTTATGTGCACTTTTTATGCAAAAATGGGACGGAGTTTTTCCTTCCGTTGACTCGCTATTATTGACATGCTTTCTTCATGTATGAATGAATGAATGGTATTTTCTGAAAACTCTTTTCCTTTGTGCAAGAAAAATGGGGCTAGGTTCATTGTATGCCGTTATGCTGCCCGATTTTTTTCAAAGCTTTGTGTTTATGATGCACGTGTGCGCTTTTAAATGCAAATGCAAATTTTTGACATTTTTGTTTGTGTTTTTTTTTTTGCAGGGCAGAGATCGCTTTGTGACGCAGCAACTGAACAAGATGAAGACTCGGGGATCGGTGGAGTCTGTGATTTACTTGTGGGATCGGCTTCCGGTTTTGGGCAGAGGAACGATGATGAGTCCTAGACAGATCGTCATTGAGACCGGATTGTACGAGTTCATCGATTGCTTGAGGGGGTTGGTTAAGTTCCCTAAGAGTAAGGGTCTGCTTTTCGCTTTGGCACAGCACTGGTGGGACGTGACTCACACATTCCATTTCTTCTGGGCGAGGCTACGGTTACGCCTTCTGATTATGCTGCGATCACGGGTCTGTCCTTTAAGGGACGCAGCATTGAGTGGCGGGACGGCTACAGCGATCAAGAGCTGCAGGATCTTCTAGGGTTTTCCCCCATTCCTAAAAATGGGATGGGGATGGAGTACGTTGTGGTCCACGGGAAGATCGTGGAGAGCATTGGGAGCTATGAGGCTGGGGATGAGAGGATAGGTGCTGAGCAGATTGCTAGGGCCTTTTTATGGTTTTCTTTTTCGATCACGCTATTTGGACATGCCGAGGGGACGGCTATTTTTGCTTTGCTGAGGGCTCTGGAGGACGTGGAGAGAGCCGGAGAGGTATCCTGGTGGGAGCCCTGGCTAGCGGAGCTTTACTTCGCTCTAGACATATACAGCCGGAAGGCTGTGAGTTCTTTCACATGCTTTGAGTTTCCTCTGGAGTTACAAGCTTTCTTTTTGCTTTCTCTCTTTTCTTTAAGCACGTATTCTTTTTCGCACTTAATTGATTTGATCTTTACCTTTCGCAGGTATGGGCTCTGGAGTTCTTTCACATCACGATGTGGCGGCAGCCAGCGGAGTACATCGGGGCGTATCCGGCCATGCTTTCCTGGTCCAAGTATGCCCGAGAGAAGATAGGTTCTAGGGGGCGCACGACCCTCAAGTACTCGGATTGCCTGCCTTTGACGAGGGCTGAGACAGATGAGGGGATCATATTCTACACCTGGGATCGCTTCGATGTGGAGCAGTTGAAGGGTGCCGAGAGATGGACCGTGGAGCGGAGGATCTTTAGGGGCTTGACCTGCGACGCGTATTACCTGGGGGAGAGAGTGACGCGCCAACATGGCGTGGGTGCGCCTGCGATGGCACCGGTGGAGCCTACTGCCGACATGATGCATCCGAGTGAGAACTCGGAGACCTGGGATGATTATTGAGGCGGCCAGCACTTCTCGAGGTTCGTGGCGATCGAGGAGTACTCGCGATTTATCTTGTGGAGGCTGAGGATGCCTCAGGTTCTTGAGAGAGAGGGGTTGGGGGTTGTGCGGTACCCTCGATCGGACTTTTCGTACGTCCAGGACGGGGTTAGATTGAGAGTACAGATTCCTGTCCCCGATCGGGTTCCACGAGCTTTCCGGCCTCGTCCGGATATGAAGGTATGGCTTCTCCTTCTCTTTTTTTTTGTCTTTTGTCTTTTATTTTCTTTCCTGTCATCATTTTTCGCCTCAATTATTTCTGACGCCTTTGTTTCCGTGCAGTTCCCGGCTGTGGTTGTGGAGAAGCTGACGAAGCAGGTGATCGGGGCCAAGAGGTTCCTCAGGAAGATGGTTACTTGTGGGGCTGCTCAGGGTAGAGCGAGACGGGCACAGCCGGCACCTGTAGAGCGGGAGACTTCCCCTATCCCTTCCGAGCCTTCTTCCGAGACTCCTCTTTCTCCTCTCATAGATCCCAGCGTGGTGCTGCCTTCGGACCACGTCATCCTAGGGGATTCGCATGGACAGGGACATGTCTGGCACCACGGTGGGTCTTCTTCGCATGTCCAGGGATCCGACGCATTCTCGTTTGGATACGACTTCTTTGCGGATCTTGGTTTGCCGTATCAGAGCGTGCCGGTTGGTCCAGGCGAGCCTTCCTCTGGCGACGAGGACGATGATTCTGAGCCCGAGATATTCGTGACTACTGAGGATGCGGGTCCGAGCCGCAAGAGGGATCGGGGGAAAGCGCCAGCCACCGAGGATTCTGACTGACGATCTTCCGAGACTGATTTCTGAGATTGTACCTATATTTTTTTTTGACAGATAGAGTTTATTTTTTTTTATGCACACTTTTTTTGGAATGTAATGATCTAGGATTTCTATCATTTTTTTTATCTATTATGAATGCAATGTTGCATGAGCCCGGTTTTTTGGCAAGGGTGTGAGTGTTTGGTATATGAACTGTTTGGGCAGGTTTTGCACAGGTTTCGAGCGGCTGGGATGAAATATTCCTCCGTGGTGCAGCAGTTTAAACTGCTGCAGATTTTTTTTGGTGATGTCATTCTGATCCGCGCGGATGGGCTCTGCATCTGACAGATTTCATTTATTTCGGTGGTTGGATCTGGTTTGGTCCATAAATGCCATTGAAACTTCGTCTTCTCCAGTTCAAAATCACTGGAAATTCGGGAGAGAAACAAAAAAGACCATGGAAATGTCCAAATTTTCTCTAAAATTGTCCAAAGAAAAGCAAATGTTGTTCTTTGAAAAGTTCAAGGAGTGGTGTAGGGAGATTATGCACGAGAGGAGGTCATTTTTCGAAGAAAGGTACAAGGTAAAGTGCTTGTGGTCCCTCAAAGAATTGGTTCCGGACTATGATCTCTTGAGAGCTTCTTCCTCATTTTGGGATACTAGAAGGCATGTCTTTTGCCTTTCTTACAATGAAGTGGTTCCGACCATTGAAGAATTTCGGGCTTTGCTTGGTGGCCCGGAGGTGGAAGAGATTGCGGTTCCTTTGCCCGGAGGAGCTTCTTTCGTTGATAGGTTGTGCAACCTTCTTCATCTTTCCCCAGAGGAAGCACAAGGTATGATCCGTAGTCCCGATCATTTTGATATTTCCGGTCTTCCTGATAGATTTAGGGGCTTAGGCTTGATTGATGATGCCTATTGGGACGCTTTTGCCCTCTGCATGTTTGGGACCTTGTTTATGGTCTACTCTTTTGGGATTTGTCATCGGGCTCTGCTGGATGTAGTGGTTCACTGTCGCTTGGGCAGAGATGTTGTACCTTTGATCCTGGGGGAGACTTTTCATGCTCTTGACAGGTTAGCTACCGGGAGGCGGTACATGCACGGGGGCAGCCCGTTTCTCTTGACTCTGTGGCTGATGGAGCGCCTGGGGGTTCTTCGAGAAACTTCGGATATGATCAAGTCTTGGACATTTGCCAGGAGAGGGGTTACTGTGGATTTTGGTGATCAGGGCTCGTGGGAGCGTTGGATTGCTGGTCGCCAGACTGAAGATATCAGATGGTCGGTGCCTGGAGACTCGGAGAGTACTTCAGGATGGGTCTCACGTGGTTATGCTTCCGGGACTTTCTCAGTCCAGCTTTTACATTCCGGCTCTGGTTCTGAGACAGTTTGGCTTGGAGCAGGTTCCTTTGGAGGACTTTGATGATATAGCCACTAGGGTGGTGGCTTCTGCTTCTATGGATGATCCTTCGGTGTTTTCATTTCTTTCCCGAGCATGGAGGTATGACGTCTTTCCTCCTCGGGTTATCCTCAGACGTCCGAGACCTGTGTTTCTGACCACTTGGTACTTGGATTGGTACGAGAGGCATTTGGGGGAGACTCAGATGGCTATTTTGAGACGGCGTGAGGCCATTGCTGGTGCGGAGGACCTGACAGTTTCGGAGAGGAGGAGGGCCGAGGCGAGGGCCAACCCTTATGACAGGAGCGGAGATGTTGTGACCGACTATGAAGCTTATGTCAAGAGACAGGAGAGGAGGACTCCTATGTTACCAGCTCGGCTACAAGAGATGAGAGATGACGCTAGGGCTACTAAGGCCCTGACAGAGGCTGGTTTGATAGATCCTGTTCCTACACCAGAGCTTGGTAGGAGGAAGACCGACATTTTTCCTGTTCAGAGGAAGAAGACCCGAAGGGGGAAGAAGAGAGGTGATGCCAGTACGAGCGGCTTAGAGTGACCTCGAGGTTTCCGAGTATCCCTTTCTTGTTGTAGCAGACACATTAGTTTGATTATGCATCTTAGTTTCTTTTAGCAGGTTGCCAGTTGTAGGAATGAACCGAGCTTAGACTCATCAAAGAGGTTTTAACTGTAATGAATATGTGAATTGTTTTAGGGTTTTTCGAGACGCTTTCATGGTCTGACAAAGTATGTCTTTTATTTGTATTTTAGACCGAACCGTTTCCGGCTGCCTACGTTCCCTTCGGACAAAAGGGCTCAGGTCTCCGTAGTTCGACCCAGTTAATTTTTTGTTTTTTTTTTGTTTTTGTTTTTTTTTTTTGTGCAACCCTGTTTTTTACCTAGGCCGCCCTTTTCGGGTTTTCAACCTAGTTGGGTATTACTCTTTTAGCACTCTTTTTTTTGTTTTCTTTTGTTTGGATTTGACTTAGTGTTTTATGCGTAGTATCTGCGCAGCTTGTCACCATTCACCGGGTGTACAAAGGGATTTCCGTTGAGGTCTGCAAGTTGCATGGCCCCTCCGGAGAAGATCTTCTGGACGACATATGACCCGACCCAGACGGGCTCCCATTTGCCAAGCGGGTTGATACGGACTGGGGGCTTCTCTTTCAAAACGAGATCACCTTCCTTGATCTCCCGATGCTTTACTTTCTTGTCGAAGGCTCTGGCCATTCTCCCTTGGTAAGCTCGGATATGTTCCATTGCTTTCAATCGGCGTTCATCTAGCAGGGCCAGCTCATCATGGCGACTCTGAAGCCATTCGACCTCGTTGATTTGACTTTCCAATAGCACCCGAAGTGAGGGGATTTCTAGCTCGATTGGGAGTACGGCTTCCATTCCGTAGGTGAGAGCAAATGGTGTCTCCCCTGTTGCGGTTCTGACTGATGTCCTGTAGCCCCAGAGAGCAAGGTGAAGCTTCTCGGGCCAATCTCGACCGCGGACAGCCATTTTCCGAATGATGTTTTCTAAGGTCTTGTTTGCTGCCTCAATGGCTCCGTTAGTTTGGGGCCTGTAGGGAGATGACTTGTGACGGGTTATTCTGAACTCTGCTAGCAGCCTGTCGCATTCCCCTTCGAAGTGGGATCCATTATCTGAGATGATTTCGGCCGGCAACCCGTATCTGCATATGATGTTCTCTCTGATGAAGAGGGCCACTTTATTTGTGTTGAGGATTTTGTAAGATTTTGTAGGGCATCCTTTTCAGTTCCTTCGAAGAAACTACCAATCTGCGTCTCTTTAGGCTCCTCCGCAGTTCCCAAATTTACACTTGTCAAAACCTCTTTGGCAGCTTGGGCTCGATTTTCCTCTTTCCGAACAACCTGCTTAAATGTTTTTGTTATCTTCTTTTTTTTTTGTTTATTTAATGTGTCTGCTTCTTTATCTAATGAATCATTATTAATTTTTTTTTTATTATTAGTTAATTTATCATTAGTTAAAGTGGCAATCAAGGGATACTCAGAAAGGTTCGTCATTTCATTAAGAACGAAAGGAAATACAGTCTTGGCTACAATTTCGTAGTCTTCAGGCGTAAGGCCGTCGGACGACTCTAGAGACTCGACCTTGACAATGAGAGACTCGGAGGACTCTACCTAGATTGACACAAAGGGACGGGAGACCAATCCAAGTTTCATGATCATTTCCTCCTTGGTTGCAGACGGGCTTGAGAGAGTTTCCCAATTCTTCAGTGGCATTGCTGTCAGCGGCCTCATGACTCGGGAATCGCATTGTTTCTGTTCTCCCTTCTCGATTATTGCTACCATCTCTTTGACTGTACTGAGATCAATCAGGTCCGGCACTTTAACTTCTTCCCCGAATAACTGCTGCATAATCGGACCATCCCAATCATCTGAAAAGACTTCCGCAGCTTTGGCTTTCGGCATTGTCAGCTCAAACTCAGGCTTTGGGCCTTCCTGGGCAGTAGGAATTGTGGTAGTAAGCTTCTCGAACTGCTCTACCAGGTTGGGCACGCCTCTGAAAGTATACTCACTCTTCATGGTAGTGGTAGCCTCGGGTATCTTGGGTAGGTCCAGAAACACTCTACGGACCGGGTTAGCTTTGGCTCCCCTGAACTTGTTGAGGCTATCCTGTAGCTTCAGCCACCCTTCTGTAGGAGTGGGCTCTTTGACTGTGACATTACCCGGTTGTGTGGGACCCTTTACAAAGTAGTCAGCCAAATTAGGACTGAAAGGGAGAGATTTAGGGTTGTTGACCGGGACCCTTCCTGTGATAGCTCCTTTCCTTTGTAGAGCAAATTCTTTTTCTTTCGCGGTGTCCACTGAGGTGGCCTCATATCCCAGGCCGTGACGAGTTTTCTGTCCTTTTACCTCAATGAGTTTGTGAGTTCCTTGTTGGTGCTTCCCTAGACCGAGGCCAGGTAGATAGCTCATCTTCCTCATCATTTTCAAGACCGGAGGGATTTTATCCCGAGTGATTGTCAGATCTACATTGCAAACTTGGGCCTTAGGAGGCTCGACCGTGAAGCCTGTTAGCATGAGACCTTCCTCATCATGTTTGATTTCCAGAATAGGTATTCCACCTGTATCCGTGCCCTCCAAGGTGACTAGATCCCCGTAAATGGTTGTTAGATCTCCATCTGAGACAAACTTGACACATTGATGGAGGCTCGAAGCGACCCCCTTGACCTGATGCAGCCAAGGTCTTCCCAATAAGGCATTAAAAGTGATCGGAATATCGATAACCTGGAATTCCACAGGTATCAATTTCTTGCCAAACCAGAGGTCCAAAGTAGCAACTCCAAGGACTGCTCGAGATGTCGAGTCATAAGCTTTGACTGTGAGGGAAGAAGGTTTCAGGTCTGTGGACTTGATGTCAAGCAGGCTCATGATCTTTGCCGGGAGAATATTCATTCCGGACCCATTGTCGACCAGGACCCGAGGGAGGCGTCGTTCATCCAATTGGACTGTGATGAAGAGAGGCTCGTTATGATCGGCCCCGAATTGAGGGAGATCGAGATCTGTGAAAGTGATTATGTTCCCGTAGTGGATGTTCCCAATTAATTGCACCACGTCATCGGGAGTAGCATCGATAGGCACCAGAGTGCGAGCCAGGCTTTCTTCCAGCTTTAGCTTATGGGATAAGACGAGGTGAGCAGGGACCATAGAGAGATGTTGGCCTGTGTCTGCTTCAACTGGGTGAGCACGGGGTCCTCTTTCTCAGGGTTAGGAGCTTCGGCTGTCTTGACACCGGGATTACGGTTTTCTCCGAATGCTTGATCTGCTACCCTTTTATCTGCCTTGGGATTCCCTTGGAAGATTTGCCCGGATCGGGTAAACAGGTTAACCTCCTTGTCTAGTGCTTCTTGACTATATTTCTTCAACGCTGCTAAGGTCAACGGGGGAGCCTTTTTGGCTATCGGCCACTGGTTCTGACGGGGTCTAGCAACGGTGAGGGGCTGAGCTTGAGCTGTACTGGCTCCTTCCTGGGTGGCCCTTATAACTGCTTCCCAAGTCACAGGCTTTTGAGTCTGGGGTTGTGTTGTTGCCCCCTGGATGGCCCACAAAGATAGGGCGTCCTCCGATTCGCTCCCATAGCCTGCCTTGCTCATAGTTATCATACAACAAGAGTCGCTATTCTCAGGGCTCGGCGGCTTTTCGATTTCATCCCCCGTATAGTGGATCCACTCTGGTTCCTTTCTGTAATACTCAGAGTTGGAGACGATTATAGCACTCTGTGTGGGAGGTGCATCAGGTATCATGTCGGTTTCCAGGACTTCCCTGAGAGCTGAAATACATTCGGGGAAGGTGACCTCTTCTTGGGTAACCCTGACAAGGAGTGTTACTTTGCTTCGGGGTGGATTTGATCTGACCATGGTTATTTTCTCATTTGGGAGGATGGGAGTTAGTTTCCCTCTCTCTAACAGATCTTCGACTATCAGCCTGGATCGGGTGCCTGAAAACCCTTTCCCCAAAGCATGGTAGGCAGTGTTGAACTCTATGACATCCACGTGCTCAGCCCCAGGAAACTTCATGGCTTTCATATCCTCGATTTCGTAGTAGTCGTCTTCCGAAGTTTCTTCGTCCTCTGGAGTGTCCGGACATTGGCCACAAATACATCTTACGAGTGACACTTCGTGGGGGCCCGTCCCCATCGGTATTTGACCCGCATTTTCTGGTGGTCCTTCATCGTCGCTTGCTGACAACCAACCATTGTGTCTGGCTCCCATGGCATCATTTCCGGCCTGATTGTTCCAGATTGATTCCGGATCTGGGGCCTCAGTTGACTCTTCGCTCTCGTCATCATCATCATCATCGCTGTCATCGGAATCATCTTCCCATACTACTGGGATTTCGGCTGAGAGGGAACGCCGATCAAACCCGTTAGGGGAATATGGGTGCGTGCAACCGCAGAAATTGTCATATGCCCCCATTCCTGGAAGTGGTAATTGCGACTCAGCTTCTCCTCCCAGAAACTGCGGGGGAAGAGTGAGAGGGGGTGGCACGTATTTGACTCCAGGCAGGATATAGAAGGAATCCTCCTCCTCTGATTCTTCGCTGTTCTCGGGATCATATTCAGCCTCTCCCAAAACCAACTTGCAGAAGTGTACTAGCTCCAGATGCTCTTCGGCCTCTTTGCTGATAAGCCCCAGTACAGGCGCCCGTCTGAAGCTTTCTTGCTCGATCCTTCTCGATTGTTCTAACCATCTTGTGTAAATGGTTTTCTCATGTTTTGACTGGAACAGCCCCAGCTTTTCATTATCAGCTATCCCTTCCTCCGAAAAGTAGCGAGCCTCATATTCTTGTAAGAAATCTCTGACATGAGACCAAGGTGGGCTGACTTGTTCATCATCCTCAAGGTTGAGGGGGAATCCAAATTCAGGATCCTCGACAAGGTTGGCCATGGGTATTTGGGGACCTTCATCAGTTTCCGCATCTTCCAGGACATGCGAAGGTTCTCCGCTTTCAATCATGTTTACCTGGTTATTGTTTCTTGGCAGAGGATTTTTGACTGTATTAGGACCCTCGGGGCCTTCCAACTTTCTTTGTTCTATCAAGCCTTGGATTGCCTTTTTCAGAGTAAAGCAATTATTGGTCAGATGTCTATGGGCTTGATGAAAAGCGCAATACTTTGAAGTATCCACGGGATCATTCGGATTCCTGGGTTGGAAATTCTCCAAAGGCCGCAGCAAGCCTTCTTTCACCAGTTCCCTAAAGATGTCGTTCAGAGGCATTCCAAAGTTTTCGAGGTTTATGACCCGCGGTCTGGGCTCAACTGGTTTTCTGGGAGCAAAAGGAGTTGTGTTATTACATTCCTGTCCCGCGTAATTAATCACCTCTTTGCCTTTAGCAGGAGCAGGGGCGGTGTTGGAAGGAGGAACCCGATATCTGTAAGCAGGTGCAGCAGCCGGCTGTTGATTGTAAGCCTTTTCAAACTTAGCTGCGGAGTTAACCATGGCCCGTAAGTCTGAGTACGGGAAGTGACTGAGGGAGGCTCTCAGATGTGGTTTCAGGCATGACTGAAAGATGTCCAATTGTTCCTCTTCAGAAGGAGGAATTGCCATTTCGCTAAGCTTCAGGTTCCAACGCTTGTAAAAATCCCCGATATTCTCGTCGGGACGCTGCACTGTTGTCTGCAGATCAACTCTATTTGTTTCCCATTCCAAGTTAGCTTTGTACTTTTCTGTGAAGGCATTAGTAATCTGGTCCCATGTAGCCCTGGCCTCGGGTTTTAAGCGGAAGAACCATTTTAAGGCACTGGATTTCAAAGATAGACTGAAATAGTCAGCCAACTGCTGATTGGTACACCCTTTGGCCTTCATCGCCAAGGTATACGTGTCCAGATGAGTTTTCGGGCATGCAGTACCATCAAAGAGGTCCAGATTCGGCATAACAAATTTGTGAGGCAGGGGAACGATGGAGTCCGAGTCCGTAGGCCGAAAGGCAGACTTCTTAGCGGTCAATTCAGCAATCTGCGCTTTCATTTCCTTATGTTGTTCCATGAACCAGGCCAGATGAGGATCTTGTGGTGGAACCATGGTGTTCAAACCAGTGACTGAGCTAGAGAGAGGAGCTACCACTGGCGGCGGACTGGTGGAGGAAACGACCGATCTGGGGATGTAGGTGAAAACCTGTCCTTGGCCCAAATTGCCCGGGGGAGCATGAGTAGGAGCCTGGGCGAAGGGATAGAACCTTGCGGCCTGCTGTTGATTTTCAACTGGCAAAGTGGGTGGAGGCAGTCCTGATGTAGCTGGGTAGCTTGGATTTCCGGAGTGAGGCCCATAAGTAGGCTTAGGTGCGGGCTGCTGTCCCTGATTGTTGAATTGCATGGCTGTTTGGGGCGATGGTGTATAACCAGGGGGTAATGCGGTCCTGGTGATTCTGATGAAACCGGGATGGAGGTTTGGTAACCCATCGAACCCTGAGTGAGAAATGGATTTGTGAAAGATGTGTGAGGAGCAACTGAGCTAGCATCATTCTGAGGAGGGGCTCCTGATTGTGGCCCCAAACCAGACTGTGGCGGCATTCCAAACTGTTGCTGTGAAGGTCCGAACTGATCGGTTCCAAAGTGAGGCGGGATCCCAATTTGTTGCGGCATTCTGAGGTATCCCCAACCATGAGAAGACATTCCGTACTGGCTTTGTCCCCACTGAGGAACTGCGAACTGGCTCGTGCCGTCAGGTTGCATGGATCCAGTGGTCGGTAGTTGGGGGGCTGGCTGACCCATAGACCGAGAAGCATGGGCTCTGGTGGTAGTACTGTAGGAGGTTGGTGGTGGCATCCTGGAGTAATCAGGGCGACTGAGAGTGGGATTGGCATCCTCTTCTTCTTCCACGGTGAAGGTGCCATCGGGATTGAGACTGGCGGCCAAACCATGGCTTTTGATAGCCTCCATAAGGCTATTAATCTGTGCTTCCTGTCTCAATCTCATCTGTTCGGCTAACTGATTCCACTGCTGTTCTGTCTGAGGGGTCTTGGGAGGCGGAGTGATGTTGTCCCCATCGTTACCGGCTGATGCAGACATTCTGAAACCCGGAGTCGGAACAAACGGTGAAGCTGACGACGCGCTTGACTCTTCCCAACTGATCAAACGGTGACCCGGTGCCCGAAACCAAGCTTTGTGAGGAGCTGCGGGGGGAAAGACACGAGGGTTCAGATGTTTGGGAATTGAAGGAGGGTAGGTGTTTGGGCTTAGGGCTCATGCAACATGCAGTTATTTGTTCTAGTTTACTTTAAAACGTATTTTATTAACCTAATCGGTTGGAAAAGATTGCTCTTCTTTTTCGCAAACTACTCTGGATCCTGAATCAGTGGGCCCCATCACTACGTCTATAAGCCCCTCGTATCCCACCTGTATTTCGACTTCCCAGGGCGGACAGCCCCGGGCGAGGGTCTTATAGGGCAAGCGGGTCCCACCGACCGAAAGAAAAACGATCCTAAAAGTCTGGCGGGTAATCGAGTTTTAACGAGCATTCGATGTAAATTACGGACAAAGCTGACGTCAAAGTCAAGATCATGTCCGAGGGCTCGACAAAAAGTCGGCATGATTCGGACTGATAAATGTCCACAATTGATCTTGACTCGTCGTCAATTAGGCCGTAATTAGGCATGAAATAATCATTAATCCTTGATGACTCAGTGTCATGCTGGGAGTCAGTGTATAATTTGTGCCAGTCAAAGTCAAGGCGCCAGTCAATATCTGGTCAAAGCCCTTGATGGAAAACCGGCAGGACTTCGACTGATTAGGGTCCTGAAAGATATTGACTTGGTATGCCGACTAAGGCTTAAAAGGAAAGGTCTATACACAGACAGGGCATGACACAGACCAGACTAAAAACCAACCGGGTCTCGGACAAAGTGTGTCAAGGACAAGTGCATGGTCGACACGAGGCTCCATGGGATGTTTGGGTAGTCCCGTGCTTGCACCGAGAGGCGTAATAAGACCAAATGGGCCGCTACAGGGATTTCCCCGGGTTAGGGACGTAGTGTGCATTGTAAGGCCAAGTGCGCGTAGTGTGCAAGCAGTCTATCTTTTTTTTCTGAGTAAAATAGAAATTTTCGCATGTGTCTTAAAAAGTATCATGCATGCACAAAATGATTTTTTTTTTAAACCCTTTTTTTTTGAATTTCTTTTTTTTTTGAAAATCTTTTTTTTTGAAAGCAAATGAACACATAAGCACATAATTCAAAATTCAAGGCAACGGGTCCGATAGTCAAAATTTTGACTTTTTCCGAGGCGACCAAAACAACACGAAAATGTGAAAAACCAACACACACACACAACAAACGGTTTCAAATGCCGGGACGGAAGCTTGACCCACAAAAAGCTTTTCTCTTTTTTTTTTTGAAAAGATAAAACTTAATTTGTCCCCAGCAGAGTCGCAACTGTAACGATGTTGCCCATTTTTCGAAAGATTGGTGTTTTTCTTTTCTTTGAAAATCAATCGAAAAACATGGAGTCGCCATGCCATTTTTGTTTTAAGGGCCAAAACTTTAAAAAATGCCCGAGATTAGAGATTTGGGTTCGGAGGTCACGTTACACGCCGGGAAGAACGTTAGTGTTCATCCGGAATGCCTCGTAAAAACGAGTCTTCCAAGCTTAAAAACCATTTGTGTGTGTGTGTATGTGTGTGTTTCTTTGGCCAAAATAAGTTCAAACTGAGAAAACTAAAAATTTATAACTCTTTATAATACATTAAACAAGTCCCATGATTTTTGGTATGATTTTTGGGTTGATTTTTGGTACTCAAAAGATTTCTTGAAGTTGGAAACCAATTCTGCCAGAATGAAAAAGGCAGTGGACACCTGATTTTAAAACGGATTTAAGAGCTTTAAAAAATCAAAATATGGAGAAAGTCC
This sequence comes from Adenophora triphylla var. japonica, assembly GCA_022495995.1. Lineage (NCBI taxonomy): Eukaryota > Viridiplantae > Streptophyta > Magnoliopsida > Asterales > Campanulaceae > Adenophora > Adenophora triphylla. Next base: position 183,237 of record JAFEMH010001892.1, on the reverse strand, counting down.
GAGAATGAAAGTTGTTCAAATCACCTTAAATAAGGTTTCTACAAAATAATTTTCTATTTGGAGATTATTTAATGGACCAAAACCTTCTGGAAATCTCAGATATGAAATCTGGACTTCCAGAGACTGATGAACTGACCTTTGAAAAATAATTTGAAAAAAGGAGTTTTACTCACGAAAGAAATAAAGTAAAAATATTTCTGGAAATATCTGGATGTTGGCTACAAAAAGTATTTTTTAGTCAACACCAAATTCCAAGTTCTTCTGTGTCCAAAAAATTAGACCATGGAAAGAGGTCTTAGAACAATGCTACTGGACAGCAAGATGTTCTTGAAGAAAAATGTGATTTTAAAGGGGGTTTTGCATCCATGCTTGTCCCCATTTTCTTAGGCTTTGATTAGTAGTCACTAGACATTTTAGTGGTGATCTACTATATCAAGCCATCCTTAGGGTACATTAGGACTTAAGCATTTCATTTGCTTGGGAAGGGGGATTTTATCCTTTGAAATCAAGATTTTATGTATGAAAATGATTTTTAGGGTTTTGAAAATGTGTTTGTAAGAAGTAAAAACAACTTTGAAAGAAATGTTGATCCTTGTAGAGGATCATCCATGGAGATGAACTTCCATGGTGATCCTCTTGGATCTAGGGCAAGAAGTGAACAAGTTACATCTTCAAAGTATGAGATGCATGCATGGATGAGAGAAATTTTGGGTAGGGAAAAGGAGATTATACCTATCTTTCCTTGATTTTTTGAGTTTGAGGCTTGAATTTAAGAGTGTTTGAGGCTTGAATTTGAGAGTGAGTGGGTGTGATTTGGGAAAATAATCAAGAGAAAAAGGTGACAATTCAAGGGAATTCTCACTGTTTTCTCTAGTATTTTCGCCAAGGTGTTGCTGTGAATGAAGTTGTGGCCCTCTCTTTCTGTGACTGAAGGGCTCAATTTATAGGCATTCTGGGAAATCAATCCTGTCCGCGCGGATCTCCCTGAAGGCGTGCCTGGTGCATTAAATGCTGCTCCAGGCTTTGAACAGGAAGAATATTTTTCAAATTAAGCAACCAGTTTTTGTTCCAGCAGCTTCCATTTCGGGGTTTTGACCTTTATTTTGCTTTTGTGAGATTCTTTTCTTGGTTTAACTCTAAATAGAAATTTCCAATTTACCCTTGCTTTGTTAGAAAAGTTAGGAATTGTTAGAAATATTAGGGATGTTAGAACTTTCGTTAATTTTCTAACGAAAATGCTACCAACTCAAATTGGAGCACTTACAATATGCATCACAACCCTAAATCTTCATGAAAGACAAACTTGATTTTCTTCCATGCCACATCTCATATGGGGTCTTTTGAACCGATTTGGTAGGAACTCTGTTTATAGTGAAAGCAGCAGTTTCTAGTGCATGTCCCCAAAAGGATAAAGGAAGCTCAACTTGATTCATCATAGAACGAACCATGTCCAACAAACACTACTAGAAATTCATGTTTTAGCCACTGTCTTTAGTCACTGAATAGAGTCGGTTGCTAATTTAAAAACGAGTTTGCAACCGAAACTTTGTAGTTGCTAATTTAGCTACTGAATTGCAACAAAACATTTTGGTGTCTAAGCTAGCAACTGCTTAGCAACTAATCTTACTTAGTGGCTAATTTTGCATCTGACTTGTAACAAAATTTTATTTGTGGCAAGTCGGTCTCTAAATTTGTTGCTAAACGGTTGCTAAAAATAATATGCGCATGATTGTAAAATTTTAAAAAATATTTCAGTAACTAAATAGTAGCTAAGTTCAAATATATACAAGTCAATAGATGGGTGGCTAAATTCGTTGCTAACGAATTTGTTTTAGCCACCGCTAAATTGCCACTAAATAGTTTTGTTCTATATTAGCAACGAATTTGCGACTCATCGTTTTTCTGTTGATAATTTAGCTACCGAACATTTTTGGTGGCTAAGTTGGAGGTCAATCTGCAACTAATCATGTTTCGTGACTCATTTTAGAAACTAATATGAAACTAAATCTTATTGTTGTATGTCAGTCACTATATATAAGTTGCAAAACGGTTGAAAAAAATTAAAATATATTTAAAATTCATCAATTGTTTTTTATTTTCTTTTAATTTTTTATTGATTAGGAAATAATATTTTAGATTTTTTTTACTAGTGATATTTTTTACAAAAAGGTAAAAAAAAAAGATAGAAAAAAACTAAACAAATGAAAGTATATAGAAGAAAAGAGGGACGGACTACCCTATATTTGTTTTTTATTTTCTTGTAATTTTTTATTGACTAGAAAATGATATTTTAGACTTTTTTTACTAATGATATTTTTTACAAAAAGGTATATACAAAAAGATAGAAAAAAATTAAACAAATGAAAGTATATAGAAGAAAAGAGGGACGGACTACCCTATATTTATTTTCTTTTAATTTTTTATTGAATATAAAATAATATTGTAGACTTTTTTTACTAGTGATATTTTTTACAAAAAGGTATATAAAAAAAGATAGAAAAAACTAAACAAATGAAAGTATATAGAAGAAAAGAGGGACGAACTATCCTATATTTATTTTTAATTATTTATTGAATAGGAATAATATTTTAGTCTTTTTTACTAGTGATATTTTTTACAAAAATGTATATAAAAAATATATAAAAAAACTAAACAAATGAAATTATATAAAAGAAAAGAGGGACGGACTACCCTATATTTATTTTTTATTTTCTTTTAATTTTTTATTTACTAGAAAAAAATATTTTAAACTTTTTTTACTAGTGATATTTTTTACAAAAAGATATATAAAAAAAGATAGAAAAAACACTAAACAAATAAAAGTATATAGAAGAAAAGAGGGACGGACTACCCTATATTTATTATTTTTTTATTTTTTATTTTTATTGAAAAGGAAATAATATTTTAGACTTTTTTTACTAGTGATATTTTTTACAAAAAGGTATATAAAAAAAGCTCTCAAAAAACTAAACAAATGAAAGTATATAGAAGAAAAGAGGGACGGACTACCCTATATTTATTTTTAATTTTTTTTAATTTTTTATTGAATAGGAAATAATATTTTAGACTTTTTTTACTAGTGATATTTTTTACAAAAGGTATATAAAAAAAGATAGAAAAAAACTAAACAAATGAAAGTATATTAGAAAAGAGGGACGGACTACCCTATATTTATTTTTTATTTTTTTATTTTTTTTGAATAGGAAATAATATTTTAGAATTTTTTTACTAGTGATATTTTTTTTACAAAAATATATATAAAAAAAGATAGAAAAAAACTAAACAAATGAAAGTATATAGAAGAAAAGAGGGACGGACTACCCTATATTTATTTTTTATTTTATTTTAATTTTTTATTGACTAGGAAATAATATTTTTGAATTTTTTTAATAGTGATATTTTTTACAAAAATGTATATTAAAAAAGATAGAAAAAAATTAAACAAATGAAAGTAAATAGAAGAAAAGAGGGTCGGACTACCCTATATTTATTTGTTAATTTTATTAAGTATGAGAAGACGTACCAATATTTTTCGAATATGCGAATCCTTGCAATTGTGCTGGAGTGGTATCTATGCCATATTCCTCGGAGTGTTTTTCTCCCAAAGTACCGTATCCACCACCGATAGAGTAATATGTTTGTTTGTTATTTGTTGGACAAAAGTTACATATTGCTTTGAAATTCTTTCCCGTCGCGTCAACGTGATTTTTTTTTTTTTTTTTTTTTGTAGAATTTCGTGAATACTTCAGATTCACTCTTGTTGATTTTTGGAACGAAAGGAGGATTGTTTTTTGCGGCTTTATGTCGCCGCCTTCCCATTGAGGCTTTCTTAGTATTGTCATCTCTTTCTTGCGTAGTTGGAGTTAGATTATCAGTTTCTTGAGTAGTTAGAGTTCGACTAACGGTTTCGATTTCGACGGTTTGAAACCGACGGTTCACGACTTCGTTTATACATGCTTATTCAATTAGACTCACATGTCACTCAAAATAATAATTCACTTACTATTTTATACCCTATTTTCTCTTTCCTAATTTATCTTCACATTAATTCACAACATCTACTCCGGTCACTATCAATATTATAATGCCTACGTCCCAAAATATACGTAATTTAACGAGTTTAAATTTGTTTTAAAATATTTGTTGTTTTGTTATTATCTAAGAATATTTAGCATTGTGTATATCCTTATTTATGATTATAAAGTTGTTGTAAAACCATTTAATTGACTAGGAATTGAAACATTTTAAGGTTAATTTAGTCTATTTCAAATATATTAGTTAGACTTCTTATATATAGACATGTCTAAAACAATAAGTATTTTGAGGCGGAGGAAGTATTTATTTTTTTAATTCTTGTAGATGCAATTTTGGTATCTTTTATTTTAAGAGATGGACGGAGTATAGTATAACAACTCAAAATCGAGTACTAAATTCAATGACATGAATAATTTTGTAATAATTTTGTATCTATGTTTTTAATTTAATTTAATTTAAATTTTCTTTTCCATTTCCTTTCCCTTCCATAAAAAATTGCGTCTGCTGAGAAACGCGTTTCTCCATAACTATGGAGAAACGTGTTTTTCATAGCCAGAAGCTTTACATTTGATAACCAGAAAAAAAAACCCAAGGCCAAGACCAAAAGCTTCTGGATATCCAGAAGCTTTGCATTTGATAGCCAGAAGCTTTGCAGTTGATATCCGAAGCTTTGTATTTGATAGCCAGAAGGATGTGAAATGTATATCCGAGAAGCTGTTAGGTGCATATCCGTAAAAGCCGTTAGGTGCATATCGAGAAATGTGTTAGGGCATATCCGAGAAATTGCTATTGAAGGTTGGATATCAGAAAACCTTCAAATGTATATCCAGAAACATTTTGAAGGTTTCTGGATATTCATTTGAAGGTTTCTGGATATCACTTTCATAGGTTTCTGGCTATCTAGCTCATTGTCGCGCGACATGTCGGGACCCGTTTCTCCATAACTTATGGAGAAACGCGTTTCTCCCTAGATTTTGTGAAAAATAAAATAAAATTTACTTTTCATTTTGAAATTAAGTTCCCTTATAATTTTCATCTAAAATTTTTACTTTTCCCGGTTACCTTTTCAGAATTCCCTCCTTATATTTTCCCCAATTACTTCCCTCCCCATATTTCCCCCAATTACTTCCCGTAACTTCCCAAATCCCGTCCCCTTTCCCTCTAGGGTTTTCTAATCTTCTTTCCAGATCAATTTCGTCGCCATCGCCAACGCCAACGCCAACGCCATCGCCATCGCCCTCGCTCTCTAATCTCTTTCCCTCTCTCGATCAAACGCCGTCGCCTACACACTCCTTACTCTCTTCTGCTCTCGATTTCTTTGTTCCTAACCTGTTCGAGATTCAGCTTCCGCTTCTGGGAGATCAAACGGATTCTCTGCATTTGCAGCCTTGCAGGTATGTGATTTTCTTTGAAAAAAAATGCAATCTTGTTTTAAATTTTGAGTTATAGTTTCAATTTTTGATTTATTCTTGAATTTGGGTGTTTTTTGTAATGATAGTTATGAACTATGGTGATGAATTGGTATCTATGAAAAAGAAAATATATTTTGTTGACCTCCAGATCAGATAATGACTATCAAGGATTTAGATTTTCTTTGAAGAAATGCAATCTTGTTTTAAATTTTTGAGTTATAGTTTCAATTTACGAGTGGCTTGTATAGTTGGTGCACGAATCTGCTGTCCACCTGAACTCTCTCTGCTGCCCCTGGTATCCGGGTAACTTCTTATCTAGACTCAGCTAACCTAAAAAGGTGTTCTCATATGGTTATTCATCCAAGACAACCAACCCCAAATATTCAATGCATCAACTTTCTTCTTGTGTTCAGGCATCATATCCTCAATCGCTTTTTCTCCTAGTCATAGTGGGATGCTTGCTACAGGCTCCTATGACCAAACTACTGCAATATATAGAGAAGATAATATGGAACTCTTGTATATCTTACATGGCCAAGAAGGTGGGGTTACACATGTAAGTTCCCATCATGTTAGTAAATAATCCAATCATGATGTACACAAATGGCTTGAGCACTTCTTTTTCTTCCTTTTGCAGGTCCAATTCTCTAAAGATGGAAACTATCTATACACAGGGGGAAGGAAGGTATAATGTTGTTTCCTATGTTTTTCACCCAAATAGGGTACTCTTTTATCCTTTCAAAATCTCTCCCCTTTCTACCCAGCTCCTGGAAAATTGGATAGTTTGGTCACAATTGATGAAGTACTTACCCGTGATGTTTATTGATCCCTCTATGTAATCTCAACAATCCTCCTTAGTTATAGTTTGCTTGCATCTCCCAGGTGGGTGGTGAGTATCTCTTGGATACATGGTAGTGTAGTTGGTAATTCACCAAATAAGCAAGATCCATGCTGCATGATGTTTCATGACAATCATGAATTGTACTTACTACCCTCACTAATAGCATTATAGCTATTATTAGGTTGACAGGGTTGATGCCAGTCCTCTTCTTTCCTGTAGTATTTAGGGAACAACAGACTGCAGTTCACTTTTATTTGTTGATCCATTTTCTCTAGCTTTTCCATTTGAGCGAAGTTTTGTTTTCTGCCAGTTCATCTTCATGCTTATAATTCATCATATCAGAAACAATAAGTGCATCTCAGATCATGTCCATATCCGAGGATGGCATTCTACTAAGCTGAAACCCTTCAATATGATCTGATGACATTATTTTTTACTTTATAATCTGTTTTGGTGCAGAATGACTACATTGCTCATGTTCAACCACACACCATGTCGGAAGGAGAAGGAGGAGAGAACAGAAATGACATAAGTAACATCCCGTTTGATCCTAATAAGTGGATTGAATCTACCGGTGGAATTCACTAGGGTCACATTTTAGGCTTCAGGTAAAAAAGGGCTCTATTTGGCGAGGTAAGCATTGAACAACCATCTCAATCGACTAGAGTAATGTCTAACCCAATATCACATGAGGAAGCACAAATTGTGGAGGAGGCTCGACGTAGAGAAACGAAGGCACTACGTCAAGTGCAAAAGATGTGTACCAACATGGATGCAATGATGGAGACCCAGAGGACTGTTGCAGTCTCACAAAGATATGCAAGAACAACTAGCACAATTGTCATCTCAGCCTAATATGAATCTATCTCATCCTGATGGGTGTTATACATCTTGACCACCTTGCATTTGTTTGAATGACCTCACCCTTCTCAATTTGTTTATCATGACATTATCGATTGTTTATTTGAATTAGTTTTTATTTAGTTCGATATTACCTTTTACTTGGATTAGTTTTTCATTTAGTATGACACTATTTTGTTAGTTGAATTAGAATGATTTGATATTTTATTTAAAATTATTCGAGTATTTATTTCACATGCTTTGAATTAGCTGTTTATTATATGTGTGTGTGTGTGTGCTCGTGGTGATTGGTTGTTACAAATAGATTATTTAGCCACATGATTTGCAACCAAAATGTAGCTGCTGATATAGTCACCAAATTATGGTTGCTAAATATGTAATATCATTAACTATTTATAATATTTAAAATAATTTACATTAGCCACCGAAAATGGTTGTTATATACGTAGCAAAGTTTAGCAACCGATTATTTTGAAACTTCCATAGAACCAATTTAGCTACAGAAGATTTGTTGCTTATCGGTAGAAAATTTAGCGACCAATTTTTCTTAAATTCCATAACTCATATTTTGTAACTGCAAGAATATAAAATGGCCACCGATTTTCTGTTGCACTTTTTGCCACTAAATTCTTAGTTACTAATTTAGCTACGTGCATTTAACCACTGATTTGTAACAGAATATTTCAGTGACTGTCTTAAATTTAGCCACTAACTTGAAAGGTTAGCCACTAATATTGCGGTGGCTAAACAATGATTTTCTAGTAGTGAAAGTTCTATTCCTCCTCTCAGACACACCATTCCATTGTGGTGTTCCGGGTGGAGAGAGTTCTGAAACGATTCCACAACTCTTAAGATGACTGTCAAATTCTTGGCTCAAATATTCGCCACCTCGATCGGATCAAAGTACTTTAATAGTTTTGCCAAGTTGGTTTTGAACCTCATTTTAAAATATTCAAAATATCTCAAACGATTCACTTTTATGTTTCATTAGATAAACATATCAAAATCTACTATAATCATCAGTGAATGTTATGAAGTGCCGAAATCCTCCCCTAGCATCGCTACTCATAGGTCCACACACATCGGTATGTATGAGGCCTAATAAGTCGCCCGCCCTTTCACCAGTTTTGGTAAATGGGTCCTTGGTCATCTTACCAAGTAAACAAGATTTGCATGTCTCATATGATTCATAATCATATGAGTCTAAAAATCCATCTTTGTGGAGTTTAGAAATGCGTTTCTCATTTATATGGACAAGACGACAATGCCATAAGTAAGTGTGGTTTACATCATTGGGTTTGGATCTCTTGTTAATGTTATAGACATCATTATCACGATTTTCAACATCAAGGATATAAAGGCCATTGAATGAAACAGCAGTACAATAATGCATATCACTCTTGTAAATGGAAAACTTCTTATCACATATAAGAAAATTAAAACCTTCATTATCCAAACATGAAATCGAAATAATATTCCTACTTAAAGCTGGAACGTAATAACAATTATTCAAAACAAGTATTAGTCCACTAGGTAAAGTAACTTCATAAGTTCCTACGGCTAATGCAACATCTCTTGCTCCATTCCCCACACGTAGGTCCACTTCACCCTCTTCAAGCATCCTTCTATTCTTTAGACCCTGCACATTTAAACAAATATGAGTTTCACATCCGGTATCCAATACCCAAGAACTAGAAGTAGATAGGAATATATCTATAACAATGATACCTGAAGTCAAAGCAACTCCTTTGCTCTTCTTCGGTGCTTCCTTGTATTTTGTGCAGTTTCTCCTCCAATGTCCAATCTCATTGCAATGGAAGCAGACAGCGTCCTCTTAGGACTTGGGCTTAGCCTCTTTAGGCTTGGCAGCCTCTTTGGATTTGGCAACATTTGCCTTAGGATTAGCAACCTTTTCCTTTCCTTTACCCTTGAAACCCTTCCCCTTGTTAACCATCAACACTTGATCGGTTTTCTTCTCGACAATATTGGTTTTCGCAGTGTTCAACATTTGAACTAACTCGGAAAGGTTTTTATTCATACCTCCCATGTTATAGTGCATTATGAAATTTCTAAAACTTTTGGGCAATGAATTCAATATTATGTCGGTAGCCAACTCTTGGCTAATTGGAAAACCGAGCCTTTCAAGATGCTCAATGTGGCCCTTCAACTTAAGAGCATGGGGACCAACAGCTTGTCCTTCACTCATCTTGCATGAGGTCAAGACCTTCACTGTGTTATACCTTTCCTGCCTAGCTTGAACTTGGAACATTTCCATCAGTCGATTATTCAGATAAACTGTCCCCAAGTGCTCAAGATCCTTCTAAAGGTTCTTGCACATGGCGGAGTGCATGAGGCAACCAACATCAGTAGAATCACGCTTGTGCTTCAGATATTGGTCCCTCACTGCCCTAGTAGCATTGGCAGCAGGTTCAGGTGGAATAGGTTTCTCGAGAACGTACAGTTTTTCCTCTTGCCTGAGAACAATTCTCACGCTACGGATCCAATCCATATAGTTTGTACCATTCTCTTCCAACTTCTCCTTCTCAAGGAGAGATCGCAGTGACAGGTGATTATTGTTTGATGCCATTTATTCTACGAAAAGATATACATAAAATATGAACACATGTAAGTAAACATATCATATGAGAAGTATAATGCATTTACATAAAATGCTCCTACTAAATTATACACCTTCCAATGCAAATAAGCATAATATATATTTAATGGGCTAAGATCCAACTTTAATTTAATTTCAAGTTTGCTATGGCAAACCGCTCAAAACTAAATTAATTAGGTAGAAACATCAATCATATCACATATATGACTCTTAGATCTTTTATGAGATTTGTTTAAGACATCATATGTCTAAGCATATTTTAATCTCATCTTATGCCTTGGGTCCAAAACCATTTTGATAACCCAATTAAGTTCATTCACTTTAAACGTATAGAAACCACCATTTCCTCATCTTGCTCGCATTCGAATAGAATCAAAGTACCTTGCTATGGCAAGCCCACCCAAAACTATCCGAATGATCTCAAGTGTTTTAATCATGAATTGGCATAAAGAACTTAAAGGTTAAATGAAGGTTCTTTAAAAGTAGATTATAAGCATATCAGCAAAGATATTCATAATCGTGCACCAGGTAAGTTCCCAGGAAGATAGGTGAGTCACAAGGACTACTTAAGTACCAAATCTCTCCTTCGACAGAACTTTCCTAGAAATGCACAATCAGAAATCAGCTCTGATTTGGCAACATAATCACTACCTTTTATAAACAATCAGTTTCCTTTTAAATTTCGCGTAAAATGACTTGTTTCTCATAAACAATCATAAAACCAAAATTTTAATGTTTCAATCTAAACATTTAGGAAATCATAATACCATGTTTCAACTAACATTTAAAATTCTTAACATTTAAGAACACATAATTCATGCATCGCAACAATTAATAAAATCATATTTTAATTAACTAAGCATGCATAAATAATGAATTAATCTAGCATAGCCCTATAAAATTGATTTCCATAAATTTATAGCATCCAGATTAATACATAAACGTATCTGATTGTAAACACATTCACAGATTAACAGGATTCTTCAACAAACTGATACTGCCCAGATTTGGCTTGTTTTGTCGCATGACAGAGACTCCCAGAGTCCTGATCTGTCGCACGACCTAGAGAGGCCATCAGCCATGATCTGTCGCGTGACATAGACATACTATGTCGCGTAACACCATGAAGCCAGATGCAGATTTGCAGATTCAATCAATTCTAAATCACAGAGCAATTAAATCATGCAAACGACTTTTAACAGATTTAATTCAATATCATTAGAACACGATTTAGGCATATTGTTTCAAAAATAATTAATCTACCGCATACAAAACATGCAAAAGAACATATAAACAATTTATATTACTTTTCTAGCATGTTAATTCAAACTTAATGATACGAACGGGGCTCTGATATCATTGTTGGGTTTTACGGGTCCATGCGCAGTGGAACTAAGCATCAAATAATATAAAACCCAAGGAGCCTAGGATCTGTTCTATACAATTAACTTGAAAAACTATGAGATAGATATAACCAACCTTGAACGCTTTCCGTTCTTGAGCTATCGAACGATTTAATAATGTGATTTCGAATCACAAACTTCATTCTTCAGATTGCTTGAACTCTAGGCCTTGATCGATGAACGAGCGAAGACCCTCTTTCGGTATCCACACCTTTGAATGAACCAAGAAAAGCTTCTTGAAGATTGCTAGATCTCTTAAACCTATGAAGAATATTGAGAATATATGTTGTGAATTTCTTTTCAGAATTTTGGCTAGCTTTTTAGGGCCGATGATCGTTATATTTATACTACTTTAGCATCAATATTTGTTTCCTAATCAAATTAGGAAACCAGTCCGAAAATACCTCTGTGGTCTTAGAGTGTCGCACGACCAGGCGAGTCCCATGGACTAGTTCTGTATCACGATACACTAAGTCACATCAGGTTTCTCTCAATCATTCTTCCTCTGGTTTAATCAATTTATTCTAGTTGTGTGTGACCCAATAGAATTATATTATGTTGCCAATGAGCTCGATCATATAGACTCTCATAAGACATAAGCGGACTCTAGCAAGCTATTATGTCTACCCAAATAATATAACGTAAGAGTTCACGTTTCCAATGGTACACTTCCATTTCTCCCTTTGTCTCACGATGTTATATTGAACACAAGTCATGGTCCTCGTCAACTTGTCTTTGTTCAATGCTTTCTCGATTCCGAGTATAATGATAATCCAATCGTATTAGGGTATGGCCATACACTTTCATCATTATCACTCATCGAGGGGCCCAAGCAAAACATCTCTTTCGAGGGACAAATTCCATCTTGACTTATCATCCTTCCCATCATGAATCCGATCATGCCAAAATTAGCCTTTATAAATATCGTATTAAGATATCGTTTGACTAAAATCAAACATGACTTTCATCATATGTAAGGTCATGATAATCTCAGGTCTAGGGACTAAATGAAGTAACCTTATGAGATTTAATTATGACATTTGACTATGACATAAATCTCATGCGGGTCAAGTCCAGTTACTTGTTCTCTAACAAGTACCCATAAATTTAATGTGCATCTCTATGCATATAATCATCATATGATTATCCATTAACATTTATACTAATTATTCTCTTAATAATTAGGGACGAAGATTATTATAAACAAATATACAAAACATATATAATAATCAAATGATAAACATATCATTTAATAATAAATAATGTCAACACATAAGTCTATCAAACATAGGCCTAGGGCATAACACTAACACCTAAGTCTCATCCTATCTCTCTATTTTCATCATCTCCATGCTTGATCTGATGTTTGGGCTCGAACCTGATTGAATATGTTATGCCTTTTGTATAAATGTTTTGATTCTGCATTTCATTCTCATAATATTGCAGGCCTTTGGTCATTAACGATATGCGTTGAGTTTGAATGCTAAGGTGAGTGTGGATCATTCCATATCCACACTCATCTATGATTTGATCTCTTTGAGGTCTTAGTAACTCGTTTTACAGCTTTGTTAACCTCGTTATTGCTATTCATTGTTTCTGTAAGTAAATCTGTTATAAGTCCTCTGGAAGTGATATATTGTGTCACGCGACACAACTAGCCATTCATGGCCCTGGGTCGTGCGACATAAGCTACCACTTACAGAGGACAATTTCCTTTGTAAGTTGCTATTATCCAACACGAAGATGAGTGTGAATCATCTATATTCACACCCATCCGAATGTTGATCTCTCCTCAGGTGATCTCTGTGAGGTCTTTGTGGCTCGTTCCATAGTTTTAGTGAAGTGAATTTGCTATTGGTTCGTCTCTGTAATCCAGTTGTAAACCTCTGCATATGGCATAGTATGTCACGCGACACAACTGACCATTCATGGTCCTGCGTCGGGCGACATACTTAGCCAACTGCAGCAGGTCCCTTTTGCATTTGTAATCTGTTTTCCTCATTGTAATCGGGATGTGGCCCCCAAAACAAGTGGTTCACAAGATGTAATTCTTTCTGTTTCATCAATAAAGCAAAGCATTAATATGCATTTTATCACATATTTTGTCTCACACAATTGCACACACTTATGAATGATTTTGGATGTTGAACATAGAAAGACTCATTTTACGAGGCATGTTGGGTGAACTCTCGGTTCTTCCCAACACGTAACCTGACCCCTGGACCCATTCTCTATTTTCAAAAGGTTTTCAATGTTTCCTTTAAAACGGTGTGGCGACTCCCAAAATTATTTTTCGGCGAGCGTTCATTTAGGAGTACATTGTAATTTCATTTGCTTTGGTTTTGAGATGATAGGTTCAGTTGGGTCCATTGTTGACTGGACCTTTTTACCGAAATAAAGCCTTAACAATTTTGGACCCAACAACATAGGAGTAATTGATAGTACTAATGGGCTTGACCCCACCCACCAAAAGAAATAACAAACCCATTTGCTACCAACTACATTAAGACAATACACCAGTAACTGCACAATGCACACCATATTAACACAATAATACTTTTTTAATTGTTGTTTTATAAATTAATTAATAACATAATTTATTATAATTGTAATCAACTATTAGCAGGGATTAAACCCCTAACTTTTCGTATATAAAAATTACATGATATCGTTTGAGATAGAGATTTTTAGCTATATTAATACATTAAATTATAGAGCGAATTGCACCATGTGTAACGATGTGCCACCGCGGAAAAATTTGGTTTTTCGTTTCTTTGAAAACCAAATGAAACCGGAAAAACGGAGTCGCCACGCCATTTTTGTTTTAAGGGCCAAAACTTTGAAAAATGCCCGATATTAGAGATTTGGGTTCGGAGGTCACGTTACACGCCGGGAAGAACGTTAGTGTTCACCCGGAATGCCTCGTAAAACGAGTCTTCCAAGCATTAAAAACCATTTGTGTGTGTGTGTGTGTGTTTTTTGGTCAAAATAAGTTCAAACTGAAAAGTAAAAATTGAGGACTCTTTGTAAGACTTTGAAAAAATCCCATGATTTTTGGTATGATTTTTGGGTTGAGTTTTGGTACTCAGAAGATTTTTTGAAGTTGGAAATCAATTCTGCCAGAATGAAAAAGGCAGTGGACACTTGATTTTAAAATGGATTTAAGGGCTTTAAAACTTTAAAATCTGGGGAAAGTCCGAGAATGAAAGTTGTTCAAAACACCTTAAATAAGGTTTTCGTAAAATAACTTTCCCATTTGGAGATGATTTGGTGGACCAAAACCTTCTGGAAATCTCAGATATGAAATCTGGGTTTCCAGAGACTGATGAACTGACTTTTAAAAGATAATTTGAAAAAGGGAGTTTTACTCACGCAAAAAATAAAGTAAAAATATTTTTGGAAATATCTGGATGTTGGCTACAAAATGTATTTTGCAGTCAACACCAAATTCCAAGTTCTTCTGTGTCCAAAAAATTAGACCATGGACAGAGGTTTTAGAGAAAGGCTACTGGACAGCAACTTTCTCTTGAAGAAAAACATGATTTAAAGGGGGTTTGGCATTCATGCTTGTCCCCATTTCCCTAAGCTTTGATTAGTTATCACTAAACATTTTAGTGGTGATCTACTATATCAATCTATCCTTGGGGTACATTAGGACTTTAAGCATTTCATTTGCTTGGGAAGGGGAATTTTATCCTTTGAAAGAAAGATTTTGTGTATGAAAATGATTTTTAGGGTTTTGAAAATGTGTTTTCAAGTAAGTAAGGACACTTTGAAAGGAATGTTGATCCTTGTGGAGGATCATCCATGGAGATGAACTTCCATGGTGATCCTCTTGGATCTAGGGCAAGAAATGAACAAATTACATTTTCAAAGTATGAGATGCATGCATGGATGAGAGATATTTAGGGTAAGGAGAAGGAGGTTATACCTATCTTCTTTAGTGTTTGTGTTTGATTTTTGAATTTTGAAAGTGTTTGATGATTTGTGATTTGGGAAGATAATCAAGAGAAAAGAGTGACAATTCAAGGGAATTCTCACTATTTTCTCAAGTATTTTCGCCAAGGTGCAGCTGTGAATTGTGTTGTTGCTCTCTCAAATGAAAACTGAGGGGTTCAATTTATAGCCCTCTGAAATGTCGAAGATGTCTGTGCGGATATGTATGTAAGCGTGCCTGGTTCATTAAATGCTGCTCCAGGCTTTAGACAGGAAGAATATTTTTGTCAAACAAGCAACTGGCTGTTGACTGCAGCTTCCATTTCGGGATTTTACAATTCTTTTGCTTTTTTGAGACTCTTTTCTTGGTTTAACCTCAAATAGCAATCCCTAATTTACCCTTGCTTTGTTAGAAAATTTAGGAATTGTTAGGAATGTTAGGACTTTCGTTAATTTTCTAACGAAAATACTAACAACTCAAATTGGAGCACTTACAGTAGCCCCTCGGCGACGGTGCTTTCGAAGGAAGCGGGGTCGTCGATAAGAGTAAGGCTCCATATTTGACAGGATGATCAAGTGATCGAGTGGCTGAACCTGGCGATAGGCTACCTACGTATCCCGAATGGGAATCAAGCAGGCCGTAGTTCGGGTCTTTGACCCTGGAATGACTATTTTGAGGCGTCAACCTGGTGAGCGAGTTTTGCAGTCGATTGCTGAGAGAAACTCTGCTGGGGATAAGAGATGACCATTTTAGTCTGGTGGCTGAAATTGTATATCCGCTCTGCTGGGGATAGGAATGACCATTTTCGGTCTGATGGCTGGAGTTGTATATCCGCTCTGCTGGGGATAGGAATGACCATTTTGGTCTGATGGCTGAACCTAACGATAGGCTACCTACGTATCCCTAGTGGGAATCAAGCCAGTCATAGTTCGGGTCTTTCGACTATCTTCAGACGTCGACCCTAAAGTGACTATTTTGAGGCGTCAACCTAGTAATGATGGCGTTTTAGGTGCCTCAAACCTTAAAGATGGCGTTTTAGGTGCCTCAAGCCTTGATAATGGCGTTTTAGGTGCCTCGGACCTTAAAGATGGCATTTTAGGTGCCTCAGACCTTAAAGATGGCGTTTCAGGTGCCTCGGACCTTAAAGATGGCGTTGTAGGTGCCTCGGACCTTAAAGATGGCGTTTTAGGTGCCTCAGACCTTAATGATGGCGTTTTAGGTGCCTCAAACCTTAAAGATGGCGTTTTAGGTGCCTCAAACCTTGATGATGGCGTTGTAGGTGCCTCGAACCTTAAAGATGGCGTTTTAGGTGCCTCAGACCTTGATGATGGCGTTTTAGGTGCCTCGAACCTTAATGATGGCGTTTTAGGTGCCTCAAACCTTAAAGATGGCGTTTTAGGTGCCTCAAACCTTGATGATGGCGTTGTAGGTGCCTCGGACCTTAAAGATGGCGTTTTAGGTGCCTCAGACCTTGAAGATGGCATTTTAGGTGCCTCGGACCTTAAAGATGATGGCTTTTTAGGTGGACTTCATTTGAAGGGATCGATCTTACGTTTGCTGCCGGGGAAGAGGGTGACCGTATCGGTCGAGTGGCTGGACCTATGGTAGGCTTCCTACATATCCCGATTGGGGAATCAAGCCTTTACGTAGTTCGAAAACTGCTCGGGATTTCGTTGGCTTTCGTTGGGGAAAAATCGGGCTTACGTTTTACGGCCGTGGATGATAATGAGGAAAGAAACGGGATTCCGTTAACTTCGTTGGGGATTTTGTTAGCCTTTGTCGGAGAAATCGGACTTACGTTTTACTGCCGTTGATGATAATGATGAAAGAAACGGGATTCCGTTATCTTTCTCGGAGAAATCGGACTTACGTTTTACTGTCGTTGATGAAATTGATGAAAGAAACGGGATTCCGTTAGCTTTCTCGGAGAAATCGGACTTACATTTTACTGCCGTTGATGATAATGATGAAAGAAACGGGATTCCGTTATCTTTCTCGGAGAAATCGGACTTACGTTTTACTGCCGTTGATGATAATGATGAAAGAAACGGGATTCCGTTATCTTTCTCGGAGAAATCGGACTTACGTTTTACTGCCGTTGATGATAATGATGAAAGAAACGGGATTTCGTTATCTTTCTCGGAGAAATCGGACTTACGTTTTACTGCCGTTGATGATGAAAGAAACGGGATTCCGTTATCTTTCTCGGAGAAATCGGACTTACGTTTGACTGCCGTTGATGAAATTGATGAAAGAAACGGGATTCCGTTAGCTTTCTCGGAGAAATCGGACTTACATTTTACTGTCGTTGATGATAATGATGAAAGAAACGGGATTCCGTTATCTTTCTCGAAGAAATCGGACTTACGTTTTAATGCCGTTGATGATGAAAGAAACGGGATTCCGTTATCTTTCTCGAAGAAATCGGACTTACGTTTGACTGCCGTTGATGAAATTGATGAAAGAAACGGGATTCCGTTAGCTTTCTCGGAGAAATCGGATTTACGTTTTACTGCCGTTGATGATAATGATGAAAGAAACGGGATTCCGTTATCTTTCTCGGAGAAATCGGACTTACGTTTTACTGTCGTTGATGATGAAAGAAACGGGATTCCGTTATCTTTCTCGGAGAAATCGGACTTACGTTTGACTGCCGTGAAGGTTCCTTTGAAAGGGGGGTTAACTTTGGTTAACATTGGTTAACTCTTTTAAGTTGAGGACTAAATTGCAGAGTCCTGGAATTTTAAAGGGCAAAATGGTCTTTTTGACCCTTCATTTCTGTCCGCGCGGAGCTTAATGAAGCCCTGACAGGTTTAAATGAGGGGCCGCCCCCTTTCTCCTTCTCCCCCACCATTTTTCCAGTTTTTTACAAAATAAGAGAGAGAAAGTCGGGATTTCGCCATTTTTGGCCTAGGAGCTTCAAAATTCTTCCATTTTCTTTGATTTTTCAAGCAATGAAACACGGGGGAGTCGCTATTCAAGGCCAAGGACGTGGCCCGGTCGCGGAGAGGCGATTAGAAATTGTAAGGATGAAGAGGCATTACACACTTTCGCAATCGATTGCGGAGGAGCCATACCCCGATGCGTGGCAACATTGGGCCACTGATCCGAGTCTCCGAACGGTATACTTCGAATCTCTTCACTTCCTTTGTTGATTTTTGTTTGAAATTGATTTTTGGTGATTTTTTTTTTGTTTTTTCAAAAATTGATGTTCTTGGTGTTGAATCTTGGCTTTGATGATTTGCATGTTGTAATGAGTATATGGGTGACCCAAATATGCATTTTGTTTGGAAAAAGAATTGGCATTTTCGCCATTTTTTTTTAATTCGAAATTTGTAATTGAAAATTCGAAAATTGTGATTTGAAATTTGAAAATGATGTTCTTGACATTTGAAATTGAGATTTGCATGAGTGCATGCATTGTGTTTGAAAAGAATGGGCATTTTGCCATTTTTGAAATATGAGATGATAAAAATTCGCCCGAATCCGGGACGGACCCCCCCCCCCTCTTTTTTTTTGTTGCAATGAAATGACATGAATGTATGCATGTATGCCTCTTGTTTTTGTAAAAGCAGGAATTTTTTTTTTGCAATGGGATGATGAATGATATGAATGTATGTATGCATATGATTTTTTTTTTTTTTGAAAAGTGGGACGGATTTCCGCTTCCGTTGACTCCCGTGAATGTGGAAAGTTGTTTATGTGCACCTTTTATGCAAAATGGGACGGATTTTTTCTTCCGTTGACTCAATATTATTGACATGCTTTCTTCATGTATGAATGGTATTTGCTGAAAACTCTTTTCCTTTGCGCGAGAGAAATGGGGCTAGGTTCGTTGTATGCCGTTATGCTGCCCAATTTTTTTTTCAAAACTTTATGTTTATGATGCATGTGTATGCTTTTTGAACACAAATGCCAAATGCAGAATTTTTTTTTGACATTTTTGTTTCCCCCCCCCCTTTTTTTTTTTTAATTGTAGGGCGGAAACAGTTTCGTGACGGAGCAGCTGAATAAGATGAAGACTCGGGGATCGGTGGAGTCTGTGATTTACTTGTGGGACCGGCTTCCGGTTTTGGGCAGAGGAGCGATGATGAGTCCTAGACAGATCGTCATTGAGACTGGATTGTACGAGTTCATCGAGTGCTTGAGGGGGCCGGGTCAAGTTCCCCAAGAGTAAGGGCCTCGATCTTTGCTTTGGCACAAGATTGGTGGGACGTGACCCACACATTCCATTTCTTCGGGGCGAGGCCACGGTCACACCTTCGATTACGCCGCGACATTACGGGCATGTCCTTTAAAGGACTGAGCATTGAGTGGAGAGACGGCTACGCGATCCGGGATCCGCAGTGCCCTTCTAGGATTTTCCCCTATTCCCAAAAAGGGGATGGGGATGGAGTACGCCTGTGGTCCACGGGAAGATCGTGGAGAGTATTGGGAGCTACGAGGCCGGGGATGAGAGGATAGGCGCTGAGCGCATTGATGTGGCCTTTTTATGGTTTGCCTTTTCGAGCACGCTATTTGGACATGCCAAGGGGACTACTGCTTTTGCTTTGCCGAGGTCCCCGGAGGATGTGGGGATGGCCGGAGAGGTATCTTGGGGAGAGGCAGGGCTGGCAGAGCTATATTTTGCTCTGGATCGATATAGCCGAAAGGCTGTCAGCTCTTTGACGTGCTTTGAGTTCCCTCTGGAGGTACAAGCTTTCTTTTTTTGCTTTCCCTCTTTTCTTTAAGCACGTATTCTTAATTGATTTGATCTTTACCTTTCGCAGGTATGGGCTCTGGAGTTTTTTCACGTCACGATGTGGCGGCAGCCGGCGGAGTACATCGGGGCGTATCCGGCCATGCTTTCTTGGTCCATGTATGCCCGGGAGAAGAAAGGTTCTAGGGGGCGCACGACCCTCAAGTACTCGGATTGCCTGCCTTTGACGAGGGCTGAGACAGATGAGGGGATCATATTCTACCCCTGGGACCGTTTCGATGTGGAGCAGCTGAAGGGTGCTGAGAGATGGACCGTGGAGCGGAGGATCTTGAGAGGCTTGACCTGCGACGTATATTATCTAGGGGAGAGAGTGACGCGCCAACATGGCGTGGGTGTGCCTCCGATGGCTCCGGTGGAGCCTCCTACTGATATGATGCATCCGAGTGAGAACTCGGAGACATGGGATGATTATCGAGGCGGACAGCACTTCTCGAGGTTCGTGGCGATCGAGGAGTACTCACGATTTGTCTTGTGGAGGCTGAGGATGCCTCAGGTTCTTGAGAGAGAGGGATTGGGGGTTGTGCGGTACCCTCGATCGAGCATTTCGTATGTCCAGACGGGTCAGCCGAGAGTACAGATCCCTGTCCCTGATCGGGTTCCACGAGCTTTTCGGCCTCGTCCGGATATGAAGGTATGGCTTCTCCTTCTCCTCTTTTTTTTTCTTCTGTCTTTTCCTTTCTTTCCTGTCATCATTTTTCGCCTTAATTATCTCTGACGCTTTTGTTTCCGTGCAGTTCCCGACCAAGGTGGTGGAGAAGCTGACGAATCAGGTGATCGGGGCCAAGAGGTTTATCAAGAATATGGTTATTTGTGGGTCTTCTCAGTAAGGTGAGGAGACGAGCATAGCCGGCGCCTGTCGAGCGAGAGACTTCCCCTATTCCTTCCGAGCCTTCTTCCGAGACTCCTCTTTCTCCTCTCATAGATCCCGCAGTGGTGCCGCTTCGGACCACGTCATTCTCGGGGATTCGTATGGACAGGGACATGTCTGGAACCACGGTGGGTCTTCTTCGCACGTCCGGGAATCCGACGCGTTTTCGTTCGGATACGACTTCTTTGCGGATCTTGGCTTGCCGTATCAGGGTGTGCCGGTTGGTCCAGACGAGCCTTCCTCCAGAGACGAGGACGATTCTGAGCCCGAGATATTCATGGCCACTGAGGAGGCGGGCTCGAGCCGCAAGAGGGATCGGGGGAAAGCGCCAGCCACCGAGGATTCTGACTGACGATCTTCTGAGACCGATTTCTGAGACTGTACCTATTTTTTTGACAGATACAGTTTTTTTTTATGTACACTCTTTTTTTTTTGGAATGTAATAATTTAGGATTTTATTTTATTTTATGAATGCAATGTTGTATGAATGCACTGTTGCATGAGCCCCGGTTTTTTGGCAAGGGTGTGAGTGTTTGGTATATGAACTGTTTGGGCAGGTTTTGCACAAGGTTCGAGCAGCTGGGATGAAAATATTCCTCCGTTGTGCAGCAGTTTGAGTTGTTGCAGATTTTTTTTCTGGGCGACAATTCCGTCTGCGCGGACGGGTTCGACATCTGACAGGGTTCATTTATTTCGGTGGTTGGATCTGGTTTGGTCCATAAATTCCGTTGAGACTTCGTCTTCTCCAGTTCAAAATTACTGAAAATCCGAGAGAGAGGCCAAAAAAGCCATGGAAATGTCCAAATTTTCCCCAAAATTGCCCAAAGAAAAGTAAATGTTGTTCTTTGAAAAGTTCAAGGAGTGGTGTAGGGAGATTATGCACGAGAGGAGGTCATTTTTCGAAGAGAGGTACAAGATAAAGTGCTTGTGGTCCCTCAAAGAATTGGTTCCGGACTATGATCTTTTGAGAGCTTCTTCCTCATTTTGGGATACTAGAAGGCATGTCTTTTGCCTTTCTTACAATGAAGTGGTTCCGACCATTGAAGAATTTCGGGCTTTGCTTGGTGGCCCGTAGGTGGAAGAGATTGCGATTCCTTTGCCCGGAGGAGCTTCTTTTGTTGACGAGTTGTGCAACCTTCTTCATCTTTCTCCGGAGGAAGCACAAGGTATGATCCGTAGTCCCGATCATTTTGATATTTTCGGTCTTCCTGATAGATTTAGGGGCTTAGGCTTGATTGAAGATGCCTATTGGGACGCTTTTGCCCTCTGCATGTTTGGGACCTTGTTTATGGTATACTCTTTTGGGATTTGTCATCGGGCTCTGCTGGATGTGGTTGTTCACTGTCGCTTGGGCCGAGATGTTGCGCCTTTGATCTTGGGAGAGACTTTTCATGATCTCGACAGGTTGGCTACCGGGAGGCGGTATATGCACGGTGGCAGCCCGTTTCTCTTGACTCTGTGGCTGATGGAGCGCCTGAGGGTTCTTCGAGAAATTTCGGATATGATCAAGCCTTGGACATTTGCCAGGAGAGGGGTTATTGTGGATTTTGATGATCAGGGCTCGTGGGAGCATTGGATGGCTGGTCGCCGGACTGAAGATATCAGATGGTCGGTGCCTCATTGGTGGGTGGAGACTCGGAGAGTACTTCAGGATGGGTCTCACGTGGTTATGCTTCCGGGACTTTCTCAGTCCAGCTTCTACATTTCGGCTCTGGTTCTGAGACAGTTTGGCTTGGAACAGGTTCCTTTGGAGGACTTTGATGATATAGCCACTAGGGTGGTGGCTTCTGCTTCTATGGATGATCCTTCGGTGTTTTCATTTCTTTCCCGAGTATGGAGGTATGACGTCTTCCCTCCTCGGGTTATCCTCAGGCGTCCGAGACCTGTGTTTCTGACCACTTGGTATTTGGATTGGTACGAGAGGCATTTGGGAGAGACTCAGATGGCTATTTTGAGACGGCGTGAGGCCATGGTGGGTGCGGAGGACCTGATAGTTTCGGAGAGGAGGAGGGCCGAGGCGAGGGCCAACCCTTATGACAGGAGCGGAGATGTTGTGACCGACTATGAAGCTTATGTCAAGAGACAGGAGAGGAGGACTCCTATGTTACCAGCTCGGCTGCAAGAGATGAGAGATGATGCTAGGGATACTAAGGCCCTGACAGAGGCTGGTTTGATAGATCATGTTCCTACACCAGAGCTTGGTAGGAGGAAGACCGACATTTTTCCTGTTCAGAGGAAGAAGACCCGAAGGGGGAAGAAGAGGGGAGAAGCCAGTACGAGTGGCTTGGAGTGACCTCGAGGTTTCCGAGTATCCCTTTCTTGTCGTAGCAGACACATTAGTTTGATTATGTATCTTAGTTTCTTTTAGCAGGTTGCCAGTTGTAGGAATGAACCGAGCTTAGACTCATCAAAGAGGTTTTAACTGTAATGAATATGTGAATTGCTTTAGAGTTTTTCGAGACGCTTTCATGGTCTGATCAATGTATTGATGTCAAAGTATGACTTTTATTTGTGTTTTAGACCGAACTGTTTCCGGCTGCCTACGTTCCCTTCGGACAAAAGGGCTCAGGTCTTCGTAGTTCGACCCAGTTAATTTGTTTTTTTTTTTTTTGTGCAACCCTATTTTTTACCTAGGCCGCCCTTTTCGGGTTTTCAACCTAGTTGGGTATTACTCTTTTAGCACTCTTTTTCTTTGTTTTTTTTTTTGTTTGGATTTGACTCAGTGTTTTATGCGTAGTATCTGCGCTGCTTATCACCATTCACCGGGTGTACAAAAGGATTTCTGTCGAGGTCTGCAAGTTGCATGGCCCCTCCGGAGAAGATCTTCTGGACGACATATGGCCCGACCCAGACGGGCTCCCATTTGCCAAGCGGGTTGATGCGGATAGGGGGTTTCTCTTTCAAAACGAGATCACCCTCTCGGATCTCCCGATGCTTTACTTTCTTGTCGAAGGCTCTGGCCATCCTTCCTTGGTAGGCTCGGATGTGTTCCATGGCCTTCAATCGGCGTTCATCTAGTAGAGCCAATTCATCATGGCGACTTTGGAGCCATTCGACCTCATTGATTTGACTTTCAAGCAGCACACGGAGTGAGGGAATCTCTAGCTCGATCGGGAGCACGGCTTCCATCCCGTAGGTGAGGGCAAACGGTGTCTCCCCTGTTGCGGTTCTGACTGATGTCCTGTAGCCCCAGAGTGCCAGGTGTAGCTTCTCGGGCCAATCTCGACCTCGAACAGCCATTTTTCGGATGATATTTTCCAGAGTCTTATTTGCTGCTTCGACGGCTCCGTTAGTTTGGGGCCTGTAGGGAGATGACTTGTGATGGGTTATTCTGAACTCTGCTAGCAGCTTGTCGCATTCCCCTTCAAAGTGGGATCCATTATCTGAGATGATTTCGGCCGGCAACCCGTATCTGCATACGATGTTCTCTTTGATAAAGAGGGCTACTTTCCTTGAGTTGAGGACCTTGTAGGATTTGGCTTCGACCCACATTGTGAAATAGTCTACTGCCACCAGGACGAATTCGTGGTCGTTGCTGCCTGATGGTGTGATTTTGCCTATGACATCGATTCCCCAAGTGACGAAGGGCCAAGGGGTTGTCATGCAGTATAACTCGTGAGGAGGCAAATGATTGAGGTTTGAGTACCGCTGGCATTTGTCGCAGCTTTTGACGAACTGGATGCAGTCAGTTTCTATGGAGATCCAAAAGTACCCCATTCTCAATATGATCTGCATCAGGGCCCGAGCATTCATGTGGGGGCCGCAGGTACCACCGTGTATTTCCTTCATGAGTTCCTAGCCTCTTGCTTGCTGATACACCGCAGGAGAGGGCCTTGATAACGTTTCTTGTACAGCATATCTCCCAAAAGAACATAGTGGGAGGCGAGTCGCTTCAGATCTAAGAGGCCCTTTGCCTTGATTCCCTCTTTATATTCTCCATCTTCATTTTTTAAAGAGGCTTCGCCGTTCTTTAAGTACTGATAAATCTGAGTATACCAGGGATCGTTGGCTAGTTCGGCCTCTACTTCGATTTCAAAGCAGTAAGCGGGGTTTTCTCTTCTCCCAACTCTGAATGGTTTGAAAGACTTTCCTTCAGGTATTTCAACGAGAGAGGCTAGCGTTGCCAGGGCATCTGCGAATCTGTTGCGATCTCTGGGCAAGTAATGGAAGCTGATTTCCTTGAATTGAGTTACTAGCTCTTCCATGTAAGTGTGATATTTCTACAGACCCGGGTCCACGGTCTTCCATTTGTTAGAGACCTGGTTGATGATGAGGGCAGAATCACCGTACACTTCTAATTCTTTGATATTTCTTTCAAGGGCGGCTTCCAACCCGGCTATGCAAGCCTCGTATTCGCAAAGATTGTTGGTGACCTTGAAGTTCAATCTACCGCTATGGGGGTGTGCTCGTCGCAGGGATCGACCGAAGCATTCCTATTCCATTCCCCCTTTTGTTTGACGCCCGTCGAAGAAGAGTTGCCGCCGATTTTCTCCTTCTAGAGCAAAGATTCCATCATCAGGAAATTGAGGTTCAGGTCCTCGGGACTCATCACTTGGGAAGTCGGCCAACTGCTCTGCCATTACCCGCCCTTTCACAGATTTTCTTGATATATAAGTGATGTCATATTCAGCCAAAAAGAACGACCATTTTGCCAACCTCATGGAGATGGAAGGCTTGTCGAACAGATATTTGATGGGGTCTATCTTTGAGACGAGATGCATAGGGTGAGATTGCATGTAGTGTTTCAGCTTTCCCACTACCCAGACCAGGCCTGCGCAAGTCTTCTCACAAGCAGAGTAATTGAGTTTGCTCCCTTGAAGCTTTCTGCTCACGAAATGGATGGCATTATCGACCTTGGAATCTTTCTTTTCTTGAGCTAACATAGCCCCAATTGTTGTGTCCGTGACAGTTAGATATAGCAACAGTGGCTTTTGCTGATGTGGCGGGCAAAGGATCGGGGGATTCACAAGGTATGCCTTGATCTGTTCAAAAGCGAGCTGGCATTCTGGAGTCCATTCTGTGTAGGCATTTTTCTTCATCAACTTGAAGATCGGCTCACAGATCGAGGTCAGCTGATTTATAAAGCGGCTTATGTATTGCAGTCTTCCCATGAAGGATTTTACTTCTGTCAGTGTCCGGGGTGGCTTCATTTCAACTATGGCCTTGATTTTCTGGGGGTCTACTTCAATTCCCCGTTCTGTCACCATATATCCTAGCACCTTGCCCCGTCTTACACCGAAGGTGCATTTGGCTGGATTCAGTCTCATGTTGTGGTCTCGGAGGCGGCCGAAGAATTTTCTCAGATCAGCAAAGTGCTGGCCATCCGAGCCTTTGGAGTGTATTATCATGTCGTCCACATAGACCTCAATTTCTTTGTGGATCATGTCTAGGAACAAAACTGTAGCTTCCCTCTGGTACGTAGCCCCAGCATTCTTTAGTCCGAACGACATAACCGTGTAGCAGTACGTACCCCAAGGGGTTGTGAAGGCTGTCTTGGCTTGATCTTCTTCTGCCATTTTGATTTTGTTGTAACCGGCAAAGCCGTCGACGAAGGATTTAACTTCATGTTTGGCCGTGGAATCTACCAGAATGTCGATGTTTGGCAGGGGGAAGTCATCTTTCGGACTAGCTTTGTTCAAGTCTCTGAAATCTACGCAACATCGGATCTTTCCGTTGGCCTTGGTTACCGTTACTATGTTGGAAAGCCATGTAGGATATTCAATGACCCTGATGAACCCTGCTCTGAGCATCTTTTCTATCTCTTCCTTCACTTGTAGGAACCATTCGGGCTTAATTCTTCTTAGTTTCTGCTTCACTGGCTTGACTTCTGGGTCGAGCGGTATTCGGTGTTCAACTATGGAAGGATCGAGGCCAGGCATATCTTTATAGGACCATGCGAACACATCCACGAATTCTCTTAGAAGCTCAATCAGAGCGTCCCTTTCGCCCCTTCGAAGAAACTACCAATCCGCGTCTCTTTAGGCTCTTCCGCAGCTCCTCGCATTCACACTTGTCAAAATCTCTTCGGCAGCTTGAGCTCGATTTTCCTCTTTCCGAACAACCTGCTTAAAGATTTCTTTGATATATTGTTCGTTTCATGTGTCTGCTTCTTTATCTAGTGAATCATTATTAACCATTTTTAAGTTATTAGTTAATTTATCATTAGTTAAAGTGGCAATCAAGGGATACTCAGAAAGGTTCGTCATTTCATTAAGAACGAAGGGAAATACAGCATTGGCTACAATTTCGTAGTCTTCAGGCGTAAGGCCATCGGACGACTCGAGAGACTCAAACTCAACAATGAGAGACTCGGAGGACTTTACAAAAGTTGACACAAAGGGACGGGGGACCAATCCAAGCTTGGTGATCATTTCTTCTTTGGTCGCGGATGGGCCTGAGAGAGTTTCCCAATTCCTTAATGGCATCGCTGTCAGTGGCCTCATGACTCGGGGGTTATCTTGTTTCTGTTCTCCTTCCTCAATCATTGCTACCATCTCTTCGTCTCGAATCCGTAATCAATCGGGTCCGGCACCTGAAAACCGAGCATATGAATGTAGGGATCTTCTTGCGGATCTGTCGCATCCTCAATTCTGGAGAATTCTAACTCGTCACAATCTGACCGCTCAATCCAGATGTAAGGACGTATTGTGTCTTGTTGTGCTGCTGGAAAAATCTCATGCCCCATGCTCGAGCGAAAAGGCTTAGCGGTAGTTCTTCGAGGAGGACGTCCCATACGATGTTCATACATTCGAGTCGAGTCTGCCGGTATTTGTCGACTTTTATCATGAAAATCTCTTCGCTTGGCGAGGCCAAAGAACGGGTTTGAAGAACGCTGACAAATCTCTGATTGGAGACTGGAGGTTTGTGTGCTCGTATCATGGCGGTATTCAGTGTTTCTTTCCATTCTGCCTCCAAATGTTGGAAATAGCAATTGAACTTGATAAATCGAACTGCTTCAGGGTCTGCCCGCTTGAGTTCGTTGACATAGTTGGCATCACCGGATTCTGGGGGATTCTGATGAGACTTGCCCCGATAGTCCCTTGGTCGATTTGGAAGAGGTAGCCCCGATGTCTGGCTACGAGCATGCTTGGCGACGGTCTCGGCTTCGTTCCCTATGAGGAAACTATCACCCCTAATGACTTCAAGGTCCCCCTGCCGGTTAATGAACTTGACGCATTGATGGAGAGTGGAGGCTATGGCTTTCATGTGGTGTAACCAAGGGCGCCCCAACAGAGTTGTGAATTCGGATGGGATGTCCATTACATGGAATTTTGCTGGTACCATTTGGGTTTCGAACCAGAGTTCCAGAACCACCGTCCTCAAGATGGGACGAGACGTGCCATCGTAGGCCTTGATTGACCGTGTAGATGGGATCATGTGCCTTTCATTGATGCGTAGGGCCCTCATCATGCTGAGGGGAAGGACGTTAACGGCTGATCCATTGTCCACCAATACCCCAGGGAGTGATACGGTGTTGAGCCAAATAGTGATGTACAAGGCTTCATTGTGTTTGGAGACATCTCTTGGCAAATCTTCATCGCAGAAGGTGATCATGCTACCATATAGTCGGGGATCATAGATTTGGTCCTTGTCTGGAGAAAGAGAGTCATCAAGCCAGTCACTTCGTGCCTTTTTCTTGCGAGGTAGAACCTTTGCTGAAGCCCTTGGGTTATGTTGAGGCCGTTTGTGGCGGTTGTCGTCCCTGGGCCAAGATATTGATTGAGTGCGAGCGCCAAACCGGCGTTGGTCTTTCTTTGTCCTGCATGCGCCTGGAGCCGGACAAACCGAATCTTGACCGACTCCCGCGGGGGTTAGACTTCGATTGGCAGAAAAATTACCTGCATCTACAATATTCGGTGTTCGAAGGTCTCAACTCTATCGTTGGCAAGGCTTTTCGGCTTTTCTACCCCCGTTTGCTTGGGGAAGACCGGCCGGAGTAGAGTACATAGTAATCAAATCCCCTGCATGGCTCCCCGAGCGTACCCACACCGGTATCACCGGCCTCGAACCTCTCTTTCAATTTTTGCCGGGAGGAAATTTTCTTCTTCTTAAGAGGACGGTCCTCGTGTATCCAATCCCGATAGTCCCTTTCAAGGCAATGGGCAACATGTATATCCCACCAAATGTGCCCTACGGCTGGTGGTGGATTTGGGACCTCGGGTTGAGCGGTGCTGGAATGACTTTGAGTTGAACTGGTCCGGGGAGATCTGCTATTGGGCTCATCGGGAAGCAAATGGTTGGACTCCGCCGGGTAATGAGAGGTATTAAGAGCCGGGGGAACAGGCACATATTTGTCCTTCAAGGGAGCCCCAGTCAGGTGGGGGATTGACAATGTTCCGAAATGACGTGTGGCCTCTTCGATCCAGGCCTGCTGTTTATTCTGGCGTTCCTCGAGAGCCCTGATGGCTAACCATATTTCCTCTGTTTTTTCCCAATCTCCGTTCCCCTTACTGATTTTTGCGGGATCGGTATCACTCCGAGAGGGGACACCTGATGGCTGCTGAGGTATGCCGAGCTGCTCCATCTCTGACTGCTGTTGGAATGGCGGCCCTTTGAATTGCTGTTTGGGGGTTAGTTGCCCTGTAAGTCGACGGGCAGGAGTCCCGGCGGTGGAGACATAGGAATCTTGTGGTGGCATCTTGACATATCCAAGACGGCTGAGAGTGGGAGGAGGGCTTTCTTTCTTCTTTATGGTAAAAGTGCCATTGGGATTGAGGCTGGCGGCCAAACCGTGGCTCTTAATAGCCTCCACAAGGCTATTCAGTGTGTTTAGCAAGCAGCCTCATCTCGTTCGGCTAACCGATTCCACCGGCTGCCGTCCCGAGGGGTCCCGGAGGCGGAGTGACATTGTCCCCATCGTTACCGGTGATGCGAGACATTCCGAAACCCGGAGTCGGAACAAACGGTGAAGCCGACGACGCGCTTGACTCTTCCTAACCGATCAAACGGTGACCCGGTGCCCAAAACCAAGCTTTCAGGCGGAGCCGCGGGGAAAGACACGAGGGTTCGATTTTTTTTTGGGATTGAAGGGGGGTAGGTGTTTGGGCTTTGGGCTCATGCAACATGCAGTTATTTGTTCTTGTTTACTTAAAACGTATTTTATTAACCTAATCGGTTGGAAAAGATTGCTCTTCTTTTTCGCAAACTACTCGGATCCCGGATCAGTGGGCCCCATCGCACGCCTATAAGCCCCTCGTATTCCATCTCAGTATTGCGACTTCCCCAAGGACATGGGGAGAGGGTCCTATAGGGCAAGCGGGTCCCACCGACCGAAAATGAAAACGATCCTAAAAGTCTGGCGGGTAATCTAGTCTTAACGAGCATTCGATGTAAATTACGGACAAAGCTGACGTCAAAGTCAAGATCATGTCCGAGGGCTCGACAAAAAGTCGGCATGATTCGGACTGATAACTGTCCACAATTGATCTTGACTTGTCGTCAATGAGGCCGTAATTAGGCATGGAATAATCGTTAATTCTTGATGACTCGTGTCATGCCGGGAGTCGGTGTATAATTTGTGCGCCGAGTCAAAGTCAAGGCGCTGGCCAATATCTCGGTCAAAGCCCGTGACGGAAAACCGCAGTAACTTCGACCGATTAGGGTCCCGAAAGATATTGACTTGGTAGGCCGACTAAGGCTTGAAAGGAAAGGTCTATACACGTACAGGGCATGACATGCACTGACTAAAAACCAACCGGGTCTCGGACAAAGTGTGTCACGGACAAGTGCATGGTCGACACGAGGCTCCATGGGATGTTTGGGTAGTCCCGTGCTTGCACCGAGAGGCGTAATAAGACCAAATGGGCCGCTACAGGGATTTCCCCGGGTTAGGGACGTAGTGTGCAGTGTAAGGCCAAGTGCGCGTAGTGTGCAAGCAGTCTATCTTCTTTTTCTGAGTAAAATAGAAATTTTCGCATGTGTCTTAAAAAGTATGATGCATGCACAAAATGATTTTTTTTTTTTTGAAACCTTTTTTTTTTTTTGAATTTCTTTTTTTTTTGAAAATTTTTTTTGAAAATCTTTTTTTTTGAAAGCAAATGAACACATAAGCACATAAGCACATAATTCAAAATTCAAGGCAACGGGTCCGATAGTCAAAATTTTGACTTTTTCCGAGGCGACCAAAACAACACGAAAATGTGAAAAACCAACACACACACACAACAAATGGTTTCAAATGTCGGGACGGAAGTTTGACCCACAAAAAGCTTTTCTCCTTTTTTTTTTTTTTTGAAAAGATAAAATTTATTTCTTCCCCAGCAGAGTCGCCACTGTAACGATGTGCCACCGCGGAAAAAATTGGTTTTTCGTTTCTTTGAAAACCAAATGAAACCGGAAAAACAGAGTCACCACGCCATTTTTGTTTAAAGGGCCAAAACTTTGAAAAATGCCCGAGATTAGAGATTTGGGTTCGGAGGTCACGTTACACGCCGGGAAAAACGTTAGTGTTCACCCGGAATGCCTCGTAAAACGAGTCTTCCAAGCATTAAAAACCGTTTGTGTGTGTGTGTGTGTGTGTGTGTATTTTTTTTGGCCAAAATAAGTTCAAACTGAAAAGTAAAAATTGAGGACTCTTTGTAAGACTTTGAAAAAACCCCATGATTTTTTGTATGATTTTTGGGTTGAGTTTTGGTACTCAAAAGATTTTTTGAAGTTGGAAACCAATTCTGCCAGAATGAAAAAGGCAGTGAACACTTGATTTTAAAATGGGTTTAAGGGCTTTAAAACTTCAAAATATGGGGAAAGTCAGAGAATGAAAGTTGTTCAAAACACCTTAAATAAGGTTTCTGTAAAAGAACTTTCCCATTTGGAGATGATTTGGTGGACCAAAACCTTCTGGAAATCTCAAATATGAAATCTGGGTTTCCAGAGACTGATGAACTGACTTTTAAAAGATAATTTGAAAAATGGAGTTTTACTCACGAAAAAAATAAAGTAAAAATATTTCTGGAAATCTCTGGATGTTGGCTACAAAATGTATTTTGCAGTTAACACCAAATTCCAAGTTCTTCTGTGTCCAAAAATTAGACCATGGACAGAGGTTTTAGAGAAAGGCTACTGGACAGCAACTTTCTCTTGAAGAAAAACATGATTTAAAGGGGGTTTGGCATCCATGCTTGTCCCCATTTCCCTAAGCTTTGATTCGTGATCACTAAAAATTTTAGTGGTGATCTACTATATCAAGCTATCCTTGGGGTACATTAGGACTTTAAGCATTTCATTTGCTTGGGAAGGGGAATTTTATCCTTTGAAAGAAAGATTTTGTGTATGAAAATGATTTTTAGGGTTTTGAAAATGTGTTTGCAAGTAAGTAAGGACACTTTGAAAGGAATGTTGATCCTTGTGGAGGATCATCCATGGAGATGAACTTCCATGGTGATCCTCTTGGATCTAGGGCAAGAAATGAACAAATTACATCTTCAAAGTATGAGATGCATGCATGGATGAGAGAGATTTTGGGTAAGGAGAAGGTGGTTATACCTATCTTCTTTAGTGTTTGTGTTTGATTTTTGAATTTTGAAAGTGTTTGATGATTTGTGATTTGGGAAGATAATCAAGAGAAAAGTGTGATAATTCAAGGGAATTCTCACTATTTTCTCAAGTATTTTCGCCATGGTGCAGCTGTGAATTGTGTTGTTGCTCTCTCAAATGAAAACTGAGGGGTTCAATTTATAGCCCTCTGAAATGTCGAAGATGTCCGCGCGGATATGTATGTAAGCGTGCCTGGTTCATTAAATGATGCTCCAGGCTTTAGACAGGAAGAATATTTTTGTCAAACAAGCAACTGGCTGTTGACTGCAACTTCCATTTCGGGATTTTACAATTCTTTTGCTTTTTTGAGATTCTTTTCTTGGTTTAACCTCAAATAGCAATCCCTAATTTACCCTTGCTTTGTTAGAAAAGTTAGGAATTGTTAGGAATGTTAGGACTTTCGTTAATTTTCTAACGAAAATACTAACAACTCAAATTGGAGCACTTACACCATGCTACTACTAAGTTTATCTAGAATTGCAATATAGGGCCCATAGTATCAAAAGTTACAATTTAGTAAACTATATTCACACAAAATTGTAATCCAAGGAAATTTTGAATATATGTTATAAATGACAAACGACAGTTAACAAAATATAATGAAATAGATGAAATATTAAAAACTTGCACTGGCCACCCCAAAAACTCAATAATTATCTATTTGGCACTTGACATGCTAAAAGTTTTCTAATGTAAAAATTAAGAGGTTAACAATAGATTCTTTGGCGCCGATCATCATTTCAAATATGTCAGATATGGAAACGAATTTGGAGGAGTCAACAATGGATTCTTCCTTCTCCCCTTCTCTGTCACCCCCATTAAAGCAACTTCCCCCACCCCTCCCCACAATGTTGACCAACCTCTCTCCACTTTTGTCTGTTGTTCGACTTCCTCCATTAATTCCCTATTTCTCCTCATCCTCTTTCCTCCACAGATCTGGGTATGAAATCAGATTTCAAACTCTTTTTTTTTCTTCTTTTTTCTTTTTAAATATCTGAATTTGAAGTTTTGTAGTTGGTTCTTTTGATATGAATTTGGTCCAAATTTTCTTTGATTCTGAGTACAATTTTTTTTTGAATCTGAATTTGGTCTATTATCTTTAAAGGATTTGATCCCTTTTTAATTTGAATTTGGGTATTTGTTTTTTCAAGATTGTGCTTGGTTTTGATGAAGGTATAAAGAAGGTAGCTGATAAATATGCGTATTATGATACAAGCCGAGCCTTCATCTAACTAGATCTCAATGTTGAGGATAAGTTTCTTAGGAGCAACTCTGCTGTAGATTGGCACTTAACGACAGAAAATTCTGCGTTGCACTCCAGGGTATGTAAGAATATATGTAGTCAAACTTTATTTAGGGTCATCTGTTGTTTTTCTCTATATACATATTTTTTTATTTTTAAAAAAAAATATTGAATCTTCCCGGTCTTCCCCCCTTCAGACTTGCAGTTGAAAGTTGGTTACCCAGTTATTTTAATGAGAAATCTTGCACCAATAAATGGTCTTTACAATGGAATAAGATTAAGAATCGTTCAATGTGGACGACATATTATTGAGGTTGAAATCCTTACCGTAGGTAAAGCAGGCAACTTGGTATTCATACCAAGAATTTCTCTTACACCCTCATCTTCTGAACTTACTATTCCTATTACAAGACGACAATTTCCAATTAGATTATCCTTTGCAATGATTATAAATAAATCACTAAGTCAATCAGTTAAATTTGTAGGCATTGATATTCGGACGCTGGTGTTTACTCACAACCAACTATAGGTTGCGTTATCTCGATTTACTACATTCAATAGGATAGTGGTCCTTTTACCCTCAAAAGATGACATATATACTACAAATATTGTTTATAATGAAGTTCTTCTTTAAGGTTTTAACTTCAGTGTTATGGTAAATTGTTATTATATTTACATAAATTGTTATGGTAAGTAGTTACTATATATTTATTAATCTAAAACATGCTTCAAATAGATTCCCACACGTTTGACAGAAGATTTACAAGGTACTAAACCTTCGATAGATTCTTCATAATTTACTCCACCCCGCTTGACTTATAACGATATCTGGGATGACTCAATTTTTGTCGCGTTAGCGGTATGTTTATATATATATATATATATATATATATATATATATATATATATATATATATATATATATATATATATATATATATATATATATATATATATATATATATATATATATTCGAATATAATGCATCATATATAGGAAACAACAGATTAATTTATTACTGTCAAGCAAATAATGGATGTTATTTCTATATTTTTTATTCTCTTAATAATTTATGATTGATTTTCATTGAAATAATTGAGTCATTGAAAGATTCATATTTATTTCCCAAAGCTAAAGATTTTGTTTTTTGATTGGTTCATTCTTTTTTATTCTTTAACATGCTCTAAATGTTTTTCCTTCTACGAGTATTTATTGATCTCAATCTGTACATTTATTATGCATGACAATGTTTGATGTTGATCTTTCGTCCAATTTCAGACTTCTGAATTTGATGTTCTTAAATATGTTGTTGGATTTTTTTCGTGGAAAATTGTTTTTGTTTAATATTTATATATGGTGTTGGGATTTTCTGAATAGGCTTCTTAAGGAAATAACAAAGAGAGATGAGAAAGATAACAGGAAATATAACGGAAATTGAAAAACAAACCACAAATAGTCGAGTCTTGTGTTTAACACAATTTCCGTAAGAAGTATTTGTCTCGCACGGGTGCTTACGGTTGATGACAAACTTCTCGTGAGATGAAACGACTTCTAATTGTTAATAGGAGCACACCAAATTAACAATTCTAACGAACAATAGAAAGTTTGGAACTTTGGACTTGAAGGAATTTGATGCAACAATATGAAATGATTAGGCTATGTTAATCTATCTCAAATGTAGGTAGAGAGGCTCAAATGATTGTATGTATGAATTGAAATTCGGAGGGAAAGTATATAAGGAGAGTTAAGGGGTTTGTGTCTTTTCCCTTGAAAAGGCACAACTTTTCTTTTGAATTGGCACCTGTTCAGGAACTGCTCGGCCGAGTCAAGGGACTCGCTCGGCCGAGCGCCAAGCTGCACGGCCGAGTCAAGGAACTCGCACGGCCGTGTCAATCACACTGCTCGGCCGAGCAAGGCATATGCCTCGGCCGAGCAAGATTGTCCAGAGACTTGGCCAACTTGCTATGCTCTGCTCGGCCGAGTCAAGGACTCTGCTCGGCCGAGCACATCAAACCTCATCAAAAAAACCCTTTAAACAACTCTCGTTAAGTTACAAATCTTTTGTCATTAATTTCTCATTCACCCGGAAATGGTTTTGAGACAATAAATGAGATTCATAATCTACACTAAATGTAGAATACATTTTGTAACTTACTTCGTTAACAAATAACGAATTCCGTTGGAAGTTAACGAACTTCCGTTAGAAAATTATGTCAACAACAAGTCAAACTTAACTTTCGTTACCCATTTCCAACAATCCCCCACATGAATGAAAATTAATGCATGTATGCAATTTCGTCCAAAAGTTCCGGCGAACCATTATTACATCGGGATAGATAGCTTATGGCTTTGAATCTCCCTTAGTGAAATATTATCGGATATACTAGCCATTTGGTAGCGAGTCGCTTTGAACCAGTGACTGTATGATGTATACCAAGACAACAATACTCACATAATAATAGCTCTAACAGTTTATTGTTCTCACATTTTGTCCATTTTGGCCCTGGACCGTATCTCATTTCATAAGCGTTCACATTAGAAGCGGCCATGTTACTTCTCGCTTATATAGGTGTTTCATACTATAAGGAGTATCCTGCACTACTCCACCCGTAGGTATAGGAATCATTAAAAGTTTTCTCAACTTATCCTCACCACCGCGAGTGCTTATATTTGGATGTTCTGGGAATGAGTATTCAACATCTCCAGGTCATTCAACCGAGTTGTTGTTTCCAAGTGATTCTACTAGAACTTATAGCTTGGTTGTCTCATTGAACCAAGGGCATGGGATCTCCAATTCTCAAGGTTGAGTGTCCACTATGAGTTCTTTTATTGTGGGTTTTAAGCCCATTCCCCTTAACAGTTTATACAGTTGATCTCTATTTATACCTTTCGTAAACGGATCCGCTATGTTATCATTTGACTTCACATAGTCAATTGTGATAACCCCATTCTTGATTAATTGTCTAATGGTATTATGTCTACGACGGATATGTCTAGACTTACCATTGTACATACTGCTCTGTGCCCTTCCTATTGCTGATTGACTATCACAATGTATTAGTACAGCAGGAACAGGTTTATTCCAACAAGGAATGTCCTCCAGGAAGTTCTTAAGCCATTCTGCTTCTTCTCCCGCTTTATCTAAAGCTATAAACTCAGATTCCATCGTGGATCTGGCTATACACGTTTGTTTGGAGGATTTCCATAACACTGCTCCTTCACCTATTGTGAAAACATATCCACTCGTGGATTTTGAGTCTTTTGTGTCTAATATCCAGTTTGCATCACAGTATCCTTCTAATACTGCTGGATATCTCTTATAAAGTATCCCATGATTCATAGTATACTTTAAATATCTCAATACTCTCATTAGTGATTTCCAATGATCTGTACTGGGATTACTCGTGAACCTGCTTAGTTTTCTCACTGAATATGCAATGTCTGGACGTGTACAATTCGTCAAGTACATCAGACTGCCAATTATTCTTGCATACTCCAACTGAGAAACTGGTTTCCCTCTGTTCTTTGCTAAGTGTAGAGTTAAGTCTACCAGTGTCTTAGCCGGAGGGCTATTAATGACATTGAATTTTCGAAGTACATTTTCCAGATAATGGGATTGTGACAGGACTATTCCTTCTGATGTTCTAGAAATCTTTATTCCTAATATGACATCGGCTAACCCCATATCTTTCATATCAAAGTGCTTCCTTAACAAGCCTTTGGTATTCATGATCAATTCATGATTACTTCCCATTATCAACATGTCATCCACGTAAATACAGACTATTACAAATGATTCAGATGTTTCTTTAATGTAGACACATTTGTCACATTCATTAATCTTGAATCCATTTGACAACATAGTTCGGTCAAACTTTTCATGCCATTGCTTAGGTGCTTGTTTTAGTCCATATAGCGACTTTACAAGTTTACACACCTTATTTTCTTTACCAGGAACCATAAACCCTTCGGGTTGTTCCATGTAAATTTCTTCATTTAGCTCTCCATTTAGGAAGGCTGTCTTCACATCCATTTGGTGTATCTCAAGATTATGCACTGCTGCAATAGCTATGAGAACACGTATAGATGTGATCCTTGTGACAGGAGAATATGTATCGAAGAAGTCATATCCCTCCTTTTGTCTAAACCCTTTGGCTACTAGCCGTGCTTTGTACTTATCGATAGATCCATCTGCCTTATACTTCCTTTTAAGGATCCATTTGCAACCTAACGGTTTGCATCCTGGAGGAAGATCAACCAACTCCCAAGTATTATTAAGCATTATGGATTCTATCTCACTATTAATAGCCTCTTTTCAGAACGTATTGTCCGGTCCAGATAAAGCTTCTTTAACAGTAGCTGGTTCGTTTTCCAACATAAGTGATGAAAAATCTGGACCAAAAGACTTTTCCATTCTTGCCCTTTTACTACGTCTAGGTCCTTCATCTTCTACTTGAGATGGACCGTTTGTAGATTCATATGTTCTCTTTTGAGAATTACCTTCTTTCCTATCCTTGGCAGGAAAGGTATTTTCAAAGAATACTGCATTCCTTGATTCTATTGTCATTCCTGCATTCATATCAGGAATTTCTGACTTGTGCACTATGAATCGATAGGCACTACTGTTATTGGCATATCCAATAAAGATGCAGTCAACCGTCTTGGGACCGATCTTTACTTGCTTTGGCTTAGGTACTTCAACCTTAGCTAGACACCCCCACACTTTAAGGTATTTATAACACAGCCTACGATTATGCCATAATTCATAGGGTGTTTTATCAATACCTTTCTTGGGTATCTTATTAAGAATATAATTAGAAGTGAGTATAGAATCCCCCCACAAGTTGTCGGGTAAGCCTGAACTTATCAAAAATGCGTTCATCATCTCTTTGAGAGTACGATTTTTGTGTTCAGCAACTCCGTTAGACTGAGGGGTATATGGAGCCGTTGTTTGATGAATTATGTCGGATTCCCAACATAGTCCTTCAAACGGAGCTTCATATTCTCCTCCTCTATCACTTCTAATTTTCTTAATCTTTAAGTTAAGTTGATTTTCAACTTATTTCTTATAAGTCTCGAAAGCCCCTAAGGCTTCATCTTTACTTCTTAAGAGATAAACATAACAATACTTAGTGCAATCGTCTATGAATGTAATGAAGTACTTTTTACCTCCTCGAGTTTGCACAAGTTTTAAATCACATATGTCGGTGTGAATTAACTCGAGAGGAGTTGTGTTTCTTTGTATGGCATTAAATGGCGACTTCGTCATTTTTGCCTCAACTCAAACTTCGCACTTATTAGTTGAATCAGATTTAGTCATTTGGATTAAATCTTGTTTAACTAATTTCTTAATAGTGTCGAAGTTTACATGACCTAATCTATCATACCATAAACTAGGACTTTCCGACAAGTAAACATAAGAAACAACATTTTTATTCTTCGCACCTTGGCGGATAACATTCATTACATTCATCTTGAAAAGTCCCTTCTCGAGGTAACCCTTTCCAAGGAATAAACCATTCTTGGTTAATACAAACTTGTCGGATTCAAAAACTAATCTAAAATTGGCTTTACTCAACAAAGCACCGGAAACTAGATTCTTGCGAATGTCCGGAACATGCAGCACATCAAGCAAGGTCACTTCTTTACCGGAGGTCATCTTCAATATAACATTTCCAACGCCTTGAATATCGGAAGTTGCAGAATTTCCCATGTACAATTTCCTTCCGGAAATGGGAGTATAAGAAGAAAAACTCTCCTTATTAGCACAAATATGGCGGGTAGCCCCGGTATCTATCCACCATTCCTTTGAATTGTTATCCAAGTTTGCCACGTTTGCCTCGAAGATCACCGCAGCAAAATCAAGATCCATATCTTCGACATTGTTCGCCTCCTTCTTTGGGTGGCGACAATCCTTTGCTATATGGCCCAGCTTGCCACAATTATGGCATGCTCCTTTGAACTTCTTGGTTGTGGAGCCTTTGTTCTTCCCTCTCTTAGCATTCCTGGAATGCTTCCTTTTGGTGCCGCTAGTGCTTGCCTCGGCGAGATTGACCTTTGCCTCCATCTTGCCTAAGGTAGCCTTGGCTTCATTGTCTCGATTATTTTCTTCAATTTGAAGACGAACAACCAAGTCCTCCAAAGTCATCTCTTTGCGCTTATGCTTGAGATAATTTTTGAAGTCCTTCCATGAAGGCGGCAACTTCTCTATGATTGATGCCACTTTGAACGGATCATTCATTATCATTCCTTCGGCATCAAGACCATGCAATATAAGTTGGAACTCATCAACTTGAGTTGTTACCAACTTAGAATCCACCATTTGGAATTCAAGATATTTTCCAACGACAAACTTCTTTGACCCGACATCTTCAATCTTATAATTCCTTTCCAAGATACTCCATAAAGCCTTGGCTAACTCGACGGTACTATACACATTATATAGTGCATCATCGAGTCCATTCAAAATGTAATTTTTACATAAAAAATTACCATGGTCCCAAGCCTCTTTGGCCATAAGCCTTTGAGGGTCGGGATCATCCTTTGCAACAATCGGATCCTCTTTCAAGAACCGATGCAAACTTAGAGTGGTCAAGTAGAATAGCATTTTCTGTTGCCATCTCTTGAAATCCACCCCGGTAAACTTTGGGGGTTTCTCACCATGAACCGAGTGAGACGGTGTAGTAGCGGGTGCAACATTCTTGAGCGGTGCATCGCCTTGAGGGGGAGTAAGCCCGAATCACTCGGAGGTGTCTTTCTCATTAGACATTGTATGAATGCCTTAAGAAATGTCAAAATACTTCTTACGATTGTTGGGATTTTCTGGATAGGCTTCTTAAGGAAATAACAAAGAGAGATGAGAAAGATAACGGGAAATATAACGGAAATTGAAAAACAAACCACAAATAGTCGAGTCTTGTGTTTAACACTATTTCCGTAAGAAGTATTTGTCCCGCACAGGTGCTTACAGTTGATGACAAACTTCTCGTGAGATGAAACGACTTCTAATTGTTAATAGGAGCACACCAAATTAACAATTCTAACGAACAATAGAAAGTTTGGAACTTTGGACTTGAAGGAATTTGATGCAACAATATGAAATGATTAGGCTATGTTAATCTATCTCAAATGTAGGTAGAGAGGCTCAAATGAATGTATGTATGAATTGAAATTCGGAGGGGGAGTATATAAGGAGAGTTAAGGGGTTTGTGTCTTTTCCCTTGAAAAGGCACAACTTTTATTTTGAATTGGCACCTGTTCAGGAACTGCTCGGCCGAGCGCCAAGCTGCACGGCCGAGTCAAGGAACTCACACGGCCATGTCAATCACACTGCTCGGCCGAGCAAGGCATATGCCTCGACCGAGCAAGATTGTCCAGAGACTTGGGCAACTTGCTATGCTCTGCTCGGCCGAGTCAAGGACTCTGCTCGACCGAGCACATCAAACCTCATCAAAAAACCCTTTAAACAACTCTCGTTAAGTTACAAATCTTTTGTCATTAATTTCTCATTCACCCGGAAATGGTTTTGAGACAGTAAATGAGATTCATAATCTACACTAAATGTAGAATACATTTTGTAACTTACTTCGTTAACAAATAACGAATTCCGTTGGAAGTTAACAAACTTCCGTTAGAAAATTAGGTCAACGACAAGTCAAACTTAACTTTCGTTACCCATTTCCAACATATGGTACCTCATTGTGTGTGAGTCTGGAATTTGATTGCTAATGTATGAATGTGTGTTTGCTTGATATATTATTTTGGGAGGGGTTTGGAGGTGATCTTTGGTTAACGTATGTGATTTTCAAAGTTGTAGCACCAGGAGATTATAAGTTATAATATATAACCCAAGGATTTTAAGTCAGCATTTCCATCTAAGGTTAGCATTTCTATCTATATTTTGATCCTTTTTGGCGTTAAGTTGGTTTGTTATGCTATACAAATGGCATTATGGTTTTCTCTTATGATATCATCTGTGATTTGCGCAGTGCATATCGAACTCCACTTTACAAATAAAAAAGGTGTGGTTTCAAGGATACTTTTCCTGATGATTTACTGGCACCAGTTTTGAAGGTTTGATATTTCTGTTTACCATGGAGTAGTCATATCCTTCCAGATAGCTTTCATGAAAACCTGTCTGAGTTCCCATATTTTTAAAGGCAGTAATAGTACTTTTTAAATTGTTGTTTTGTAAATTAATTAATAACGTAATTTATTATAATTGTAATCAACTATTGGCGGGGATTAAACCCCTAACTTTTCGTACATAAATATTACATGATATCGTTTGATATAGAGATCTTTAGCTATATTAATACAGTATATTAAATTATAGGGCAAATTGCACCATACTACCACTAAGTTTACCCAGAATTGCAATATAGGGCACATAGTACCAAAAGTTACAATTTAGTACACTATAATCACACAAAATTGCAATCCAAGAAAATTTTGTATGTATGTTATAAATGACAAACGACAGTTAACAAAACATAATGAAACAGATGAAAAATTAAAAACTTGCACTGGCCACCCCAAAAACTCATTAATTATCTATTTGGAACTTGACATGCTAAAAGTTTGATAGTATAAAAATGTAGATGTTAACAATGGATTCTTTGACGCCGTTCATCATTTCAAATATGGCAGATATGGAAACGACTTTGGAGGAGTCAACAATAGATTTTTCCTTCTCCCCTTCTCTGTTGCCCCCATTAAAGCAACTTCCACCACCCCTTCCCCACAATGTTGACCACCCTCCCTCCACTTATGTCCGTTGTTTGATTTCCTCCATTAATTCCCTATTTCTCCCCAGCATCTTTCCTCCACAGATCTGGGTCTGAAATCAAATTTCATACTCTTTTTTTCTTCTTTTTTTTTTAAATATCTAAATTTGAATTTTTGTAGTTGGTTCTTTTGATATGAATTTGGTCCAAGTTTTCTTTGATTCTGAGTACAATTTTTGTTTGAATCTGGATTTGGTCTATTATCTTTAAAGGATTTGATCCCTTTTAATTTGAATTTGGGTAATTGTTTTTTCA
This sequence comes from Adenophora triphylla var. japonica, assembly GCA_022495995.1. Taxonomy (NCBI): domain Eukaryota; kingdom Viridiplantae; phylum Streptophyta; class Magnoliopsida; order Asterales; family Campanulaceae; genus Adenophora; species Adenophora triphylla. Next base: position 140,687 of record JAFEMH010001892.1, on the reverse strand, counting down.
AGATTGTACTTGGTTTTGATGAAGGTATAAAGAAGGTAGATGACATTGACTTAAGAAAAAATGATATTCCTATTGGGAATGGATACAAACCTTGTACGAGGAAGAGGATAAGAGTTGCAAGAAGGACGAGAAATTGGAAAATGGCACCGACACGGTCGTACTTGTAAACTGACATGGTCGTGTCACTGAAGCCGAATTTGTGTTTGTCCAATATGGTTTTGCACAGTCGTGCAAACCATAAAACATAGTCGTGCTTTGGTCAGGTAACAGTAATTTTAGGTAGATTTGTTTTCCTCATTGTGTGTGGGACTCTTTTGGCAATAAGATTCCTTTCTTGGACATGAAGCAGATTACTTCTTTTAGAAGGAATTGAAATCCTTGTGGGTTTAGGTTTGTTGTTCCTATAAAAATACTAGTGATGAGCAAGAAAATTGTGGTGCTAGTGAATGATCAAATTAGTTGTCGTTAATTTGTGAGATCAACAAAGAGACCCAAGACAGTGGTGGGTTTTGGGGTGCCCTTAGGGGCATTTCATGGGTGGCCTAACTAGGAGATATATATGGTTTATTTGTATGAGGGTGTTGAAATTACCCGGATCTGAGAGGCTCGCGCCCCGGCATCTGGCGTCTTTCGCGTTGGAGCGACGTGTCTCGCCGTTTTTGTTTTTGTAGAGTCGCCACGCCGTTTTTATTAAGCCCAAAACATTGAAAAAGGGCATCAGTTTAAAGATAATTTTAAACTGTTTTTGTGTGATGAGATTTTGAGTTCGGAGGTCAGATGACTTCCCGGGAAGAGAATATTAGAATATTAGAGCTCACCCGAGTAGCCTCGTAAAACGAGTCTTTCGGATACCCCTAATATCCTTTAAATGTTGTGTGTGTGTGTGTGTGCTTTTAAAAATGCATGCTGTATCGGATGTCTACATTGTATGCTATGTATGGAAATGTATTGAAATAGTAATGGAAGGAAGCCTTACCAATGTTGGTTCGTGTCTTTGTCTTCGGGGGAGTAGTGTTTGAGGTCAAAGTAGCGTTCCGGTACGGATCGGGATTGCTTCGGGAGATGCCGGTTGTCCGCGGACAGAGTTTCGGCGTGAGTTGAGGTTGTAGGCTGCGTTCGGGCAGAGGTTCGGCATGCGTGGGGATCGTCGGGATCACTCGGGCAGAGGTTCGGCGTGCGTTGTGGTGGCAGGAGTCACTCGGACAGAGTTTCGGCGTGGTTTGGGATCGTCGGTTTGACTCGGAAAGAGCCGGGACACCGTGGAAAGACCAGGCAAGGCCTCGGAGTACCACGAGGGGCCTCAGAGTACCTCGAGAGTGCCTCGGGGCAGCGCGGGAGCGTCTCGGGAGCGCTCGGGGAGGCTTCGGAGCACCACAAGGGAGCTCGGAAGGCCTCGGAAGGATCCGAAAGGGGCCGGGAGTGCCTCGAGAGGACTTAGAGGGGAGCCAGAAGGCTAAGGGAGGAAGAGAGAAGAGGGAGGTGTCTGGAAATGAGGAGGGGGAGCCCTCTATTTATAGTAAAAATTTCGGAGCAAAGAGGTCCGTACGGACCTTCTTGGTTATCCAGAATTTTGGATTTCCTCGATTTGAGGGAATCTGCAATGATGGTGAATATTCTGGAATGATGATGTCCCCCATGCAAGAAGGTCCGTACGGACCAACTCAGCATGCAAAGAGGTCCGTACGGACCAACCATGCATTTGGGTAATCATTTCTTCCGGGATTTGAGGGAATATTGTGGACTTTAAGGGGATTTAGTAATCATTGAAACAAAGAGGTCCGTACGGACCTTAATTGCTTCGATTTCTGAAAATTCCCAAAAGGTCCTTTTGTCCCTTTTATCCCAGAAGGCTCCTCCCTTGGTTTGGTTGGGGTTTGAGAGGGTTTTGAGAGGGTTTTGAGTGTCGGAGGTCTCCGAGACTGCATTGATGAGTCTGCGGTGTTTCCGGGTGTTTGAAAGGGGTGATCCAGTTGGGGTACTTACGAAGCCCCTCGACGACGTCACTTATGAAAGAAGTGGGGTCGCCGATAAGATAAGGGTCCTAATGTCTGGATCGCGTCTTTGGGAGAGGAAGTGACCGTGAGGGTCAAGCTGTGAGGACGTGGTGGTGTCCTTTTGTGTGACCGTTTAGGTCCATAGGTGGACCTGTGATAGGATTCCTACGTATCCCTGGCGGGAATCAAGCCTGGTCGTAGTTCGGGTGTGGGGTGAGTGTTTTGTGAATGCGGGCGTGGTGGTGCCACGAAGTGTCGTGTGACCGCCGAGGTCGGTGGTAAGACGTGGTGGTGTCTGGGTGGCCCAGGTATAGGTCGATGGCTGGACCTGTGATAGGATTCCTACGTATCCCTGGCGGGAATCAAGCACAGTCGTAGTTCGGAGGTCGTGAATTGGTGAGTGCGGGCGTGGTGGTGCCACTGAAGTGTTGTGTGACCGCCGAGATCGGTGGTAGGACGTGGTGGTGTCTAAGATGTGGTGACCGCGAGGTCAATTGTGAGGACGTGGTGGTGTCTGGGATGGAAATTTTACGATTTTCCTAATCGGGTGGTTTAAGGCCTTAGGGCCGGAGATAGAGTGAAGACTTGAATCGTCTTCGATTGCGGTTGGTGCCACGCCGGAGGACTTTGAATCGTCTTCTCGGCGGCGGTTGGTGCCACGCCGGAGGACTTTGAATCGTCTTCGCGGCGGTTGGTGCCACGCCGAGGACTTCGAATCGTCATGCGGCGGTTGATGTAATGCGCGAGACTTTGAATCGTCTTCTAGCCGCGATTTGATGTAATGCGCGAGGACTTTGAATCGTCTTCTAGCCGCGATTTGATGTAATGCGCGAGGACTTTGAATCGTCTTCTAGCCGCAGTTTGATGTAATGCGCGAGGACTTTGAATCGTCTTCTAGCCGCATTTTTTGTGGAGGCGATTTGCCTTGTGCTTCGAGAGGCGTAGATGCCTTTGTGTTTTGCATGTTGAGTAGAAGGTTGGACTTACGATGACTGCCGGTGCTTGCGTTGCCGTTGAAGTGGGCAAGGATGACGGCCGGTGATTGCTTCACCATTTGGCATTTTGGAGGCGCTTCGTGCCTTGGGACTTGTACTCGGAGGTGTTGGCTCCTTCTTGTGCTTGTTTTGCCGTTGAGTGGGCAAGGATGATGATCGGTCTTTGAGGATATGCAGTCTTGTATGACTTCCCTTTGACTTGTTGGGGAGGAGCTCGGGCTTACTTTGATGGCCGGTGCTTGCGTTGCCGTTGAAGTGGGCGAAGTTCGGGCTTACATCTGACTGTCGGTGCTTGAATTGTTGGGGATGCGTGACCTTGTAGGGGCCCTTTTCTGTTGGGAAGATGACTTCGGACCTCCTTTGAGGGCCAGTGGTTGAGTTGTCGTTGAGCGTTTGGAGGCGTCTTGTGCCTTGATATTTGTGCTGGGAGGTGTTGGCTCCTTCTTGAATTGCCGTCGGGCGTTTCGGAGGCGTCTCGTGCCTTGATATTCGTGCTGGGAGGTGTTGGCTCCTTCTTGAATGGCCGTTGAGCGGGCGGTGGTTGAATTGCCGTTGAAGTGGGCGAGGACCGGTCTTACGCTGACGGCCGGGGATTGAATTGCCGTTGGAGTGGGCGAGGACCGGTCTTACGTTGATGGTTGAATTGCCGTTGGAGTGGCGAGGACCGGTCTTACGTTGATGGCCGGTGGTTGAATTGCCGGGGGCTGGGCGAGGACCGGTCTTACGCCGACTACGGTGGTCAATTGAAGGGTTAGGGACCATTCTCGCACTTGGATTTGCCGGAAAAGGCCTTAGGACGCCAGGGGCAAAGATTATAAGGGCGGGGAAAGTAATTTGGCCACCCTTGCAAAGAGGTCCGTACGGACCAACCTAGGTTGCAAAGAGGTCCGTACGGACCACTTTGGTTTTTTACAGTTCCCAGGTTTTGACCGGGTTAAATAACCGAGGCCCCCTTCACTTCTTCTTCTCCAGTTCGTGCATCCGAGAGAGAGAAAGAGAGAAAAACTCCATTGTTAACCAAAATCAAAAATTTTTTGCTTGAATTGCTTGCCATGGCTGAAGGATCTCGAAGGAGTCGTCGTCAACGCAGTCAAGAGGTGGTCGAGCAACGGATGGAGCTCCAAAGGAATTGGATTTCGTTCGTTCCATCCTCGAAGAACCCGGATGTTTTGTATCCGAATCCGGAGGTGCACAATCGTCGCTCCATGAACGTCGGGGAGGTAAGAAATCTGTTCCGTTTTGATTCCCTGCTCGAATTTTTGAATGCTAGAACTAGGTTTTAGTTTTTCGCATTTTTGAATTTTTGTTATTTTTTTATGCCTTTTTGTGAAATTCTTGATGAATTGTTGAAAATGGACATGTAAAAATTGTGGGTATGTGTATTTTGTGCAGAAATGTGTTGATTAGCTTTTATTTGTGAAAATAAAGTGCCTTTCTAATGAAATGCATGCTTTGGTGTTTTGTACCGTATGCTATTTATGTATGTACATTATGAGAAAAATTATCGTGTAGTGATAATTTTTGTGAAAAAATGTGACATGTGCCGTGTTTTGTGACGGGTTATATGTGAAAGTGTGTGCCGTGTAGGGACGGTTTTTTTTTTGAAAAATGTATTATGCATATGTGTCGTACCGTGTGTGCCATGTTTTTTGGGTGACGGACTTTGTGGGGAAAATATGTGCAATATGTGCCGTGTTTTTGTGACGGGTTATATGTGCCTTTGCCGTATTGGGACGGACTTTTTTTTTTTTGAAAAGGTGTCGTGTAGGGTTTAACCCCCCCCCCCTTTTTTTTCTTTTGAGAAAATGTGTACAGTGGGTGCCGTGTTTTTGTGACGGACTGCATGGGAAAAATTATATGCATGATATATGTGAAAATTATGTGCGATATATGTGAAAAATATGTGCAATGTGTGCCGTGTTTTGTGACGGGTTACATGGAAAAATTGTATGTATAATGTATGTGAAAATTATGTGCGATATATGTGCCGTGTTTTGTGACGGTATATATATGCCTTTATATTAAGTACTGTGATTGACGTACCTTTGCTGTGTTTACCTGCAGGATGCGGGGCTTATGGCCGGGAAGGCCAAGAGGATGAAGACTCGGGGATCGCTCGAGGCCGTTGTTGAGCCGTGGCGCCGGATGCCCGATATTTCCGTGGACGGTAGGCCGAGTCCCCTGAGGCCGGTTTATGCTTCGGCCCGGGTGTGTTCGTTGAGAACCCGGGCCGGGGTTTCGACACGAGGAAGAACAAGAGCGTCTTCCTTGGCCTTTCCGAGTACCGTGGGATACCACCCACACCTTCCATCCGAGCCGGGGAGAGGTGACGGTGACGCCTACCGACTTTGCCGCGATCACCGGGCTTTCCTTCAAAGGAAGGCCTGACGGTGGAGAGACATGATCTCCGATGTGGTGCCGACCGAGCCGCTGGGCTTTGAGCCTCGTCCTCGCAGGGGCCTGGGCATGTTGTATAGTGACGTGGAGTCGAAGATTACAGCCAAGCATTGGGGCCTACATCCGGGGACCGGCCAGTGACGTGGAGCAGCTTGGCGCGCTCCTTTTGTGGTATGCACCGTCCGAGACTTTGTTCTCGAACCACGCGACCGCGGCTCCATTTGCTCGCTGGAGAGCTTGATTGACTCGGATAGGGTCCGCGACATTGCTTGGGGCGAGGCAGGCTTGGCCGAGCTCTATTTCTCCTTGGACCGGTTTAGCCTGGGTGGCGCTCGTTGGCCTGTTTGACTTTGCTTTGGAGGTATGAGTTTATTGCTGTTTTTGATTTAGCAACTTGTCTTTTCTCCGTTTTCTTTTGCACCGAGCCTTCTCTCGTTTTTGTCACAGTGTGTGGTTTTATGAGGTTTTCCAAAGTGCTTCCCGTGGGATAGAGATCCGGGGCCGTGGCCGCTTTGCATACCCGCTATCTGGCCGGGCTCGTACGGCGAGGAAGAGGAGGACCAGATGGGGGAAGCTCACCATCGCCTACGGGGATGTGCAGGAGCGTCTGGAGAGGGGTAGCCCGGAGGGGTTCGTTTTGTTCCCGTGGGCTCCTGTGATGAGGGGGATGAGTTTGAGGGCTCCCGAGGTGACAGCGCGGCGGAAGATGCCGCGGGGCTCGACTTGTGATGTCATGTATCCGGGAGAGCGGGTCTTCCGGGCAAAGATGGCCCCGTGTGCTTCCCGTGGCTCCGAGGGACCCTCCCTTTGGGATGCTTGATTCCCGAGACATGGATGTGCTCGATTTTGAGAGGAACCTTGGCGGTGTCGGCGCCGAGGAGTTCATTTTGTATGGAGAGGAGTACGGGGCCTTCGTGAGGAGGAAGCTGAGGACGCCGCAGTACCGGCGCGGGAGAGAGAGGCCGGCCCGTGTGCTCCCCTGCAGGTTCCGATGCCGGACCGGATTTCACGTATGTCCGGGGGACGGATCGAGGAGGAGGGTGTCTCGTACCTGCGTTCCGGAGCAGCTCCCGGGCCGCATACAGAGTGGACCCCGATAGATCGGTGAGTGTGCTTACTCTTTTCCATCTTGGCATCTTTTCCGTATTTTTCTCTTTTTGTTGTTGAGTATAACCGTATTGCCGAGCGTTTCCTCGTCGCTTGTTGGTGCAGTCCCGGGAGAGCCTATGATATGCCGACTCGCCGCTACGTGGCGATGAGGTCGTTTGCGAAGAAGATGGCTTCGAAGATATCTTGCCGGGTTCGCGACGCGTGCCGGCGCACGAGCCTATGCCTTCGAGGCACTCAGAGACGTTCCTCCGCCTAGAGCCGAGCCGGAGCCGCAGCAGGAGGGACCTTGAGGGGGCGGCATAGCATGGATGCCGGACGTCTTCGGGAGCCGCAGTGGCCTTCGAGGGAGCAGCCCTTTATCGCTCATGCCTTCGCATGGCGCACAGTGGTGAGGGTTCCTCGTAGAGCCTTCTTTCTTTGATCCTTTCGCCGGATTTGATCCTTCCGAGTACTTTTCGTGGGAGCCTCCGGCGGGTGCCTCGGTATTCGACGACGAGGATGTGACGGCGAGTTCGCCGGGATGCCCGACTTTTCTTTGGAGGACCTTGGCGAGGATGATGATGCCGAGGAGTCCGATTAGTATTCATTTGCTTTCCCTCTTTTCATATCCCTCTTTTTTTTTTTGTTTAGCAACGTACATTTATGGGTACTGTAATAAAACACTTGTATTTGCACGGCAAACAAAGATTTTATTTTAAGATGTAATGTCAATTTTGTGATTCCCGGAATTGTCCTAGAAATTGTTGCTATTATTATTTTTTATTTTGTGCATGCCACGTGAGCCGAGAGTGTGTTTGTGGGTAGTGTTTGTTTGCCGGGAATGGCTTTGGCCATTGTTTGGGCGCTTTGGAGCAAGGTTTTGCCGAGGACAAAGGGCTTTTGTACCTGTTTGTCGGGGAAATGGGTTCTGTTTGCAAGGAGGTCCGTACGGACATACTTAGCATGCAAAGAGGTCCGTACGGACCAACCTTGCTTTGGGAAGGACATAAATGCTTTCCAGTTGTCTCGGTTCTTCCTCATTTCCCCATTTGCACCATTTTCGAGCTTTCTTCCCCATTTTCTCTAGGAACCTCCATTTTGCCATGGATTCTTCGTACGTCCCTAGAATTTTGCCGAGGCTTTCGCAGAGAGGCAAGCACACTTCCTTGAGCAGCTTGAAAACGTGGATGCGGCGCCGTATGAGGCATCGTAGACGGGCTTTCGAGGTAAGGTTTCGTCTTTGCTCGGTTTGGTCTTTTAAGGAGTTGGTTCCCGATTGGGATTTGTTGCGAGCCGCCGCGAAGTTCGGGATGTTAGGAGGCACGTGTATCGTTTCTCCTACAATGAAATGGTGCCCACTTTTGAGGATTTTCGGGCTTTGATTGGAGGACCGGAGGTGGAGGCCATCTCGCTTCCTTTGATTGGTGGTGCAGCTGTGAGCGTGAAGCTTGCAGACTTTCTTCGTACTTCGTTGGAAGAAGTGCAGGCATGATCCTTGATTCGGGTCATATCGACATTTCGAGCCGCCGGAGCGGTTCATGGTTGATGATGAGAGTGACGTCTCTTGGGATGTATTTGCCTTGTGCGTGATGGCGACGCTTTTCCGGTCGCCTCGCATTTGTGGATGGCGCTTTGCTAGATGTGGTAGGGCACCGCAGAGCCGGAGAGGATATTGTCCCGTTGGTGCCGGGGGAGACTCTTCATGGTATCGACCGTCCGGCGACCGGGGATCGTTTTATGAGAGGGGGAAGCCCCGCTTTGCTCACCTTGTGGCCGCGAGAGAGACTTCAGCCATGTCCGAGGCTCCGACGTCGTTTAGCCCGTGGTCATTTGCTCGCCGACCTCTTGTGTTGGATATGGATCACCCGCCCGGGAGAGATGGATGGCATAGCTTGGTACGCATCGATCCGCCGGTGGGTTCCGCAGACCGGGAGGATTGAGACCAGGAGGATCTTGCAGAAGGGTCCTACGTTGTCGAGTTCCAGGTTTGTCTTGGTCCTCCTTCTATATTCCGTCGCTTGTTTCCCGGCAGCTTGGGATGAAGCAGAGCCTTTGTTGGGCCGGGATGACCTTGCTACCGCGGAGGTAGTTCCTCTTTGTATGGCGCCTTCAGTGTGCCTTCTTGTATTTTCCGAGGGTATGGAAGTATTCCGCTTTCCCTCCCGTGGTACTCCTTAGACGTCTGGGAGCGTTGTGTTGACGACTCAAGATCCGGCCCGGTATGAGCAGCGTGTTGGGCAGTCCCAAGTGGTCTTGGAGAGCAGGCGTGTAGCGATTCTGGGACCCGGTTGCCGTAGTAGCTATTGCCTTAGGAGTTCAAGCCTGGGTCTCGACCCTTTGGATGTGACGGGAGACACTTTGTTTGACTACGAGACTAGAGTTGACCGACCGACAGGAGAGGTCCTCTTTGGCGCACTCGCAGGGAGGAGATCCGAGCCGAAGCACGGGCGAATGAAGCCCCGAGAGCTACCGGATTGTTTGACTCTACGGGGAGGACCCCGCATCTCTGACCGAGAGACGCAGAGTTGGTTCACGTGAAGCGAAAGAAGACTCGCCGGGACGAGGGAAGAAAGGAAAGAATGGCGAGGGGACAAGCGCAGATGGCGCGGAATGACCTCCTAGGTATCCACTCATTGCATTGCAAACACATTATTAGTTAAATGTATTAAGCTGTCTTTTAGCATGTTGTGAACTTGAGAGTAGACCGTGCTTGAACTCATCAAGAAATGTTGTAACCGTTAGTGATTTGTGATTTACTTTTAAAGCTTTGTCGAGACGCCAGATCTCTTGTTTGCCTTTGTTTCTTTTGTGCACTTTGTCGGCGTCCATCCTGACTTTTCTCGTTGCATTTGCGGACCGGCTAGCCTGGGCCCCGACGGCAATCCCCTTCACGAGGCTTTCAGGCTTGGCCGAGAGGTTGAATGCTCCTCGACAAGTCGTTCTGACGGTCTTTTTCGTAGCTTCCTTGCCGCTTGTTGGCGTCGGGCTCTTGACCTCAATTTCGCAGCTTCTGGTTTGAGCTTCTTTTGTTTTTTTTTTTTTTGTGAGCCCTTGCTCGAGCTCTTTTTTTTTTTTTGTGAGCCCTTGCTCGAGCTCTTTTTGTTTATATTTTTTTTTGAAGCGCGTGAGGGCGAAGACAAGCCCCCGGCTTGGAAGCGTACATGAGTCGCTTGTTTGATGCCGAGTGACCCTCGGATGTCCTTTGATGTTGCCGCCGTCGTTTGACTTGGTCAAGGTGACCGCCGGGGCGTGTTCTTGAAAAGTGCGTAGCTTGATGGAGGTCTTGATTGACATTCAAACTTTTGACTTTTTTGTGTATTTTTAGACCGGACCAATTAAGGTTGCCTACGTCTCCTGACTAGAGGGCTCAGTCCGCGTAGTTCGACACTACATGGAGTGCCAAGAGATGCACAGCTGTTCTTCTTCAGGCGAAGTATTCGCGAAGTTTGCTTCCGTTGACCGGATTCATGAAGGGATTGCCGTCTAGGTCCGCTGGCTTCATGGCGCCTCCGGAGAAGATCTTTCGAACCACGAAAGGGCCGATCCATGTGGGTTCCCATTTTCCTGGGGTTGGTTCGAGTGGGAGGCTTTTCTTTGAGTACAAGGTCACCTTCCCCGATGTCTCGGGATTTGACTTTCTTGTCGAAAGCTCTAGCCATCCCGCTTTGATAGGCTCCTGGACGTGTTCCATGGCCTTTAGTCGTCGCTCGTCTAGCGTAGAGCCAATTCGTCATGTCGGCCGGAGCCATTCGACTTCGTTGATGTCATTTTCCAAAGAAAGACTCTGAGTGAGGGAATTTCCACTCGATGGGAAGGACTCGCTTCCATCCCGTATGTCGTGGCAAATGGGGTTTCTCCCGTGGCCGTTTCGACCGATGTGCGGTAGCCCCAAAGTGCAAGGTGCAGCTTCTCGGCCAATCTCGTCCTCGGGTGGTCATTTTTCGGATGATCCGTTCGAGGGTTTTGTTTGCCGCTTCCACGGCGCCGTTTGTTTGTGGCCGGTAGGGAGAAGATTTGTGACGTGTGATCTTGAATTCAGCCAGCAGCCGTCGAATTCCCCTTCGAAGTGTGAGCCGTTGTCCGATATGACCTCATTTGGGATGCCGTATCGGCATATGATGTTTTCCTTGAGGAAATGCGCGACCTTCTTGGAGGTGAGTACCTTGTAGACTTGGCTTCGACCCATTTGGTGAAGTAGTCGATGGCTACTAAGATGAACTCATGACCGTTGTCGCCCGGGCGGAGCGATTTTCCCGATGACGTCAATTCCCAAGTGGCAAAGGGCCAAGGTGTAGTCATGCAAGAGAGATCGTGGGGTGGTAGATGATTGAGGTTGGAGAACCGTTGGCACTTGTCGCAGCTCTTCGGACAAAGTGGATGCAATCCGCCTCCATGGAGATCCAGAGTAGCCCATCCCGAGAATGATTTGCATCGTGGCTCGGGCGTTCATGTGGGGACCGCAAGCCCCATTGTGGACTTCTGTTCATGAACTTGTTTGCTTCTTCTTGGCCGATGCAGCGTAGGAGTGGCCCATGGTAGCGTTTCTTGTATAGCATGTCCCCGAGGATGACGAAGTGAGAGGCAAGGCGTTTTAGTGGCCACGATGCTCTTGGTTTTGACCCCTTCGCGTGTGGGTCTTCCTTGTTCATGAAGGTGGTTTCCCCGCTCTTGAGGTATTGGAAGATCTCGGTTTAGGCCGGAAATGGCGTCTGACTTGCGTCTCTTCGGCTCTTCAAAGAATCTTGCAAATCGTTGTGATTAAAACCTTCGGCACTTGGGCCCGGTTTTTCTCTCGTTTGACAACATGCTTAAAGTTGTTTGCTTGATGCATTTATTTAATTAATGTGTTTGCCTTTTGTATAGATGAATTGTTATTAACTTGTTTTGATTAGTTAATATCATCATTTGTTAAAGATGCAATGAAATGATTTTTTTTTAGGAAGGTCGGACCTTTTATTGAAAGCGTGAAGATCGTACATTGTTGATCAAAGATTCACAATCGTCGGGCGTAAAGCCGTCAAAAGACTCAAAAGATGTGAATACACGTACAACAAGACTCGAAGCTAGACTATAGGCGACGAGGGATTGACCAGGCTTCATTACTCTCGGATGGCCGTAGCTCTAGAGGGAGTGGTGCCGGTTCAGTGGCCAATCTTCCTTGGCATGAGTCCCGGAAAGTAGCTTGCATGCGGTTCGATTTCAAACCGTATCGCGGAGGTTTTTGGCCGCTCCCGATGATGTCCCTCCATTAGTGTTGCCACCACCTGGGGTTTTTGATGATAGAAGTCGCCGAGGGCTACTTCTAGGAGGGCGAAGCATTCGCCGATTCGGAGTGGATTCTTGCCGATGTTGATCACTTTCATAGAATCCGCTTCTTTATCCGGGATCTTTGCTTGGACGACGTTTACAATGTCCGATTCGAGCGGACATGCTATATCTCCTTCCCCGATTAAGCCTCGAGGAGGTTGCGCCATTGTTCGTCTGTGTCTGACACCGGAATGTTGAATTGAACTAAGCCGTGATGGCCGTCCCCGTAAGATCCGAGAGTGTCGGCTAGAGGGTTGTCTTGTACCGGGGATCGGTGATGAGCCGCTTGCAAGAGGGTTTTCGGCGAAGTAAGGGTCTACTCCTCGATCAATCTCCATTAGGGCATCCATCTCTTGATCCTCTCTCAAGCATTCTTCACACGCATATGTCGTAGTTGTCATCCCGTCCCATGAGTTCTTCAATTTCCAAATTGTCGCGGCTTAGAGCGTGGATGTAAGGATCCACTTCGTAGCGGGACAGGGTAGGAGAATCATCTCGGAGAAGAGTATCCGGTCATGTCGGGACCTTCTTCTCGGGTCATAGCTTGCCGGCCAAGCACTTGCCATTGCACCGCTTCCGCGGATCACTTCGATCGCTCCATTGGCATTGATGAATTTCACGCATTGGTGAAGAGTAGATGATACCGCTTTCATCCGATGTATCCAAGGCCGTCCCAACAAAGCAGAAGGTGGGTTTGATTTCCACGACTTGGAACTCTACCGACTCCAGCTTGTACGTCGAATTGGATCCTCAAATTGATGATTCCTACGATTGGTCGTGGCAAAGAGTCGTAGGCTCTGATTACCCGAGGTGAAGGCCTTATCGCAGAACGGTCGATGCGGAGTCGTTTCAATGTGCTCAAAGCGATGATGTTGATCATGGAGCCGTTATCAATCAAGACGTTCGGGAGGAAGAACATCTCTATCTTTATGAGGATGAGGAGGGCTTCGTTGTGCCGATTCTCACATATTGGCAAGTCATCGTCCGCGAAGGCTAAACCGCTTCCCGTGCTACCGTTTGACTCGCCTCTTCGGGGAACGTTCGATCCATCCATTCGTATGCCTTGGCCGGGGCAAAGATCGTAGGGAGACATGCTTGCCCTTGGGTGTTCTTGTCGGAATTCCCGGTCACGAGACCTTTGACTCTTGTTTCACGCTCCCAGGCCATAGCTGGACAAAGATGCCGACGGTTTCGGAAATTGCAGTGGGTCCGCTCGCTTGGAGTTTCATCAAAGGCTATTGAGTTTACCCCGTCGTTCCGGGGAATGGATTTCCGATGGTATTGGGACCACGGGGCGTTCCAATTTTCCCTCCTCAATGAGCCCCTCGGATCACCCGCTGAGCACGAAGCAATTGTCGGTGGTGTGGCGGGGTAGTCGTGGAAGGCGCAGGCTTGCTCATATCCATGTTGGCCTTGAGAGTCTTCGGTTGGAAATTCTCGAGTGGTTTGAGAAGATTTCGTTTCACCAAAGCTTCAAATACTTGACCCAAGGGCATTTCCGTGTTATCTAAATGCCGGAACCGTGGGAAGCGAGGGGGTTGTTATTCTTTGGGGCCGCTGATCGCGGTTTACCCGAGCTCCGTTCCGAATGTAGTGCAAGACTGTTCGCCGCTTCCTTTCCTTTGGTCGGGCGGGTGAGTTGAAGTTGCTGTGTTTGTTCGATAGCGGTAAGATGAGGCAGGGGTTGCCGTTGCCTTTTGAAGACTCGTAGTCTTTTCAAACTTTGTCCTGGCGTTGACCATGGCACCTGGAGATCCGGATAGAAATGGTGGCCGATCAAGGTTCTCAAAGATGGCTTGAGGCAGAATGGAAGATGTCCATCTCGCTTCTTCTTGGAAAGTGGATCCATTATCTCGCTTAGCTTCCAGCCCATCTTTTGTAGAACTCGCCCACCGGTTCATCATCCTTTTGTTCGTGGCTTGTGTGTCATGGCGGTTTGTTTCCCATTCAAGATTGGCGCGGTACTTCTCCAGAAGATTTCACCGATCCGATCCCACGTGGAGCGGTTTTACGCCTTCACATTGAGGAACCACCTTAGTGCCGTGGATTTGAGGGAATGCCGAAAATGATCTCGCCATCCGTTGAGGGTTGCCCCTTTCGCTCTCATACCCGTGACATAGGTGTCGATGTGGGTTTTTGGGCATTCTGCTCCGTCAAACTTTTCCATTTCCGCATCCCGAACTTTGGAGGGAGAGGGACCACTTTGTTCGGATCGCAGGCGTGAGGGAGTCCTTTCGAGAACTAGCTAGCTTGCCTTGCATGTCTTTCATTTGTTCAATCACCCAAGCCATGTGGGGATCACCGTTCGAGGCGGGTTACCGTTTTCGTGGACGGACACCGAAGATGGGGGTGGATTGGCCGATGGGATCGCCATTCGGGAGTCTTGGGAGGTAGTTGAGTGTATACCAACCCATACCCCGGGGTGTTGAAGTTGAGGGCGTGATTGCCAGGTCCGCTAAGGGTTGTGTTTGGGAACCTGGGAAACGATTCGTTAGCCCCAATCGCGTACTAGCAGGTGGCAAACTTGAGATGTCGGGATATCCGCTCGGATGCCCATTCTCGGTAAGAATGGGGACTTTTGATTGTGATTGCGAGGCTCGTATAGAGGCAAAGGATTGAATCCTCGGGGGATACCGAGATGCATTGGGATCTCGGCGGAGCAGCACGTATGTGTCGGCTGTACCGAGCTTGATGTGCAGAGCCGGGAAACCGACCGTGCCGAGGCGGGCATGCCTGAGCCGCTGACCGACGCCCGAGGGGAGCTTTGAGCGAGAGCCGCTTTGCGTTGCCGGGATCTCGTAGCTTGGCGGAGGCGGGACTCCGCCGATAGCTTTGAGAAACCGGGAGCCAGATATCTTCGTCCTCTATGAGAACAAAGGTTCCGTCGGGCCGGGAACCGCAACTGTTCCTCGAAGACGCAAGGTGTCGACGATCCAGGCTTGCTTGTTCCTCTTGGCGCTTCTTGATGGTTTCGAAGGCTCGCAGCACCTCCTCCATTGTCCGGGAGGTTCCTTAGTGGCGGGGTTCCGTTTCCTCACTATTATCTCGTTGATCCCGCCATGGGGAGTATCGGACGGTGCGGACCGTTGAACCGGAAGGGCTATCGGACCATGTGACTTCGATACCGAAAAGGCGGCTTCCAGGTATTCTCAACCACTCTCGGTTCGCTGGAGGGGTGACGGGCAAGGTTTAGACACAGGAGTGGCCTAACGGGATAAAAGGGGGAAAGCTCACGTGGCATGCGGTTTCCGTTTCTTTTATTTTTGATTTTTGATTTTTTTTTTTTGTTGTTTTAATTTACTTAAAACGTGTTTTCTCGTAGTCCTAGGTAGGTTGGAAAAGATTGCTCTTCTTTTTCGCAACTATGCTAGATCCCGGGTCGCCGGGAGACCATACGTGCGGCTATAAGCCCCTCGTTTTGCACCCGTATTTCGACATCCCAGGTGGACAGCCTCTGTGCGAGGGTCCTATAGTGCAAGCGGTTTCCACCGGCCTAAAAGAAAAATCGAACCTAAGGACCGAGCCTGTCATGTTCGTTTTGATGCGTTAGCCATGTGAATAGTGAACCGAGCCGCCACCGAGTCAAGATCGGTCAAGAGTTCGGCATGACCTCTCTTTACCTTGCTTGCGCAAGGGATCTCGTGACGTTAGGCGTTGGCCGGGTCATATCGTCATGGCCGACGTATCAAAGGCTTGATGACATGGTGTCATGTGAGCATGGATGTATATCCGGACGGAACATCGTCAGGTGTAGCTTCGAAATCAAGATCGTGTCAAGATTTTAGCATGACCTTTCATCGCTTTGCTTGCGCAAGGGATCTTGAGTTCCGAGCCTTGACTCGAAAAAATGGCCGGCATGGTATATGTATCCAGCCGTATGACACGGATCGGGTAAAAACCAACCGAGTCCGGACAGAGTGTGACTCAAGACTCAAACGTGTGGTTGACGCTGGCTAGGATGGGATGTTTGGAATGATCCCGTGCGCGCCCAAGAGGCCTAGGAAGACCAAACGGATCGCAACCGAGACCACTCCGGGTTAAGGGTTGTAGTGTGCATGTATCCGAGGCAAAGAAGCGCGCGTAGTGTGCGGTGTAACCGAGGCAGCAGCAGTGAGTAGAGTGCGGTGTAACCGAGGCAAGAATAAGGCGTAGTGTGCGGTCTCTAAAATTCTTTTTCTGAGTAAAACAGGAGTTTTTGAAGAATTTTAAATGTATGCACAGATGTATACTGATGCATTTTTATTTTTTTTTTTATATTTTTTGTAAGATAAAAACGAAGCACGTGCACACACACACAACAGTTAAAGGAAGGGGTAAAATGAAAGTTTGACCCTCATCATCGTTTTAAAAATCTTTTGTTTTGTTTAAAAGTTTTTTTTAAAACAAAATGTCCCCAGCGGAGTCGCCAACTGAAATTACCCGGATCCGAGAGGCTCGCGCCCCGGCATCTGGCGTCTTTCGCGTTGGAGCGACGTGTCTCGCCGTTTTTGTTTTTGTAGAGTCGCCACGCCGTTTTTATTAAGCCCAAAACATTGAAAAAGGGCATCAGTTTAAAGATAATTTTAAACTGTTTTTTGTGTGATGAGATTTTGAGTTCGGAGGTCAGAGACTTCCCGGGAAGAGAATATTAGAATATTAGAGCTCACCCGAGTTAGCCTCGTAAAACGAGTCTTTCGGATACCCCTAATATCCTTTAAATGTTGTGTGTGTGTGTGTGTGCTTTTAAAAATGCATGTCAGATCGGATGTCTACATTGTATGCTATGTATGGAAATGTATTGAAATAGTAATGGAAGGAAGCCTTACCAATGTTGGTTCGTGTCTGTCTTCCGCTGGGGAGTAGTGTTTGAGGTCGAAGTAGCATTCCGGTACGGATCGGGATTGCTTCGGGAGATGCCGGTTGTCCGCGGAGAGAGTTTCGGCGTGAGTTGAGGTTGTAGGCTGCGTTCGGGCAGAGGTTTGGCGTGCGTGGGGATCGTCGGGATCACTCGGGCAGAGGTTCGGCGTGCGTTGTGGTGGCAGGAGTCACTCGGACAGAGTTTCGGCGTGGTTTGGGATCGTCGGTTTGACTCGGAAAGAGCCGGGACACCGTGGAAAGACCAGGCAAGGCCTCGGAGTACCACGAGGGGCCTCAGAGTACCTCGAGAGTGCCTCGGGGGCGCGGGAGCGTCTCGGGAGCGCTCGGGGAGGCTTCGGAGCACCACAAGGGAGCTCGGAAGGCCTCGGAAGGATCCGAAAGGGGCCGGGAGTGCCTCGAGAGGACTTAGAGGGGAGCCAGAAGGCTAAGGGAGGAAGAGAGAAGAGGGAGGTGTCTAGAAATGAGGAGGGGGAGCCCTCTATTTATAGTAAAAATTTCGGAGCAAAGAGGTCCGTACGGACCTTCTTGGTTATCCAGAATTTTGGATTTCCTCGATTTGAGGGAATCTGCAATGATGGTGAATATTCTGGAATGATGATGTCCCCCATGCAAGAAGGTCCGTACGGACCAACTCAGCATGCAAAGAGGTCCGTACGGACCAACCATGCATTTGGGTAATCATTTCTTCCGGGATTTGAGGGAATATTGTGGACTTTAAGGGGATTTAGTAATCATTGAAACAAAGAGGTCCGTACGGACCTTAATTGCTTTTCTGATTTCCTGAAAATTCCCAAAAGGTCCTTTTGTCCCTTTTTATCCCAGAAAGGCTCCTCCCTTGGTTTGGTTGGGGGTTTGAGAGGGTTTTGAGAGGGTTTTGAGTGCCAGAGGTCTCCGAGACTGCGTTGATGAGTCTGCGGTGTTTCCCGGGTGTTTGAAAGGGGGTGATCCAGATTGGGGTACTTACAGGTGTGTTCATAATTCAGAGGCTATGTTTATTGTTGTAAACATGTGCGAATATTGTAACACAACAGATTTGGTGATATTAGTGAATATCATGGCTTGTTAGTGCCCCCATATGTAGCCGAAAGGGTGAACTGGGGGAATAAATTGTGTTTTCTTCTTCTTTTATTACTTTTCATATGGATGTTTCACGCATGTTATCTCTTCCTTGTACATTTGGTGTGAGACAAGAACTGCTCGGGGACCACCAATTCCCCAACAATCGGTATCAGAGCTCCGGTTCAGAGATCAGGGCTATCTGAATTGATTGGATGTGGGCTGCAGAAACATGGATAGAATTGCAGGGACATTCAGAGAAGGAATAAAAGGCTTGAATTCTGTGAGCAGTCATGTAAAGGAAGGTTGGTGGTTGCCTTCGACTGTGGTCATAGATGATTGCAAGGAGATAACTTGGTAGCTTGAAGCAATGTGATTGTACACCACATACAATGGTTCATTGGAAAAATAGTGTGTATCCCAATGACGAATGGTGGGGGACCGAGATTCGCATGGTCGAAGAAATCTCATGAATGGTATGTTGGTAGAAAGTTTGTTGTGAAAGCTAGCGCTAGCGGGAACAACTTGGCCAACATAAGCGTTATCCAGAACTAAGATGCGGTGGTTGCCTTGGAACACAGACAAGACCAAGACCGTGAAGGCATGTGGTTCGCATAGGGGTTCGTGGATAGAAACAATGGATAGACGAGTGGATATAATTGCAGGAATGATCACTTTAGAAGTGAAGACTCGAGGCAAAAGGAGTTTCCGAAAGTTATGTTGAAGACCTACGCTTCGCTTCAACTCATTTTTGTGGGCTTTGTCGAGCCTAGTGGTTTGACTTATGGCAGAAGTCAAATGTAGCGGTCACATTATGTGGAAGTCATTCTCGGGTGGGAATTTGATTGGGGAAGTTACTTGCAGTTTGTCTACAGGTGAAAGATTGTTGGGAATGGATACAAACCTTGGACGATGAAAAGGATCAAGGTTGCAAGAAGAGGATGAGAAATTGGAAAATTGCACTGACACGGTCGTGCTTGTAAACTGACACGGTCGTGTTACTGAAGCCGAATTTGTTTTTATCCAATATAGTTTTGCACGGTCGTGCAAACCATAAAGCACGGTCGTGCCGGGCATTAGTAATTTTAGGTAGATTTGGTTTCCTTATTGTATGTGGGACTCTTTTGGCAACATGATTCCTTTCTTGGGTAGGAAGCAGATTACTTATTGGAGAAGGAATTGAAATCCTTGTGGGTTTAGGTTTGTTGTTCCTATAAAAATACTAGTAATGACCAAGAATATTGTGGTGCTAGTAAATGATCAAGTTAGTTGTCGCTAATTTGTGTTAGCCAGAGAGAATATGTGAGATCAACAAATAGAGACAGTGGTGGGCTTTTGGGGTGCCCTTAGGGGCATTCCATGGGTGGCCTAACTAGGAGATGTCTAGGAAATTTATTTGTGTGAGGATGTGTTCATAATTTTGAGGCTATGTTTATTGTTGTAAACATGTGCGAATAGTTTAACACAACAGATTTTGTGATATTAGTAAATATCATAGCCTTTTAGTGCCCCCAGATGTAGCCGAAAGGTGAACTGGGTGAACAAATTGTGTTTTTTCTTCTTTTATTACTTTTCATATGGATATTGTAGGCATGTTTTCTCTTCATTGTACACTTGATATGAGACAAGTACTACTCGTAAACCACCAATTCTCCAACAATTTCCAGCTACATTTGCATAATTAAGTATAGTGGTTGCATGGCGGTGATGAAGTGTGTCTTTAAAAAAAGGTCTGTAATGGTGATGGTGCTAATATGGTGGTGTAATGATAATGGATTTAAATAAAGAAAAAGAAAAGGTCCCATTTTAAAAGTTAAAAAAATAGTTTAAAAGGTTGACAAATGGATAATATTTAATACTCCCTCCGTCCCACATTTTTATAGACTTTTGGATTTTGCACGGGAATTAAGGAGGAAATATTATATTGAAAGTGTTGTAAGTGTAAAAATAAAATAGGAGAGAGAATGAGTGGAGAGAATAGTAAATTATAATGGTGAAGTGAGTATTAAAATAATGTAGGAGAGAGAATGAGTGGAGGGAATAGTAAAGATTCCTTTCCATTTTAGGAAAGTATATATTATTGTGGGACGCCCAAAATAGAAAGTTTATATATTATTGTGGGACGGAGGGAGTATATTTGTGCTTTCAACAAACAAGTAAATAAATAACTAAATTTTAAGAAAATTAAATATTATAATATATTTATAGTGTAAAGTAATGAATTTAAATTTTTTACTGAACATGTAAGTAAAATTGTTACAATATAAACTCTTGGGGCTATTATCGCTGGGTACTCCATCCTAATCAACACTGCCATTTAAAACAATTATTTCAGAAATTAATCATCTAGTCCTAGGTCAGATGAATATTACCATAGGGTCTCCATCCAAAATCGCCATTTAAAACAATTATTTCAGAAATTAACCACCTAGTCCTAGGTTAGAATGAATATTATCATAGGGTCCACGTGCCTAGTTATATTTTTCAAATCGTCAAAACCACCCCTGTAACCCTTACAAAACTCCTCCCTCTTCACCCCTACTTCCCATTCCACACAGACGTCGTTCTCTCTCTCAACTTTCTCTCTCTACCCTCCTCACTGCCGGTCCAGCCACCCCCACTTCCCATTCCACACATACGCTGGAAAGTCATTAATTGTTCACATCACTTCCCCCCTTATGTTAAAGTTTTGCAACTTGAAGGCATCCCATGTTTGCACACCATCATTCCACAACTGTTTCAATTAATATATTAGAGGTCTAAGATAAACATCAAAAAATTTCCCTGGATTCCATGGCCCAGGAATGAACAAACTCAAATACATATAAGGATCGGTCATACATAACCACGGGGAAAGATTATAAACCGTGACAATAACATGCCAACATGAATAAGATTTTGCCACTGGTCCAAATGGAGAAAACTCATCTGTACATACTCCCAACCTTATGTTTCTAGCATCTTCAGCAAAATCGGGGTAAGTAGCATCAAAATGTTTCCAGGCTTCTCCGTCGAAAGGATGAGACATCACACCCTCTTCACGAAGACACTCTTTGTGCCACCCCATGGCTTCCAACGTATCTCTCGATGTGAAGATTCGTTGCAATCTGGGTATGAGCGGCATATAACGCAATTGCGCTCGAGGCACGTTTTTCTTGTGCTTGGCACTACCCCGACGTGGTGGCTTATACCTACTAAGCCCGCACACTGAACATGAATTGAGACCCTCATTTTCCTTGTAGAAAAGAATCCACTGATTCTTGCACGCATCAATTTTATCATAACCAAAACCAATATGCCCCACCAACTTTTTAGTCTCATAAAAATTATTAACCATCTTATTTTCTTCGGGTAGCAACCGTTGCCCCAATGAGAGGATACGATTGTAAGTATGTTGGCTCATATTTGAATCAACCTTGATATTAAAAAGCTCAGCCACTAACTCTAACACTGTTGACTTTGCACCAGGATAAACTTTATCATTTGTAGAGTTACTTAAGGGGTATTTTTGTCTTTTCCATGAAATCGATTTCCAAATACCTTGAAATTGTCATACAAAACCAACGAATGAAATCGTCTTTATGATAGTCTTACACAGATTCAAAAAAAAAAGATGTACGATGGCTATCCCGGCTTCATCATTTGAAATCAAAATCAAATATACAGACAATGATGGAGAGAGAGAGGAGGGCGGATGGCATATCATGAAGAGGGAAAGGAGGGTGGACTGAGATGAAGAGATAGTTGAATTGGACGTTCGTCGCCACCATCACCACCGTATCTCTGTCGTCTTCCTCATCTTCCTCCCAAGCATTTACATATTAAACCCCTCCACCTCAAACAACACCATCTCATATTCATCTTTCGTATATCGCGGTATTATTCCAATTCGTGGAACTTTCGTCAAATCAACACCTGCCAGCGAACCGCCTTTGATCAATTGTTTCGGATTCAACCCAATTTGGATTTCCACAAACATGGCGTAATTTTTCGTAATTGCAAAGTAATGAAGGAAAGACGGACTTTACATGGAGAAAATTGAGACATCAGGTCGTTTCGAACCGGATTTATTATATCGAAAGAATGTTAAGTACAGTGCAAATGAAATCAAAATCAAATATACAGACGATGATGGAGAGAGAGAGGAGGGCGGATGGCAGATCATGAAGAGGGAAAGGAGGGTGGACTGAGATGAAGAGATAGCTGAGTTGGACGACGCTGGAATTGGGGAAGAATGCTCAAGGAGATGAAAGATGGTGCGTGGATGTGCGGGATGGTGGTGTTAGGGGGACATAATGGGACGGCGAGCTTGGGAGGGAGTAGGGTTTCAAGGTTTAGATCTAGGTCGGAGAAAGGGGACAACAATGGCATGTAGGGAAGGTGGAGGGGGTGGGGTGGATGGGGTGGGGTGCGAACGGAAGAAGGATCAGGTGTAGACGGAAAAGGGTGGGGACCACATAGGTTTTTCCTTTTCAAATTTATTTAATGTTTTTTTCATTTGTTTTCTTCTTCGATTATAGAAAATACCAAAATACCCCTAAGTAACTCACGTGAGCGGCACATGTTATGTTTTTCGTTAAATTTTTAACGGTTCATCCAAAATTACACCTGATTGCAACAAAATGAAAAACTCAATAACTAAATTGTAACAAATGCAAATTTGATAACCAATTAAAACATCTCGATAAACTCAAGTAACTAAAATGTAATTTGCCCTCCATTAAATTCATAAACTTTTTTGCATCAGGATCGGGTTCCTCTGGATTAGGGGTTCAATCAAACTCTGGACCTGCTGCATTTCGAACCATATCTTCCATACCCAAAGACATCTCTACTTCATCAACCAACTGTTGAGGTTCCCTAGCCGAATTAAACACAACAGTATGATGATTTTGAACACTTGTTTCAACTGGATAACATTCACCGTGCGCTACCCATATCTTTTAACCATCAACAATCCCTTGATTCATAAGATGATTCTTTAAAAATCCATCACGATGAAATTTCTTATTCTTGCACCTTTTGCACGGACACCTTATCATGTCATTGTGCATGTATTGGGATGCGCTTTAGCAAACTGAACAAAATGTTCTAAACCCGCTATAAATGCAGGTGTGATGCCTCTTCTATTAGGGTTTCTACGATTATCCATCCAACTACGATCTTCCCCCGACATATTTAACTCCTGCATTTTATAACATTATAGTTTTTAGATAAAATGAAAATTACCATTTCCTAAATTTGAATCCCTAGAATTACTAACAAGGAACTTTATATAGGTTTATAATTGGGATAAAATGATAATTACCATTTCCTAAATTTGAATCCCTAGCATTACTAACAAGGAACTTTATATAGGTTTAGAATTGGGGTCAGGCTTCTATCCCATCTCGAAATGCACGATTATATTAAATGCAAATATCATTTTGTCTCTATGCCCAATAGTCGAAAATCAAGAAATTTTGGCAGTATAACCCCATAGCTCTCCAAGTGCACGACGTAGGCAAGGTCGATCAAACACTATCGATTGAAACCGACAGTATCTAATCAACCGTTGTCTAGTATACACCCAGAGAACAATACGGAATGCAACCAAAATATCTTTAATATCGACTATCAAGCAATCCTAATAAACAAAAATGATATTTACAAAAACATATAATCATTCATTTCAATACCGTCCACACGGACAATTCAAGAATCAATAACTATATGTTGACCTCAACATGATAAGTTAAAGATTCTTGAACGGATTTCTAAGCTTTTGTATTGCACACACACACACCACTAAATTGACTTGACAACATTACGTTGTGAAAAATCTTATAATACATCATCGTAGAACCATCATTTTACGATAATGTATTAATTTAGACATTAAATAGAAGCATTAAATGGTTAATATTGTAATTTGAAAACTTTGAATTTAATTAAAATTTTATTTTATTTTATTTTAATTTAACTTCATTTTTTATTTGTTTTAGGACGAAGAGAGTATAATTTATTATAATTTTTTATAAAGCAACAACTATCCACTTACTATATTATATCTCACTTTTTCTCTTCTTCATAATCACAACACCTACTTTAATATTACTTTTTTTCCGTTCCTAAAAAAAATTGAAAAGTTATAAATGGGACGTATGGAGTATCAATGAATATCGATAACCGTCGAATCAATAAAAACTTACAATCACAAGGTGTGCCACGAAGACACACAAAGATCATACGGAAACATAGCAAATTCTAAAATTTTGAACTGGATTGAGGATGAAGTGGACAGAATGAGAACCTTTTTCGCGTGGGTGCTCCAAATCGGACGACGGAAGTGGCCGGAAGGGAGAGAGAAAGTGGGAATCACGTTGAAGGTGGCCGGAAGTAGGGATGTCCAAATCGGAACCGGCCCGAACCGAAATCGGACGACGGAAGTGGCCGGAAGGGAGAGAGAAAGTGGGAATCACGTTGAAGGTGGCCGGAAGTAGGGATGTCCAAATCGAAACCGGCCCGAACCGGAACCGGCTCGAACCGGAACTGGTGGTTTGGCGGTCCGGTTCCGATTTCTACTTTTTAAAAATCGCGAACCGCTGAACCCAGTGTTCTAAAAATCGGCCTAGGCGGCCGCCTAGGCGGCGCCTAGGTGCTAGGCGGAGGCCGGGCGCCGCAATTTATGGCTAGGCGGGACAATTAGGCGCTAGGCGGGCTAGACGGGGCTAGGCGGGTCTAGGCGGTCTAGGCGGCTGGGCGGGATTAGGCGGGGCCAGGCGGGGCTAGGCGGGGTCGAGGCGGGGCCTAGGCGGAAATAGTGCTGGATCTGGTTATTTTCGAGAGCCTGCACCACCTGTTGGAAATTATATGGGAAGCACAATCAATAGTTCTCAACAATTTGGGGTACCAGCTAATCAAACAGGTCAGTATGTAAGCCAATATGGTGGTGGCTTTTAGTCTCAAAAATATGTGAGTAAATTTTTTTGGTTATGCATAATGGTAATCTGTGTTTATCCTCTTGAATTTGTCACTATGGACAGAAAACTATGGAATATATATAAAAATGTGTGTAAATTCCCCACCTAGGCCCCGCCTCGGCCGCGCCTCGGCCCCGCCTAGGCGCTCTAGGCGCTAGACCCGGTCTCGCCGCCTAGGAGCCGCCTAGCAATTTTTAGAACCTTGGCTGAACCGTAAACGTAACCGAAACCGTCAGAAAAAAATAGCCATTTTTTTACCCTTTTTTTAACCAGTTTTCAGTCCTCAAAAAAAATAATTGTAATCTTAACAAATTTCCTCAACTATAAATACCATCCCCTCCCCTCACATTTTTTCCACACAAACTCCATTAACTCTCTCAACTTTCTCTAACGAATTTCGTTAATTCTTTGATTCTCAAGCTCAAATCATAATTCAACTTTCTTATTTTCATCCAATATCCATATTTTCATTCAACATCTTTATTTCATCTTTATTTCATATATTTCCATCCAACATCTTGATTTCATCTTCATTTCATATATTTTCCTATTTTACATTATGAATATTCTTAAGAACCTCACAATCAAGAAGGGTAGCAAGGGTAGGGGTAGAGGGCAAGGGAAATTTTCTTCTCAACCACCACCACCACCACCACTACCACGATTTGTTGAAAATGAAGGTGGTCAATTTTATGATATGGGGATTTCGGGGCAAAATGAGGTGAAAGATTGGAAAGATCATGATGAAGTGGAAGTGGAAGAGATTCTAAATTTTGTGCCACTACAAAATGTTGATATTCTAACTCCAACTACTCAAGAAAGTGATGGCAATACTATGGAAGCCACAATGGGAGGGCAACGGCGTAAAGCCGCAAAAAACAATCCCCCTTCGGTTCCAAAAACCAAGAACGCCGGTTCCAAAGTATTCACGAAATTATACAAAAAAAAGTTTTCATTGACGCGACGGGGAAGAATTTCAAAGCAATATACAACTTTTGTCCAACAAATAACAAACAAACATATGATTACTCTACCGGTGGTGGATACGGTACTTTGAGAAGGCATATACGAGAAAAACACCCCGGGGAATATGGCATAGATACCATTCAAGCACAATTGCAAGGATTCTCTGCTTTGGACAATATTGGTACGTCTTCTCAAACTTCTTCTAATTTATTTAGTTATAATCATCTAAATCATAGAAGAGAAATGGCTAAATTTGTTTGTAAGCAATCTCTTCCCTTTAATTTTCTCGATAACGAAGACTATGAACATTTAATTAGATGTTGTTTTAATTCCGCCGCTAGCAAAGTAGCTCGTACAACCCTAACACGAGATATTAAAAATATAGTAGGAGAATATAAATTTGAGTTATGTACTCCCTCCGTCCGACACCAAGGTTCCTTGGTGTGGGTTTCACGCTTCTTTGAAAGTGGGTAGAAGATTAGAGGAGAGAGAATGTAAAAGTTAAATGTGGGGTAGGAAATAGTAGTTAATGATTGGTTTTTTTGAAAGTGGGTAGAAGATTAGAAAAGAGAGAATGTAAAAGTTAAAAATATTTAATAGGAGAGAGAATGAGTGGGAGGAATAGTAAGTTAATGATTAGTTTTTTTGTAAATATGTTAACTTTATAAGGGTATAATGAATGGTTTTTTTGTAAATATATTAAATCATAAGGGTATAAATATATTCAAAACTTGTCATTTATGGAAGGGAACCTTGAAGTGGGACGGACCAAAAAGAAAAGTAGGAACCTTGAAGTGGGACGGAGGGAGTAATATTTTTGCTAATTTGTCATCTAAATTCGATATATGGAGTGATAAAAAATAAGACATTTTTATTTGGGAGTAATATGTCATTGGATTGATGATTCTTGGAAAATTCAAAAGAGGTTACTTGCATATAGATTATTTGATGAGGCACATATCGCACATAACATTGCTCATATGTTACAAACAAATTTGCATGAATATAATCTTGTTGATAAAGTTTTTTCAATGTCTTTTGATAATTCTAGTTCTAATATCGCTAGTTTGCCCGAATTAATTTTAGTTTGTAGACCATCACTAGGTGGTAGATTTTTTCATATTAGATGCATTTGTCATATTTTAAACTTATGTGGATGCGGCTTATGATATTATGAAAATATCAAAAATTACAAGGCTATGAAAGCAATATTGCACAAATCATGGGAAAAAAAACAAAAAAGATTCCCAATAGATGTTCCAACTAGATGGAATTCCACCCT
Source organism: Adenophora triphylla var. japonica (assembly GCA_022495995.1). NCBI lineage: Eukaryota > Viridiplantae > Streptophyta > Magnoliopsida > Asterales > Campanulaceae > Adenophora > Adenophora triphylla. The sequence continues at coordinate 113,782 of JAFEMH010001892.1, read as the reverse complement.
TCATGTTTTAGAAGAAACTTATGCTTGGAAAAATGAAATTTGCATGTTTTTGGGATCGATTAATTATAGTACTCAATATGGTACAAACTTATATACTACACAATGGGAAGAATGTGCAAGTATGGTTAATTTGTTGAAGAAGTTCGAGGCGACAACCTTAGCGTTATCCGGTACGTATTACCCTACTTCTACTTTAGTTGTTGAATAATGTGTGGAAATTTCTAGTATATTTTCTGAATTTAAAGATGATGTTATTCTTAAAGATGCGATTTTCAAAATGCGAGAAAAGTGAGAAAAATATTTGCTTAACATTTTCGATATTTTTTTGGTTGCTAAGTTATTAGATACTAGAGTTAGAGAGTATGTTTAACTCAATTTTTAGAATATTATTATTCAAACTTTTATTTTGTGGGAGATCCCAATATGCCTAACACGTAGGTCAAAAAGTTGCTAGTGTTAGACAAGCATTTTTAAAAATTTATCAGGAATACAAGTTAATATACGGTGATGCATATGCAACAACAAGTGAGCCTTCTTCTTCGGTACTTCAACATCCCTCATCATCATTTGTGGCAAGTTTTTATGGAAGACAACAATCTCGTGGCGGCGTTAATAGCGAATTTGATAAATATTTGACCACCGAATTTGAACAAGAAAATTCATTTGATATTTTGAATTGGTGGTCAAGGAGAGCACACACTTTTCCTATCATTTCTAGAATTGCACGAGAAGTACTTGATTGTCCCGCATCAACGGTTTCGGTGGAGCAAGCTTTTAGCATTTGTGGAAATATGAAGCATAATCGTCACAATTTATCATCCGATAGTTTTGAAGCTTGTAATTTGTTGAATGATTGGATTAGAGCGGAAAGAAGAAAGCAAGACGACAAGCCAACGGATCTTCTTGGTGGCGAAGGTGAGTACTTTGATGAAACTAAATCGGGAAGCGATTAAGGTAAGCACAATGTAATTTATTTAATTGTTACTATAGTTTTTTTAAGAGTTAGAATTTAGATTATTATTGTAATAAAAAGAGGTAAAGGCTCCTACTATCCTCCCTTAATTATAAAAGGGTAAGGTTTGGTTGTCCCCCTCATGTAATTTTTCCCAATGATTAATAAAATTTAAAGGGTATCGTCCCTTTTTTCTTTTATTTACTTTCATTTGTTTAATTTTTTTCTACCTTTTTTAATATACATTTTTGTAAAAAAAAAATCACTATTAAAAAAATTCTAAAATATTATTTCCTAGTCAATAAAAAATTAAAATAAAATAAAAAATAAATATAGGGTAGTCAGTCCCTCTTTTCTTTTATATACTTTCACTTGTTTAGTTAATTTCTATCTTTTTTTATACTATACATTTTTTAAAAAAAATCACTACTAAACAAAGTCTAAAATATTATTTCCTAGTCAATAAAAAATTAAAAGAAAATAAAAAATAAATATAGGGTAGTCCGTCCCTCTTTTCTTCTATATACTTTCACTTGTTTAGTTATTTTCTATCTTTTTTATATATCCTTTTGTAAAAGAAATCACTACTAAACAAAGTCTAAAATATTATTTCCTAGTCAATAAAAAATTAAAAGAAATAAAAAATAAATATAGGGTAGTCCGTCCCTCTTTTCTTCTATATAGTAAATACTTTCATTTGTTTAGTTTTTTTTCTATCTTTTTTTATATACCTTTTTGTAAAAAAAATAACTACTAAAAAAAGTCTAAAATATTATTTCATAGTCAATAAAAAATTAAAAGAAAATAAAAAATAAATATAGGGACCAAATTGCAATTATGAAAAATTGGGAGTAAACTGGTATTATAAAGTTTAGGGGCTAAATTGCAATACAATGAAAAATGAGAAACATAGCTGAAAAATAAAGCTGCCGGCAGTTGCTGGGCCAAGAATAGAAGCTGGCCGGCCAATGACAAGAGTGGCCGAGACAAGGCAGCACAAACAAGGTCGTGGCCGAGAAAATAGGGCCAAAGGCCGAGCGACCGCGCCATTTGAGCAGAAGAAAGGGGCGATCGCGCGGCCAAAGGGGAGCGACCTCGCCTAAACCGTTGAACTGCCGGTTCCGAACCGTGAACCGCCGGTTTCGAACCGGAACCGTGAACCGACGGTTCGGTTCCGGTTTCACCTTTTCCGGAACCGCCTGTTTCGAACCGGAACCGGATATGGCCATCCCTAGCTGGAAGGGGAAAGGAGATCCGTCGGAGAATGGAGGACGCCGGAGAATGGAGGCCGCCGGCTACAGAAATGATTGTGCTTGCCGCCCCGGATTGTGCTTGCCACTGCCGCCGCAATGAGAAGCGATGAGAGAAAGAGAGAAATAAATCGTAAAGAGAGAAATAAAATTAGGGCGCTGGCGCCTGCTTAATTTATACAAAAAATTTACCCACGAAATATTCCGTGGATATTATCCACGGAATATTCTGTGGGTAATTAATGCCTATACTCACGAAAATTCCGTCGGTAATACCCACGGAATATATTTCGTGGGAAATTAATGGATATCTGTGGGTAATTTAAAAGATTACTCACGGAATTTTCGTGGGTAAAAAGTTAATATATTTTTGAATTTGGCCTTCATGAATCCGTCGATAACATTAAAAATTTCGTGAGTAATACGTGAATAATATTCCGTGGGTAATCACTCAGTTTCTAGTAGTGTCATCGGGTTCAAGCCAAACCAACTATCCAACATAAGCCCTGGTTGTGTACAAGGTTGTCATCTGCAACAAGGTCAATGGGGAAACCGTTGTGTGGAACTATACTCTCGGTAAGTAAATCTGATTATTTTCTTAATCGGATCAATATATATGTGTGTGTGTGTTATCGCGTGTTTTATAACTGTGTTCTCGTGATGATATTTTCTTAAATTTTAGCACATAAAATATACTTTTGTATAGGTTAATTTCAAGTTATATATGGAAATAGTGCATCAAATGCTTTTATATATTGAGAACTAACAAAAAAATATGATAAAGATGTCATATGTGAACCTTTACTATGGCTGACCCCTGAAATAATGCAAAATAATTAAATTTACGTGTTATTCTACTACGTTACAAATATTTTTATTTTTTTTTTAAGGGGATCAACACATTTCACCGCTTCCCCCTTGATGCACTTCACAGAGGCGCCTAGCTATGCTAGGGAGGGCAATGTCATTCCCTCTAAACACTAGTGGGGGAATCGAACCCATGACCTCCAGGTTATAAACTCTAACCATCAGGCTAAGACCTCGCGTGCACGTTACAAATATTTGATGATATTAACCGGAGAATTTCTTTTTGATTGTAGAGGGGAAAAAGAGGTATGGTAAAGAGAATGTGGTTACTTGGACACTCGAAGCTGAATGAAGATGATCCTACATGAGCCGAATTCGTTCGTTCATGGAGCTACTTCTAGTTATCTCCAAGGATATTGATCGTGGGCATCACCATCACGTACGCCAATTAGAGCAAGTAGTAATTTCACTTAAAAAAACAAAAGAAAAGGATAGCGCATTGCTTATTTTTCTATTTATAAGGGTTTGTTCGTTTGCTAACCGAATTAAGCTTTTAATTTGAAATATATTAAGAGATTAAAAAATTAAGCTTGTTTGATAAAGTAAATTTGAATTAATTAAGTAATTAAGGGCCTGTTTGGTAATCAAATTAAGATCTTAATTTGGAACACTTTAAGAGATTAAAAAATTAAGCTTGTTTGGTAAGATAAATTTGAATCACTTAAATAATTAAGATTGTCTTAAAAAAGGCTATTAATTTTAAGTGGGCAAGGAGTAGCTTAACAAGGTAAGAGGTGGAAAGAATGAGAAAAAAAGGGAATGAGTTCAAATCCACACATCAACATATTTTATTTATTTATTTATTGTTACTTCCTTTTGTTGAAATATTTTTTCTTTTCATACAAATTATATTTGACCAAGTATGAAAATATAATTTTTTTTAATATTAACATTTAATAATATTTTTATTAAAGTATCATTATATAATTTTTTTTATTATTTGTCAACATTTGTGATCATATTTACCAAACTAATCAAAGATAAATATTATTATGGGATAAAGAAAGTACAAATAAAAATATTTAAATATTATAAGATTAAAATTTACTTATAACAATAATAATAATAATAATAATGTATATGTCAATAATGAATTTATTTTATTATAAAATCATAAATATTATTCATATAATATTTTAAATGTTGAGTTGTAATTCTGAAAATTCAGATGTAAGTGGTTTGTCATTATCAAACAAACATAAGTCTTCAAAATTCAGCAACTTAATGATTTCAGCTCTTAATTTTCAGCTCTACATTTTCAGAGCTTAATTTTCAGTTTTACCAAACATGCCCAAACATGCCCTAAGATTATCGCAAAAAAGACTATTAATTTTAAATTGAAAAGGGGTGTTCTTTCTTTTTTTTTTTTTTTTTTTTTAATGAAGTTGGAAAGGGTGGTGTGTTAAGAAGGTAAAAAAGGGGGAAAGAAGGAGAAAAAAATGGAGCTGAGTTAAAATACATGCATCAACATATTTATTTATTTATTTATTGCTACTTTATTTTGTTAAAATATTTTAACTTCTCATACAAATTATATTTGACCAAATATTAAAATGTAATTTTCTTAATATCAAATTATTGATAAATATTTTGAAAGAGTATCATAATTAAATTTTCTTCATTTTTTGACAAATTTCAATCAAGCAGACCAAAATAGTCAAGATAAATTTTATTATGAGACAAAGGAAGCACCAATAGAATATATTCAAATATTATAAAATTATAATCTAATTATAATAATAGTAACATATATGTCAATTATTATTTTATTTTATTATACAATATTAAGATTATTTAAATAGTTTTTTGAATGTTGAGTTGAAATTTTAATTAAATTAAGATGTAAGTAAGTGATTTGTCGTTATCTAACAAACTCAAGTATTAAAATTCAGCAACTTAATAGTTCCAGTTCTACATTTTAAGTTTTACCAAACAGACCCTAACAAAAACTCTACAAGAGCCCATCTGGCCTTTGGAATTTCGCAATTCACAGATTCAATTCAATAAAAGAATTTATATTTTCTCTCAAGAAATAAGATTTACATATCGCCTTTTTATTTCTTTTCAACTGTTAAAGACACCCTTATCTAATGTCTAATGCCCTTTTGTTAAGGATATACATTTTCCCTTTACCATTGATTAGGTCCTAGAGCTGAAATTACAAAAAAATGATAATATAAAAGGAGGGGAGTTACAGAGTTACTGAAGAGCAAGGAAAGGAGAAAGGGGAAATGAGGAAAACTTAGCTGCCTTTATGAAAACCAGCTCTTCCCTTTATTCTCAGATTTTAACTTCAAAACAAGTTGTTCGCGCTGAGCTTCTACCTCGGCATATTTGAGACTCATTTCAAGGTACCGTTCACGAAGTTCTGCTAGCTCTACTTCAAGTGAGGACACCTTTTGTTTATTCTCTTCTTTGTTCATTGCTTTTGGTTCTTCTTTTGATTTTCCGCAAATTTCTTTTTCTGTTAACAAACTGAATACACAGCAGAATCAAGTAATCGGCAGTCAGAACTAAATTGGGCAGCAATTGCCCAAAATAATACATTTTGAATAAGTATTTCCCAACAACACAGTTGGAAAGTATTGCCCAAAATAACCTACGTAATGAATTTAGATTTAGGCTTTCCCAGCTTGAAATAGTGTTGAAAAAATTAGAATTCACTATTGGCAATAGCGAATGTAATTCAAGCTTAAATTTGCTACTGCCAGTAGCTAAAAAAGTTGGTTATTTTTGGCAATACTTTTCCGAGTGTGTTATTTAGGAAAAATATTTTTTTCAAAAAAGTGTTATTTTGAGAAAATAATCGAAAATAGCTTTGTTATATTCAGTCTTCAGAAGTGGATGATGAAAAACAGCGAGAAAAAGATCAATTGAACGACAATACTGACCCGAGCTATGCTCAGAATCAGAATTTGTTCATTTGGACTCACCTCTTAAGTTGTGATTTATACATATCATTTGCCTCCAAGGCCTCGGCAAGCTCAATCTCGAGCAAGTGAATCCTTGATGATGTATCAGCTGTTATCTCCTGAGAACTTCCACTATTGTTATCTAGTCTATTAACCTAGAGCAACAGAAGTGAGTTATTAGTTTGAATTTTGAGAGGATTCTTATAGCAAACAAATCCCAAGTCAAATAAAACATTGCCATTATTAGAAAAATAAATAAATGAATAGAAACTCAACAAGTAACAAGAAGTTAGTGCAGTGAAGGAAGAGTTAAGATTAAACCTGTGCTCTGTCTTCTAGTATGCCCTCAGTGTCTTTACTCACTTTACTCCTTTTAGTCTGCTCTAATTGATCAGTTGAGGTACCTGTTTGCCCATCCTGTAAGAAAACTAGTTTTAGAGGGATGTTTTCGGAAAACATTACTTCAAATATATGAGATAAATGAAAGTATTTGAGAAGGACCTCTGAAAGAACCAAACTATCGGCAGACTGCTCGCTCTGCTCATGCTTTTTCTGCTCCAGTTCCTCTTTGAGAGTTTCGACTTCCTTCAGGGAGTCCTCTTTTTCCGCTTGAAGACATTCTATCTCCAACTGCAGTTGACTATTGGTTCTTTTGATCTGTTCAAGATCATTTTTCAGCTCATTGACCTGGGCAGATAATGCTTCTCTAGCAGTTGAATCCCCTTCCAACTGCAGAATTTTTTCCTCTAGGGCAACTTTGCTATGTTTAATGAGCTCAAATTCCAAAACTTCTTTTTGCATGCTAGATGTTTTATCGAGTAATAAAATTTTCTCATTCTTCAACTCTTCATAATCCCTAGATACCAACTCTAGAGAAGCTTCCAGCTTTTGATTCTCCAATTTTGTTTGGTCAAGAGTGTTCCTGAGAGCCAGAACTTCATCCTGCAGCAGTGGAATCTTTTGCAGTTCAGCTTTAAGGCTATTAATTTCTTCTGCTAATTGTAGCCTTTCATATTCAGATGATTTAAGATTCAGGTCAAGCTCGTCAATTTTGGCCTTGAGTTTTTCTTCATTAGATTTGGTGTTTTCCAAAAGCTCCGATACTTTTGCATGATTAGCCACCAGAAACTCATAGTTTTGTTTAAAATCAGCAAGCTCTCTAGTCAGCTCTTCGAGATTTGCTTCATGTTCCATCTTGATAGTACCAAGCTTCTTCTCAGATGATTCAAATTTTCCTTGGATTTCTTCAAGAGCTGCTTTAAGATTTTCTTTATCCGTGCGTAACAAATTCATTTCAAGCACGGCTTCAGAAGCCATTCTATCCCTTTCGTCATGGATTGCAGATATTTGATCATTGAGGCGTGATACCTCTTGATGAAGTTTTTGAACTTCCGCAACCTTCTCTGCATACATTTGACTCAACAAGCTCTCCCCCAGAACAAGTTTCTCTTGATGATCCATATTTTGCACACGGAGTGCATCAAATTCTGCATCTAGAACCTTCTCTTTTGAAGCAATTTCTTCGACCATTGAGGAAAATTTGTCTTCCAAATTTTCCATTTTATTTAAGCAATCGGAGAAATTACGTTCCGACTCCCTCAATTTTTCTTCCAAAACTATGCACTTATTATGCAAGTCTACCCTTTGTTGTGTTATCTCTCTATTGGATTCCTGAAGCAAACTGCATTTTTGCACGAGACTTTCTGTAGTAGCTTGTAATTTAGGATTCTCTTTCTTTAAATACTCGCACTCTTTTTGAGCCTCTAACAACCGTTGTTGCATCTCTTGCAACTTCTCTCTCATATCAACTTTTTCCGTTTCCATCTCATTTTCCAGTTTTCGGATTTCATCCTTTAGATTCATAACTTGACTTTCTGATTGCTGTACTTCCAAATGACTTGACTCCCTGGCATCAGACAAGTACTTTAACTGAGCTTCCAATCCAGATATGCGTTCTGATAAGTGCACATTTTCTTGTTCAAGCTCTGATAGACTAAACTCGAGCTTCTGCTTACAGATTACTAGCTCCTCTAACTTACTTTCAAGAATTTTGTTCGCTGAAATGTGGTTATCCTTGCTACAACTGAGTACCATCATATCGCTCCTCAGCTTGTCCAGACATTCAGAAGTAATTTTACCCTCATTTGCCATAGTTAGCAGCTTTTCCTCCATCTGGGTTATTATCTTTTGCAGATCAGAAATTTCAGTTTCCAGGTCGCTTTGGTTACACTTTCGAGCCTCAATCTCTTGTTCCTTCAGCATACACTCTATTTTGAGCTCTTCAATCTCGGAGCACTTTAACTGAAGTTCCTCATCAAGATCCTCGACCCTGAACTTAACTTTTTGAACCGAACCCTCGAGTTCTCGATTAGAAAGGCAACTAATATTCTCTTCCATATCATCGTTCCCCATTTTGTTTTCAACTTTGTAACCATCTCTAACTGGAGTAATCTCTACTTCATGTGCACTAGGGTTTGTTTCCAAAGATTTGTTCAGGTGAATTCCTTGGACAAGCTGAGACTTCCCCTCCTGAGTAGTTGTATCTGAAAATTGCAGAATATTTTAACTATAAGTACCATATTTACATCAACTTTTTATAGGCTAAGATGTTGGTTTTTGAAATTCTACATAATGTTTTATGGTTAATTATTGCTTCTTGAAATTGACCAAGAAATGATAATAATCACGCAGTGCAAAATACTCCCTCCGTCCCTTAAAGATGTTCTCATTTGCCCTTTTTTGTTTGTACCAGAAAGATAGTCCCATTTTCAAAATTGTTAAGTAAATTATTGAACTTCCAAAACTGCCAACTAAGGAAGAAGAGAGGATGAGAACCAACCAAGGACAAAGAGGGACATCGAGGTTAGTAATGGAAATAAAATAGGTTGTTAAAATATTGAATAGTCGAATGGGACTATCATTATGGGACGGAGGGAGTAGTCCAAACCTACCAATGCCATTTACTCCCTCCGCTCCATAAAGATAGTCCTCCTTTTTAAAGATAACTTTGATTGAACTTTGACCAACTACCGATTTGATTACCAATCAGTTTAACAAATTGCATCTCAAACAAAAATCTCTCTAATTACATCATTTGAAAGATATGTAACTCAAATATCACAATCTCAAGAGTATGCGTAGTTTCTTTGATCTTCGATGACCATGCTCACCATCACTCCATTGATCCATCTCAAAGTCATGTGTTCCCTAAATCCACCAAGGGCACGGAGAACCCTCTCTACGGCAACATATCCTTTTATCTCTCTCTAATATATATATATATATATATACTCCCTCCGTCCCACTACAAACTATACACTTACTACTAGGCATGGGGATTAAGAAAAATTGTTAGTGGAGTAGATGTTGTGAGTATGAAAAGTGGGTCTCATTGAATATAAAATATTATAACATTTTCATTTTTGGAAGTGTGTAGTTTGTAGTGGAACGCCCTAAATGGCAAAGTGTGTAATTTGTAGCGGGACGGAGGGAGTGTGTGTATATATATATATATATATATATATATATATATATATATATATATATATATATATATAGCTAAATACTCACATGTCTAGCTTTTTTTTTCAAGTCTCAACGAGAAAATACACAGCTAAATACTCCCCCCGTCCCAAAAATATTGTCCCATTCCTTTTTTAGTTTGTCCCCAAATGATAGTTTACAAAAACAACAACCAAGCTTTATTCCATCCGTCCCAAAATAAATGTCACACTTTCCATTTTGATTTGTCCCATAATAAATGTAGCGTTTCCAAATAAGAAAATAACTCTAGTGTTATAATAACAATGTACAAACACAGAAAGCACATTCCTTAAAAAGTTGACTTGTCAACTGCGACTATTATTATGGGACAGAGGGAGTAGTTTAACTTTATAAATAAACAATTGTAAAAGTACATGTAATTTCAAAAAGGTACAAGAAAGTAAAGCATGACCAAAAAAGTTTGACCTGTCAAATGAGACGATCTTTTGGGGGCAGAGGGAGTATATGGGAATTGATGTAACTTTGGTTTTCCTTTGGCAAAGATATTTTAATTTGCTTGTTGATTTGAATTTTCTGATCATAGAAATTGCATTGGTGTTGGCATTCTGTGGGAGGAAAGGCTGAGAGGACTAAATAAGAAGGAACCCAGTCGGAGCAGTGGGTCCCACTAATTTTGAAATTGGGTTGCAAAAATCAGAGACATGTGCCCCTACTGTATCACGACTCATCAAGAAAATTTGATAGGGTTGAAACTAGGGGGAAAGGAAGTTAAAATACTCTCTCAGCCTAGTATTGGGTCAAGAGATGCTTAACATGCTAGTTTTCTTGAGTTGTACTTATGTTTCTTTACCACTTCTCTAGTTACTCCAATCTCCTGGATGTGGGAGTTTTTTTTTTTTCTTTCCTTGTAGGCTAGGTGTGGATCCTCCCAAGAGAAACGGATCTAGCGACCCTTCAGCTTAGTATCAGCCGATCAGGTCATATTGTATATCTTGTTTTTTGTATAAACTGTAGTTAACAAAGAATAGTTGAAGTAACTAAAAATTAATAGGCGATAGGGGGTTACTTACTTTCAAGTTGTCCCCGATGAAGACATTCTAACTGTTGTTTTAGTGCAGAAATCTCACTTTCTTGCTCTTCTGCTCTGGCTTGGGATATCTCGAGTTCGCTATCAAGAAAAATAGCTTTATCCTTGAACATTTTCAATTGGAGCTCCAGATCTGTGCACTTCTTCTCAAGATCATTACAACGAGCCTGAATGTTTTCGGTCGCTACTCCATCAAGTTCTCTCTTTTTCCTCTCCTCTTTGAGCTGCCATATCTGGAACTCGAGTTTGCTTGCCTCCGAGCCAGAGGAACTCGGAGAATCATCTGTAAGACGGTCATGGGGTGAAGAACTAACTGAGGTACCACTAGTGGAGAGATCCTTACTCAATTCTTTAAGCTTAAATAGGAGTTCAAGGTTTTCCTCAGTGAGCTCATTGCAATCCCTCTCAAGCTCCTGAATCTTTTCCTTCAAATCATTAATTTCTTCAATTAAGTCAAGATTTCCTCTCGCTTCAAAGTCAGTTGACATTGAATCATGAGTGGTGAGACTTACTGATATTTTTGCTTCCAAATTGAGGATCTCCTTCTCTTTTAGAGTTAATCTGTTTCTCCATTCTGTCTCACGGTCCATCAGGGTTTGGGTACTTAGATCTCGCTCGTTTTTCATCTCCACATTTTTGTCTTCTAGAGTCTTCTCCAAACAACGAATGGTATTTTCCAAAGTCTTCTGTGATTCCTGAAACTCCTTTAGCTGGATCTCCAAGTTCAGTTTGTCATTTTCTTCTACCGGTGCAAGCAAATCAGATTCTGGTCTTAGAGCCGTAAGGCTCTCTATTTCCATTTTTTGTTTCTCTATTATTTCCTCCAATTCCTGAAGAACCGAAACTAGCTCAAGATTTGATTCTTGAGTTTTGCTTAGCTGTAAACACAAATTATCATTTGACTCTTTTAGAAACCTTATCTCTTCTTCCATTTCTCTTTGATTATCATTTCTTTCTAGAACTTGCAATTTCAGATTTTCAGCAGCTTCTTGTTTCAAAGTTGACTCATCTAACAATTTCTTCAGCTGTTTGATTTCTTTTTTAAGTCCATCACATTCTGTCTGATATGCATAAAGCTCCATTTCCAAATTTGCCATGTCTTTTGCTTGGTTTCTCAATTCCGTTTTGGAAAATTCCAGATCAAGACTCGCTTTCCGAGCATTTCTTTCCCACATTCTCGCCTCTGCTTTAAGTTCTTCAAAAGCAACCCCTTCAGCATTCGGAACAAATTCAGAACGACTATCATTACTTAATGGTGATGCGGCAATGGCACGTGACACATGTCCAGAATCTTCTCTTTGATTGATAAGATGCTTTCCGGAACCTGAAATCCCGGAGTTGTAAGCAGAATAACTTGATTTTGGGGAATCGTGGACGTTATAAGAGCTGTGTGATGCACTGTGCGAGCCAGTTGAGTCCTTGTTTAGAATCCCACTTGCATTAATCTTAGGAGAATAACTTTCCCTGGCTAAAGAATCCTCCATGGAGTCAAAGCTACGATGTGACCCCACTCCCGAGAAACTTGTCCCCTGTGGCAACAAATAAAAGATATTCTTAATTACTCTCAAGATATTATGTAAAAACAATATTATCAATAAATGCTCTCTCCATCTTAACTCATCTTCATAAGTAAGAATCTATGGAAGTTTTTAGATGTAAAGCAAGAAGTCATTTCAGCCATATTGTTTGATTTTCCCTTTTTTATTTTTCTCTCTTTTACTTTTTGGTGATGTGTAACTGAGTTAAGATCTAGCAGTAGCAAGTAATTATACTTCTTAGTGTACCTCAGGAAGGAACCAACAGCTGCAAACTAGGTTTATAACTACGGAAGATACAGTAACTCCTCTGGAATAAGTAAGACAATTTGTTGAATACGCTCACAAGAATCCCAAGAAAGGTCCACATGCACTAATTATGTCATGGCTAAGGCACAACTACGAAGCTCAATTTGTTGAAAACCTAAAAGTGTATAAAAATTTAACTGTTACCTTTACACATTAGTAACGGCAAAGCCCGCTTTTGTGACATCCCATTGCAGCTGTGTGTCATGGATATTACTGCCTAACGGTCAGTTACACATAACGATCGAAGCTGACTTATCTAACATTTTGTCAGCTTCGTAACGTATTAACGGAGATTAGCCAACGATTCCATTAACTTGTCAATGGATCAATGTGTTATATATACAATAGGAATTGAAAATTGGAGAAAACAGCACAGCACCAAGTGACTAACAGGCGTCCCAGCTTGTTTAACATATTTGAGTTTTAATATACCTAATCGTTGGCATATTCATACTATATACTCTATTAATTTACTACCTGTAATTAAAATTTATATTCCCTCCCTTTTCTTTAAAATAAATGCCCAGATTTCCTTTTGGCCGTTCCAAAATGAGAGTGCTTTTGTAAACTTCTTTGGATTATCAGTTATACCCTTGATGATTACTCCTTCAAATTATGGGCTCACTCTCACATGGGGAACATAGGAAATACCAGTACATTCATATATTTTGAATGCTGGCCTGTCAAATCACTTTTCCTACCCTAGAGTATTTAAGCTGCATGTAATCTGATTCACGGACGAAGATCGACCGATAGGCAAACAGAAAAGGCGGGCATGAGAGCCTCTATGAAAGCTAGGACACCAAAACTACTTGCAAACCTAAAAGATAACTTTTTTTCAATGAGATTACCCTATGTAATATGATGAACGATATCTTTGACTGTGATTCACATATGAGATGCTGCCATACACATAATTATGGTGACTCCTTGGCACCAGAACCAATTCATTTGTTAGAACCTTCTTATAATTAGCTTAATATACGTAATACTCCGTATATTATATGGTTCAAGTAAATACAAGCAATGTTTGCCCGGTATTATTTAGCTTTTATACTAGACTGAAGCCATGTCTGAACAGTTTCAGGTGAATACACTCTTGCTTTGGACTAAATCTTCTTTCGGAAATTGAATACTATAGATTCTTGAAATGAACAATCAAGGGTGTAGATTTGTTCCGAACATCCCATAAAAACAGCATTTATACTTTTATCCAAATTACACTATCTGAATTATGTACGACATTTACACAATACATGTAAGCCATCGTGAGGATTGGGATGGTCTATAACATTATTACACTCGTGATAGGCCATGTCCCAGACATATCTTTTACTGACAATGTGTATAACTTGGTTAATGAATCACAAATGACATTTGATCTCAAAATCTAATAGTTCTCTAGAGTTCAAAAGGCTGCATCAGCTTTTCCAAAGTCTTATAATGATGAAAAACCTAGGAAAAAGATCAAGTATAATTATCATCAGGATAAATGGAATGTCGAGACACGTGTATGCTTGAGGTGTATTATAGCAGATAAAGGTAGATTCAAATCTGTAGGTGGCAGAACGACAATGTGTATAACTTGGTTAATGAATCACAAATGACATTTGATCTCAAAATCTAATAGTTCTCTAGAGTTCAAAAGGCTGCATCAGCTTTTCCAAAGTCTTATAATGATGAAAAACCTAGGAAAAAGATCAAGTATAATTATCATCAGGATAAATGGAATGTCGAAACACGTGTATGCTTGAGGTGTATTAAGCAGATAAAGGTGGATTCAAATCTGTAGGTGGCAGAACGACAATAAGCCTCTTGATAGAGAGTGAAGTGAAAATACCCTGCTATCAGGTTCTCCTGGATGAGATGTGCTGAAAAAAGTACTGGAGGAAGATCCTTCACTCTTGGTGAACTGACCATCAGACACATCTGATTTGTTATCTATATCAGTGTAATCTGCACTTGCATCTTCTGTGAGAGAGTCAGAGTCTTTCCTTCTATCATTGTAGAAAACATCTATTAGGTTAGATCCTACACCAGGTAAAGAAGGATAAAAAAATCTCTTAGTGTTTAAGAAGAAACCTCAATGTTGCTCTAGGGGTTAGACACTGAAGTTGAACCTGCACATAGAAGAGAGAAAATTCTTGTTTATAGGTAGATATATTAAAACTCTACCAAAAAGAACACCATATAGCACTTGGCAAATAGTCGCTTATCCAAAATATGAAGCGCTTTTAGGAAACATGGTATTATCCAAATCTAGAAAAGACGAAAAAATTGCAATACACAGAACTCCCGAGGGGAGGGTCCTCTGGACCCACCCATGAGACACCAAACTAGCAAAAGAATAGTGTAGCAACCCACCGCCACGACCTGCTGCTTAAATCTAGAGTACCTGTGGTCCAGTGGAATCAAACTTGGAAATGTGACAGAGCACATTTGTTCTAAGTTACCCGCCAACTGGGCTACCTCGGATGGGTCCAATGCTAGAATAAAGATTTGCACCTTAATGAAGTTCTTAATAGAAGTAGTTTACATTATATCCAAAAGTCAAATAAGAAGCCTTCAATGCATAAAATTCCAATTGAAATTAATTCATGGGATAACATACACATAGTAAAGACTCATTAATGTTCATATAACTGATGGAATTATGAGAGATACTGCTGTGACGCACAAAAAGAAATCTTGCTATGTTGTACCTACAATTAGATGCACTATATTAGTCACTATGACCGCCTTGCAGATTTCAGGTGGATTAAAATGTTACAAGTCTTTTGTCTGTCACACAGGGTTCTATAGCAGAGACTACGACAGAGGTGCCTCATCGTCTTAAAATAGAATTACGCAAGATCTAAAGAAATTTGAACCCACGTTGGTACATGTGCTACAAAATTGGTTCACTAGCTAACACCTTCAGTGGAATAGCTGCAAATCCAACCAAAGAGCACAAGTTCCCTGACAAAGCAGCAGATAGCTACCTGAACAGCATCAATGGAGCCAAGCTGTAAGCTGCCTTGACGCAACCCATGAACAAAACACCAAAAGTCAGATGAAACTATTGCTAGGCTTGTCAACCCCAAGTATCGAAGTGTCCTAGGGGTCATATGTAGTGCCTTCTAGGTATTGGCAATAGTTTGAGCCTGAATGTTGAATGGAACAGAGCATTTTCATGGGGTCGTACTGTCTCGTGCCAGTTCCTGAGTGCGCACGAGTTATTAATAAATATGGCTTATGGCCTGCTAAATTACAAATATTGCAGTAGGACAATAATGTGCTGGTAATGAATTCACTTAAGAAATACGTGCTTCAACTCATATTTATTTTTGTGAGATAGTAAAAATTGCATATGTCAAAGAGGAAACACGTCCTACCTCCGTCCTAATTAAAGAGTCACATTTGACTAAACATGCAAATTTAGAAAATGACTGAAATGTACTAATTGTCTAAACTGCCCCTCAAAATTTTGGATTCAAACTAGGTGGAAAGATTTGAATTTAAACTACGCAAGAAAATGAAGGCTAATATAGTCGATTGACTCAATTTGCTGTAAAAAGTTTTCTTATAGGGAAATGTTACTCGTCAATTAGAGGGCCCACAACGGAATGCCCACCTCTTTTATTTGGACAGAGGGGAGGGAGTACTAAATTAGGGGGTCTATCATAGTTATACACATCAATCAATCTATATAAGAAAACAGGAAAAATCACAAATGAAGATTGCTAAACATCATGTAAAATTATAGACAACTGAAGAAATACATCCAGATCTATTTTGGAGTCTGTTGACCACGTGAGAATGGCTTAACTAAGGACCAATCATATGAAACATGACGCACTGTGTCAACTATCAAGAGAAGGTGCCAAGAAAAAGGAAGAAAACCATGAGGACTTCATGGGTTCATAATATCTTTCTCAATATATACTTGCAAATGCTCCAGCTTTGTTTTCTCCCATACACATATGCAAAAGCATGCCTCCTTAAGCCCAAGTTGAGCATAACATCCCATAGCACACTATGCTTCTCTTATGAGCATTCGGCAAAAAATTAAGCTTCTGTAAGACAGTTGTATTTCAAATAGCTCCTTAAATTGGTTTCTAACCAAATGCCACCATGAAAATCTCTACTCCGAAGAACCACGACAAACTCTAAGAAGTTTCTCCATGTGAATTACTCTAGCAGTAAAGAATAACAGTTTAGAGGCGTATGATGATGACTGACCTGTAAGGTTGTCCCGTGGTTACAATTTTCCAGAGGTAATACAATAGGAGCAGAAGTTGGTGAGTTCATGTGGCTTGCCAAATTAATAGTAACCTCACCCAGGATGCCAGATCTAGCAGACCCCTGTCATAAGCATATTGTTGGACATTGACAAGGACAAATAACATCATAGAGAAAACAGGGGAGAGACAGAAAAACAAAAACAGAGACAACGATTATTCCTATTGAAAAATTTCAGCTTCATCAATAGTTGGCATAAGTCCTCATACCATGGAAACAAGAAGCTTGTAGAGGCTTTGTTCAAGCTCTTTCGAGTCATCGTGGACCCAAACACGCTCTAATAGAGTCTCCGTCCATCGGCAATTTCCATTCCAAACTGATGCTCTTCCTGTTTTGCTAATTGTTTTCCCTGTTTCCACCGAGACAAGAGAAACGGAAAGCTTATCCCATCCTTTCGGTACCTAAAGTGGAAAAAAAGCAGTGAACAAGCTGCAATACAAGTGCTTAACAAACGGTAAAGCTTTGCTTCAATTGAAATTGTCAATCACTTATAATCTATCTTATGTTGCTGAATATCATAAACATTGTTAGGTTGATGAGACTTACAAAGGAAAAAAATGAGCAATATCAACTATACTCCGGTGAACCAATAGATCGTTAAGAAGCTACTTTTTTTTCGTTATTTTCCTTTTTTATTGAGCATTAGAAAACCTCATCAATGACAAAAGACATTCTAACTATTTGTTAATAAGTCAAACGTCCTTACAAACTAAGAAGTCCCAATTTTCTGCATTTTGGCAGTGGATGTGGGAATTATTACAAGTACAAGGAATTGTCAGAATGTAAGAGGAACATTAAGGAGGCTATTATCAAGTAAATTTGTAAGGGGCTTTGACATTTTGATTTAAATAACTGTTAGATATTAGAACTCCCCTTTTACAGTTTCATAACTGATAGAAGGAAAACAAAAAATGATTCAAAGGAATAAAATTCTGTTTCATTTAGAAGTCAACAATGTTAAACTCACAGGGCGACCTTAGGAAATGAGGACGCAGACATTGAGGGATGACATTAGCTAGTGAGAGTAAGCCACTATATTCTGAGGCGATGTTTCTTCCAAGAGAACAGCCACCACCTAGATTAACATACATATAATTTTCATGCAATTAGGCTCTCCCAACTCTCTGAATAAACGTTACTTGAGAGTTGGAATAATATAAACATAAGCTGAACCTTTTTTATGTGTTTATTTAGTTGTTTTCTTTTTTGGCTTTTATATGAATTTGCTAAATGATTCTTTCGTGGATTGCATAAAGCTCACTATTAGAATTCTACTTGTGATCTCATTTCCAAATCCATTACTGTATCACTAAAGTCGAAATAGCACAGATATTTTTTATCTCCACTGAATCCCCAGGCTTAAAAAAAAAAAAAAGAACAATTTGGTGCTACAAGAGCTCTCACTATGCATAGGGCACACGGAAGAGCCGGGGCCACACGGGCTTAATGTACCCTTGCATTTAAATGCAATAGACTGATTCCGCGGCTCAAACCGGTGAGAATTGGACCATAACAAGTCATAACTCCAAGATTCAACCTCATCACATTCATCTACCGTTTACATGACCAGTAGATTACAAAAATTTCCACCTATATTGATTCTTATTTAATAATTATAACAAAGAGAAATGCTCAAAGCAAAATCACAGAATATTCATTTCATACTCCTTTAATTTTAACTACAACCAATTTCCAATTCGATAACTTCCTTAAACCCACATTTTACAAATCCAAACTGATAAAGTGAAGCACATTCAGCTTAATTCAAAGCAACACAACGCATGTATAAACTCCAAACTGCTATATATTCTGATTAAAAAAACGAAAATTCAAAATAAAAATAAAAATAATTGATTGAGAAATTAAACAAACATATGATACGAACGATGAAATTTGAATTTCAAAAAAAAAAACAAAAAACAGATGGGATAAATAAACCTGAAGAGCGTGAAAGCTGGAGAACTTGAAATCAATTCGCTCGCCGTCGCCGGATTTATCAGACAAAGACGAATTGCCTCTATGCAACTTCTTCATTCTTTGCCTTATCATTTCCTTCATTATTCATTCAACACCTCTCCAAAACACTTCACACCCAACTGTGTGTCAATGTGTACGTATATTTCTAGAGAGGGAGAGGAAGAATGTGTTTGATAGAACAGAAAAGTGTGTGTGTGTGTGAGAGAGAGAGAGTTAGCTTTAATGTTTTGATGCCCCTATAGTTTCAATTATTTGCATATTCTCCTGCTTTATTTTATACTCCAATTTTTTTAATTTTATTCCTTTTTGGTCCACAAATTTTCTACTTAAAAGAAATCAAATGATTTACAAATGCATCAAGTATAGATAAAGTGTAATGATTGCATAGTGTTACAATGTTTTAATTCACTGTATTGAAATGTCAAATAAACAAACAAGTTATTAGTGTCTAACCATTGATCTTTGCATAAGATTTTTTTCTCAAATAATTTTTTTTTTAAAATTTATTTTTCAAAATAACTCACTTTTCAAACTATTTTTTAAAATGATCACTTTTTGGAAACTCGCTACACGATGAAGCGAATTTGACTGTGACCGGTCAAACTCGCTACACGGTGTAGCGAGGTGTAGCGAGTTTTGTGTAATTAGGGTTTGCCGTTTGTAATTAATCACTATAATTAAGTAAAGAAGAACTCGCTACACCGTGTAGCGAGTTTGACCGGTCACAGTCAAACTCGCTACACTGTGTAGCGAGTTCTCAAAAATCTCATTTCCCCCTTTTCGACTTACAATCTGTTCAAAGAAAGAAAAAAAATCTAAGAACACAGCCGCCGGTGGAAGAAGAAAGAGAGAAGAAGGAGAAATTTTGCCGTTATTTTCATCAAATTCAAGCTTTTCATCACCAAAATTTCGTTACTGTAAGTTTACATTCATGTTTTTTACTTCATTTTATTTTGATTTTGCTTTGATTTGAGTATTTGTTTACTTGCAATTTAGGTTTATTCAACTCAATTATTGATATATTTTGAACTCAATTGTTAGTATACTTTGATATTGATCAATTTTGTAGTTATTTTTATCTAATTGTAAGTCTACATTCATGTTTTTTACTCAATTGTTAGTATACTTCAACTAAATTTAGGTTGATATTGAACTCACTTAGTGTTATTATTGAACTCAATTTTTGATATATTTGAACCCAATTGTTGGTGTATTTGAACCTAATTGTTGGTATATGCGAACTCCATTTTTGGTATATTTGAACTCAATAGTTGGTATATTTGAACACCATTGTGGTATATTTGAAAGTTTGGAGTTTTGAACTCAACTTGTGACTCAATTTTGGAGAAGTAGAAGTATTTGCTATTGATATTTCAAAGTCTCTATGTTTATATATGTATTTATTTGATATTGAAATTGGGTTTCTTTTGTTGAAACAGATAGATTCCTTCGTTGATCCAGGGCCTATCGATAACTCTGTTCTGACCGAGCATGAGAATCACAGAGCTCGTTTTATTTGGGCCGGAGTGGAGGTTGTTAGTCCGCTCTCATTTTGTCGTAGCGCCACGTTGCCGGATAGACTAGCACCGAGGATTTTGTCGAGATTATCCGAGTGTTGCTTTGCTGGAGTTCATTACATAGGGAGGATTCAATACGATTTTGGGTTGCTGGAGGCCTTGATCGAGAGATGGCGTACGGAGACCCATTCATTCCACTCCCAGTTGGTGAGATGTCCATCAGCATGATTTTCGGGTTGCCGATTGATGGGGATGATGTTACTGATGCTGGCATCCCAGCACTTGTAGGCTGGCGGGATGTATGTCAGCAGCTTTTAGGGACTGTCCCATCTCCCGGAGATATGGATGGGAGTAGTCTAAAGCTACGATGGATTACGAGCCAATTTCCACACTTCCATAACCTAGCTGATGATTCCCCCAGGACCTTGTTGATATGTACGTACGGGCATATATCATGCTCGTCTTGGGTTCTACGGTGATGCGTGATCGTACAAACAACAAGGTTAAGTTGTGTTATCTCCCTTTGCTTGGGGAGGTTTCGAGGGTCTGGCAGTACAGTTGGAAAAGTGCGTCGCTGGATTTTATATATCGAGAGTTGTGTAGTGCGACTAACCCTCTGACAAGACAGTGCGAAGGATTTCTCAACATTCTACAGGTATGTTTATCTCATTTTAATGTTCATTATGTTGTTGTTTTTAAGTTTGATTTCAAATTATCGAAATTATTTATAGTATTTGATATAGATTTTATTGATATAGATTTGAGCTTGGGAGCGGTTAAATGTGTGCAACCTGGAATTCGTAGGCGAAACAGAGATCCGGACTTCGAGTACGTGCCACTGGGATGCAGGTGTATGTATATCATACGTTATTTTCTCGTCGTTATAGTTTTTTTAAAAAAAAAACTTTTTCTTATAATTATTTTGTTTATGAAATTTTAAGTGTTTGTATAGTTTACTATATTTGTATTTTTTTTGAGATTTAGTACATGTATGCAGGTTAGTAGGTGTGTGTTATGGTATATTGTACAGGTTTTGCAGTTTGATATATTTTGTATTGTATTTTCTATGTGCAGGTGGGCTGATGGCAGTTTGCTGTTGCTATGGAAATCTGTTCAAGTGAACTCGCTACACGGTGTAGCGATTTCACTTGAACAGGGTTTTTTTGGCAGAAACTTCATATTAGGCAGAAACTTCATACACTTTCATTACAGTTTGCCATGGATTAAAATTTTTAACATAACTGTTATTTTGCTAAACATAAACTTTCAAACCAAATTCAAATGAAAAACAAAGTCATATTCAAAGAACACAAACTGTATAAACAATCAAAATTACATCTACGTCGTACTCAAACGAAATCCAAATGAAATATAAAGTAAATCCAACAACTCAAACATAAATTACATGGAAAATATTCTTCTACTCCCTAATGTTCGGGCATCTACCGATTGTGGTCTTCTTGTTTGCATGATGAGCACAAAGTCTTCCATTTATCTGCTTGAAATCCCATACAATTGCGGAAGCGTCTTGATCTAGGCCGTCCGGACTTCGCAGAACGTCGAAGGTGGGGATTAGGGAAAAAATGTGGCACCAAACCATCCACACCCCAATAGTCCTCATGGTGTAATGGTTCAAATGTCCCCTTCCATGTCTTGTAGTATTCCCTAATGGTGTAAAATCGCGAAACGAAATCTCGACCAACAAGATGTTGTGCATGGCAACATGCAATAAGATGGGAACATGGCATGTGATAGGCAACCCATTTACCACATGTGCAGGTACGCTCATTAAATCGGACAATCTGAATATTTCCACCTTTATCACCCTGACGTGCGGTTGTCAATTGATACACCCCTATTTCATGATTGTTGAACCTCTTTACCTGATGTGTCCCACCTTTCTCGCTATTCTTCAAGTATCGGTATGAACTTTCTCGCTGAATTGGTGTAGAGGATTGATGTTAGGGTTATTAGGATTACCTCCTAAGGCATTAAGGGGTCGTTTGGTTAGGAGGTTTAAGACAGGATAAAATTCATCGGGATTAATAAGGTTATTAATATAGTGTTTGGTTGTAAATAAGACATCAAAATAATTAAGACGTTTTAGTGGGATTAGGTCTTAATCCCCTCACTAATTATCTTGATATCGAGGAGGTATTATTAATCCCTTCCATATCCAACACTAGGATAATTATTTTTGTACCTATCGTGCCCTTGCTTAGCGCTGTTAACGGATTAACCTTGCTTAGCGCTGATAAATAGAAGAGAACCCAGACTCTGCGCATCACTGTGAAGAAGGCTTGTGAAGAAACTTCCGGAAAAGCAGCTACTTTTTTATCCATTCTTGTACACAACAAAAAAAAATCGAATCATAGCTTACAACTTCAGGAGATCGGGCCAAACCACTAGTAATTATTTCAATGAGGTCCTCAATGCAGTTGTGATGCTTGGTCCTGATTTATTCGTAAAACCTGAACCCGAACCTCATAATTCAACTGATTCAAGGTAGAAATATTTTGAGGTAATCTAAAATAAGTAGCAATAAGTTTTATGTATTTAGTTATTATATACAAAACACATTTATTTATTTATCTCGATTTATGTAGGGATGCTTGGGTGCATTAGATGGTACATACATTAGAGTGAATTGTGCTGAGGGGGACAAGGCAAGATATAGATCCCGTAAAGGCGAAATAGCTATGAATGTCTTGGGGGTGTGTGATAAAAGTATGAATTTTATATTTGTCTTGCCTGGATGGGAAGGTTCAGCGGCAGATGGTAGAGTATTGCGTGATGTTGTCACTAGGCCTAATGGATTAAAGATCCCTCACGGTAAATTAAATACATATTTTCAATATTAAAATTTGTATATGCTAGATTTGATTAAATATCGTTGTGTTATAGGTCAATATTACTTAACTGATGCAGGGTATACAAATGGACCGGGATTTCTAGCACCTTATCGATCCCAACGGTATCACCTACCACATTTCGAAATGGTGAACAACCACAAAATCATGAGGAATATTTTAACAAAAAGCATGCACAAGCACGTAATATAATTGAGCGTTGTTTTGGCATACTTAAGATGCGTTGGGCAATACTTAGGAGTCCTTCCTATTATCCTATGATAACCCAAGGTAGAATAGTTATGGCTTGCTGTATTTTACACAACCTTATTCGCCGAGAAATGGATGTGGATCCAATTGAGATGGAGCTTGACCAAAAACATGATGCAAATAATGAAGCCAACGGAGCTGGTGATAATGATGAAATTGAGGATGAGGTTGAGTTAATAGACTCCGTTGAGACCTCAGACGAATGGACAACTTGGAGGGACACATTACTCATCAAATGTATGAAGATTGGAGAGGGGAGAACTAAATGGTGTTATATTTCTTTTATTTTTTTGCTTTTGAAAATATGTTCAACATTTCTTGAATTTTCATTATTATATTATGATGCTTCAACGATGATGAATATTTTTTTATGATTTGACTATGATTGATATAATAGACATATATTGCCATTATTTTTGTTTATGTAGTTATGAATATGGAATCTCAAAGTAAGAAATCCAAAGTTGCGATGTGCCCGAAGAAAGAGATTGTAAAAAAAATGGGTGTTACTAGACGAACTTGGATTGTCAAGGAAGAACAATCGTTAATGGATTGCCTGAAAGAAATCAACAACACATTTTGGAGGCCTGATGGAGTTTCATTTAGGCCTGGCTATCTCAAGCAGCTTGAAGTTGACCTACAAAAGAAGATACCTGGAGTGAATTTAAACACATTGAGTCCAAGTTAAAAATATGGAAAAGGATACATGGCACCATATCGACAATGCTAAGTCTTTCAGGGTGGAATTGGAGCACGAGTGATTACATGGTAACAAATGATTTTGAATCTGTATGGATCGAGTACATAAAGGTATTACACTATATTTTTACTAATATTTATAATTATCATTGTAATAATTAGTGTGTTCCTATTCAATATGTAGAAAGATCCAAATGCAAAAGAAGTCAGAAAGAAGTCTTTTCCGTTGTACCACGATTGGTGTGACATATGGGGAAATGATCGTGCGACTGGTGAGTTTGCTGAAACCCCTATAGAAGCTGCTGAGGATTTGCAACGAAGTGGAGTTGATATGGATGTGGACATTCATGATTTGGATGCTCCTAAGGTAGGACTTGATGACATAGGTGCTTCGGTTATCACTCAAGATAAGCTTCTTAAGAAAAAAGGAATACTTGAGTCTAGAAAACGTAAGAGGGTGAATGAAGAAATTGCCAAGGAAATGAGCAAGAGTCTGGAACAATGCTCATTAGCAATGAGTCAAGTTGCAACCCATTTAGGAGATATGGTATCTAAAATGGGTCATGAGAAGGATTCGATCCATAAGCGGGAGAAACTTGACAAAATGATTATGCCTTTGGGGTTGCCTCTTATGAATTGGGTGCGAGTTGCTGGATTATTGTCTTTGAAGCCTCAACTCCTTGATTATTTTTGTGGTTTGGAAGATGATGAGGCACGTCTCGAAATGGTGGATGCAATTCTTGATGGTACTTTTGGATAAATTCATCTCAGTTTCTTGTCCCAATTAGTTGGTGCCTTCTTGAATTATTAAGTAATTTTTATAATTGTTGAAACTTATCAATTTTTTATATTTTAGCTTTGGATTTTTGGATTTAATTTTGAACTTCAATATGATTTATGTTTACAACATGAATGTTTATGTTAAGTTATGGCCATAATAAATTAGGGGTATTTTTGGAAAATAAAAAATAATATTGTATAAATTTATTTCTTACCAAACATTAGATTATGTTAATGTGGGATTAAAATTTTTAATCCTGATTATACCAAACGCAAGATTACTCCAAAGCTAAGGATTATTAGTACCAAGGATTATTAATGAGAATATTAATAATACTGCTAATCCTTATCCAGCAACCAAACGAGCCCTAAGGGAAAATCCATGTCTTACTTGAAAGTACTCCACACAATGGTAGAAGGCAGTTTCAACAATTACTGTGATTGGCATCACACGGGCTCCCTTCATGACACCATTGAAAACCTCAGACATGTTAGTAGTCATAATGCCATATCTGTTACCACCATCGTGTGCCAATGTCCATTTTCTGTCATCTAAATTCAGAAATCATGCAATTGCCTCAGGGTTAATTGAACGGATAATCTCTAAGTAGATTTCAATTTTCTATCTTGAGTTGCTCTACCCGCTCTCTAAAACAGATACTTCAAACCTTCCCATCTATGCTTATCCAAGAAATTTGCTCGCACATGTCTCAAGCAAAATCGATAATGCACATTTGGCCGCTACGTATCTTAAGCTATAGTCTTAAGAATGCCGTGATGACGGTCAGATATCAAGCATACTTCACGACTCTTTATGATATGTTTGCAAAGAAGATATAAGAACCAACGCCAGTTCGTCCAGCTCTCTTTTTCAACAACAGCAAATGCAAGAGGAAGTATACTGTCTTGGGCATCAACACCCATGGAAATCATTATTACCCCTTTATATCTACCATACAGGAATGTTCCATCAACAGAAATGACACGCCGACAATGAGAGAAAGCTTCAATGCAAGGCCCAAATGCCCAGAACACCCGTTCAAACATGTGTAATTCACCGACAGGAGGAGGAGGAGGATGAGTATACTTAGCAATTGTACTGGGGTTGTATTTTTGGATGGCTGCTAGGACGCAGGGTAACCTTATTTAAGATTTCTCTGAATCTCCAAAAATCTCTGTAATGCCCTTCTGCTTTCCACACCATGTCTTCTTATAGGTAATTTCTTTTCCAAACCTACTACTGATGTGTGCAATAATAACTCCAACCTTGACATCTGAATCGGCCTTAATAAGACCAACTACTTCCCGACCAATAAACTTGCATCTAGGTTGGGGTGATCTCGATTTTCTTCAGAATATAAGCCGCAATGAGGAGCCTTATACTTGGTCACTTCCCAATAGCCAAACTTCCTCCTACTCACACGAACATAAAAAATTGCATGGAAAATTTTTCAATAGACATTCAATTATCATGTGTGAGTTGTTGTGAATGTGTGCCCCAAATTTTGTGTTTGTTGGATTCACGCGAGTTTGAAGACATCCGATTTAATTTGAAAAACGGAGTCGCCACGCCATTTTGATTACCTCAAACTTTGAAAAAAAGGTTTTATGGGTTCGGAGGTTAAGTTACCCCTTGGGAAGAACGGATCGTCGTTCACCCAAGGTGCCTTGCCGGAGCAAGTCTCCCAAGATCCCATTAATCGTGCTTGCTTGCGTGCTTTCTTGTGTGCATGTGTTTGAAAATAAGGAGGGAATGTCCCAAGTCGTCTTCCGGACGTACAAACCATTTATTGGTTGTCGCTCGGGATTTCTTGGATTTTATGTTTTCGGGATTATGATCCCGCCCTCATCTTGGACTTGTGATCATCGCATTTTTGGACCTTGGGACTTGCGTGATCGAGAGAATGACTCTCTTTATAGTCAAAGATGAGGTTCCTTAGAAAAGGAGGGTCCTTAGCCCATCAATCCTACACTTTAAGATGGTCGAGCTCATATAGATACTTCATACTCATCTTAAGTGATAATTGGAGATATAGGGTTCAAAGGTGTCCCTTTCTAAAGAGATTATGAAACCTTTATGGAAGGAACGATGTAAAGATAGGATCTTTTACATCGGTCCGTTCCGAGGTTACTAATGGGGGAATGGGGGAGTGCATGTAAAAAATGACATTTTTAATGAAAAGATGACATTTTTGGGTTGCAAATGATGCATTTGATTCAAAGAAATGATCTTTATTGCAAAGGATGCATAAAGATATGATTTTTATGCAAATGATGCATTTTTATGAAGAAATTGGAATTCATTATGCAAATAATGCATAAAGGTTGCATTTTGAAAAGCATATGATGCTAGTTTATGGCAAAGACATGATCTTTAAAGCAAATGATGCTTGGAAAAGGTATTTTGAATGCAAAGGATGCATTTTGATTAAAAAGATTTGATTTTTATATGCAAAGGATGCATAAAGATGACATTTTTATTGGAAAATGGGGGTTTTAGGTGCAAATGATGCACCTTTATGGAGAAAGACTACATTTTTATGACAAATGATGTCTAATGCATGCAAAAGGGGAAGGGGGAATATAAAGATATGATCTTTAATCTACCAAGTCCCAAGCAATATAAAGGCAATGCAATGAGCAATTTATAAAGAAATTAGGATGCAAGGTTAGGGCGTGCGAGGTTACCAATGGCTTTCTTCTTCTTTGGATGGAGCTAGGAGGAGAGGTTGATCTTGGATCTTCAAGGAGGAGGGAGGTAGCTTCTTGGCCTTCTTCTTCACCTTCTTGAACTTCCAGCAGCCCTTGAGAGTATTCTTCACGTATTATGGGTGTGTTTTTGTTATATGTTGTTCTTGAAATGGGTAGAGGAGGCCTCTATTTATAGGTAATCTGGAGAGAGCGAATGAAGCCGTGCGGCCAGAGGTCGCGAGCTAATGCAGCCGTGCGGCATTATCCACAATGACTCAGCACTTCTAGAACCATGCAAGGTGGCAAATTCTAGAAGGCTTCTCCTAATTAAGAAAAACGTGTTTCTTAATTAGGAAGGATTCCCTTCAGCCCTTAATTAATTAAAAACAGTTTCGGAATGTTTCCGGAACACTAGAAAGGTCTGGGGAATTACCGGAAAACTTACCGAAATTGCCGGGAAATTTAACCGGAAGGCATGAACCAGATTTGGGTACTTACAGAAGCCCCTCGGCAACGTCACTTGCAAGGCGAGTGGGGTTGTCGATAGAAAAGGATCCGATCTGGCGAATGCTGAGACGGATTGGGTGACCAAGGTGGTCGAGTGGCTGAACCTCTGGAAGGCTACCTACGTATCCCGGAGGAATCAAGCCAGGCCGTAGTTCGGAATAGGATCCGCTGAGGAATGGAAGAGAAAACTGGTCTCTTGCTGGGGAAATAGAAGAGAGAATGACCTAGGAGGTCAAGCAATTGATCCTACTGGGGATATGCTAGAAGTGACCAAGGTGGTCGGATAACAAAGTCTCTTATGAGGGACTACTTCATCACTGAGGAGTGACGGAGGAACAGGGTGACCAAAGTGGTCGGATGGCTGGACCTTTTATAAAAGGCTACCTACGTATCCCGGAGGAATCAAGCCTTGATCGTAGTTCAAGCATCACTAGATAGTTAGGAACGATGTCTAGGATCCTTGAGGGTTTTGACAATTAATGGAGGTTGTCACCTGACATTATTTCATTCCAACGGAAGCTAAAGCTTACGGCGCTATCTCTTCTTGACAAAGATAGAGGGAGCTAAAGCTGGATGACGTTATTTCTTTATGACGGAAATAACGAAGACTAAAGCTTACGGCGCTATCTCTTTTTGACAGAGATAGAGGGAGCTAAAGCTAGATGGCGTTATTTCTTTATGACGGAAATAACGAAGACTAAAGCTTACGGCGCTATCTCTTTTTGACAGAGATAGAGGGAGCTAAAGCTAGATGGCGTTATTTCTTTATGACGGAAATAACGAAGACTAAAGCTTACGGCGCTATCTCTTTTTGACAGAGATAGAGGTAGCTAAAGCTAGAAGAACTTAAGTATACTTCACTATTCGTGATAGAGGTATCTTAAGTTAAGAAGAACTCAAGCATACTTCACTATTCGTGATAGAGGTAGCTTAAGTTTAGAGGAACTTGAGCATACGTCACTATTCGGGATAGAGGTAGCTTAAGTTAAGAGGAACTCGAGCATACGTCACTATCCGGGATAGAGGTAGCTTAAGTTTAGAGAACTTAGCATACGTCACTATTCGGGATAGAGGTAAGCTCAGTTTAGAGTTTTGACAATTCGGAGGTTGTCACCTAGCATTATCCCGTTATAACGGAATTAACGGAGGCGACTGGGAAGAGAGCTCAATTGCTTAGGAGATGAGGGACATCTTCTGAAAAGGACGTTATCTCAGTTAAAAGATAACGGGAATTGCATGCCCAAGTGGAAGGTCCAGGGGCAGAATTGTAATTTTCTGCTCAGAGCGAATGAGGCCGCCCGGCATGAGATGGAGAAAAGAAGCCGTACGGCTAGAAGATTAATTTTTCAGTTATTTAAAATCAGATTTGAACGGGCCATTGGGCATTACTGCCGCCCATTCCAGCCGAGGGAGAGAGAGAAGAGAGGAAGAGAATTTCGAAATTCTTTCAATCCCCTTTGCTTCCTTTGATTTAAGATGGATCCGGAGGGCAATCCTATACCGAGGCAAGCAAGAAGAAATATCTCCGCGGCCGCTCGGAGGAGGAGGAAAGAACTCGTTCGAACGGAAAGAAAGTATGACTTTCTTACGCCTCCGTCGGAGCTTTACCAGGAGAAGAGAGCACAAATCGACGAACCCGCGTCCGGTTGGGGTAAGCATTCTTATTTGGCTCAATTCCGTCGATTTTGATTGAGTTTTGAATGACTTAGGGCTTGACCCGAACTTAGGAATTTTCTAGGATTTTCCTAGGATTTTTGAATGATTTTGAGATATTGATGATGAACCTATGAGGCTAAGAATATGCAATGTGCAATTTGTTTGACAAAAATAATGGGAATGACCCACTTTTTTTCTCGAAAGTAAAGTAAGAATGAAAAATTGTCTAAAGTGAGACGGAGTTCTTGCATGTGCTAGAACTAGGTCAAAATTTTGATTATCAAGATTTTGGAAGATGAAAAGGATTCATGCATGCCATTTGTTGAAAGAATAATGCTTATGTGCAAAGAATTGTGAAAATTGTGATTTTGTGCTTTAGGAAAGCAATGTGATTTGACATGACGTGTTTCAAGTGATGAAAGACGCGTTTTTTCATGCAAATGATGCTAGAAAAATTTTTGTGAATGATTTTCTTTTGAAAATATGTGCACTTTTGAATATATGCATGCTTTTGAAATGAGATGAAGGGTGACACATTTCTTTGTTGTGCTTGTCTACGGGAGAACAAGTCTAGAGGACCATCGGAGATTGCTTTGTGAAGCTTTGGGAGAGGATGCCGATTTTGAGAAGAATGGGGTGAACCCCAAGGATTTGGTGAGGGCTACCGGCCTAGATTTATTCATTGGCCGAGGCTATCGGCGGGGGTGTTCATATCACCTCTAAGAGCAAGGGCTTGGTCCAGGCCCTTTCGAGTTACGGTGGGACAGCACCCATAGCTTTCATCTTAGGCGGGGAGGCGACGGTGACTCCGGCCGATTTCACTGCTATTACGGGCTTACAGTTCACTGGGAGGCCTGTGACTTGGAGGGACCACATCACAGCGGAGGAATTCAGAGCTTTGGTTGGGTTTGAGCTGATTCCTAAAGGGGCTGGGTATGGAGACACGGAACGTCGAGGTGGCGATCGAAGCGCATGCGGAACTTTGCTGCTAATGATGTGACCGCCCACCAGCTTGCTAGAGCTTTCGTGTGGTTGATGCTGTCGGTCACCATATTTGCAAATTCTGGGGCTCTGGCCATGACTTGCCTCCTTGACACTCTGGAGGATGTTGGCGGGATTAGGACGGTCTCGTGGGGCGAGGCCGGATTGGCAGAGCTATACTTCTCTCTGGATATGTACAGCCGGAACAAGGCTGCCTCCATGGACTGCTTCTCTTTTGCCCTTGAGGTAGTCCCTCTTTCTTTTCTCTTTCTTTTCTTGTCTTGAGACTTTTCATGAGAGAAAAATGACCTTTTTGATGTTTTGAACATGCAGGTATGGTTCTGTGAGGTGATCAGGTTCTTTCCGTGGAACCAACAGAGCGATATCACCATTTTCCCTGCTATGGTCCGCTGGAGGGGAGATGCGAGGGATAAGTTCACCGGGAAGACCCGGATCACCTTTGATTACAAGATAGTGAAGCCGATAATCAACAAGGACGGGCCTGATGGAGTGGACTTCTACCCTTGGGGCAGGTATCCGGAGATTTTGCTTGGAGAGGCCATTGAGGGGACGAGGCAGAGGAGGTGGCTTACCGGGATGACATGTGATGTCATCTACTTGGGGGACCGTTTCTCGAGGCAGCATTGCTATGTCCCTCCATTGGACGCCATTACTCCCCATGATCCTTCAGCACGGATGCTACAGCCCAGGGATTGGCAGGCAGATGAGATTGCTAGGTACCAGGGAGGTATAGCAGCTGAGGAGTATTTTGATATGGCTACCCCCTACTGTTTGTGTTTGTGGAGCGGCGCTGAGGACGCCACGAAGGCTAGTGAAGGCGGCGGTCACTCGGGGATATGGGGAGGACGAGCCTTCGACCCGCCGATCCCTCCTGCGCACATTTCATACGTGGTCCACGGAGTTCCAAGGAGGATGAGGATTCTGTCCCCGACACTAGGGAGCCCCGGTATACTTTGCCGCTGGACAACCTTTGTAAGTATACTTTTAGGATCTTTCCCTTTTTCGGATTTCTTTGCTTTTTGCAATTACGAGATTTTACGAGATTTTCTCCTCTTTTTCTCGGGTTCCGGCTCGCACCTATGATGATTGGTCGAGGCGAAAACGGGCTGGAAGGACATGTGCCGGTCTCTTGAAGGAAGGCGGCTTGCACTTCAAGGCGGCGGGCGCACGGGAGCCGGGCGCAAGAGAGGCATGTCGGGGCACGGCATCTACCTCATCGGCTTCGGAGTACTCTTCCCGGTGCCATGCCTCGGGCGGGGACCCAATGCGACATCTTGGAGCAGTGGTGAGTACAGGCACGATAATGTCCATATGTCTGATGTGAGCGACCCAGAGGACTTGATGAGGGAGGCTAGCGTTTATGAACTGAGCAGCGATGAGGAAGAAGAAGAATCGGAGGCCTAGGAGGTCTCTAGAGTGGATTTAGGAACAAAACAAATAATGAACACGTTTTTACACACATTTTGTTTATTTTTTGCTTTATTTGGGCGCCGATGGGGCGAAAAGAATGTATTAACAATTTATTTGCTATTCTAATTTATGCTTTATTAATTTGCATATTACTTGAGCCTCGGGGCGGTTTTGCTTGGAATCGGGGCTGAAAACGGGGCCAAAATGATATATAATGGTGCATAAATGCTTGGATGGTCTTTGAACATTTTTTTATACAGGTCTTGGTTGAGAAAGTGGGGTGAAAACTCCCTTGGGCAGCAACTTTAGTTGCTGCAGATTTTTTTCTGCAGATGGCAAATGTAGCCGTGCGGTTTGGTCTCTTGGGCAAATGAAGCCGTACGGCTCACGGTTAATGCAGATTTGGTTATTTTCTGAATAAAAGCAAGGCTTGGCCATTTCACTTCATTTTCAACTTAGACTTGTCCCAACTGTTCCCAGAGCACATTTTGGACCTAAAGACGCCATCTTTGGTCATTTTGCAATGGAGAAACCCGTCAGATTGCAGAAGGGGAAGCGAGACCGTTTTCTGTCCGATCTTCAATCTTGGGTGAAACGCAACTTCCAATTTCACAAGGGGCTGTTTGATTCTTCCTTCAAGATCAAGTCTTTATGGCATTTGAGGGATCTCTCGCCCGATTGGGACCTTTCGAGAGCAGCAGCAAGGTTTTGGGACGTCCGGAGGCACGTTTACTGCTTTTCTTATAATGAGATTGTCTCAACACATGAAGACTTCCGAGCCTTGATTGGGGGTCCAGAAATTGAGGCTATATCGATTCCGTTGATCGAAGACGTGCCGGTGGCGGCAAAGCTTGCATCTTTTCTGCAGATTTCTTTGGAAGAGGTGAGGGGATGATGATAGCCCGGACGGGATTGACCTTTACGATATCCGGGCGAGGTTTGGGTCTCCGGCTATGGCTGCGACCACGGTAGCTATGGATGACTTTATTCTCTGCATATTTTACTGCTCTGTTCACCGGCGAGTCCGTGGGGATCTGTCATGGTGGTCTCTTGGACATGGTCGAGAGATTGTAGAGTGGGAAGGACATTGTCCCACTTGGTTTTGGGAGAGACATTGCATGGCATTGACGGGATGGCTAGAGGAGACCATTTCATGAGGTGCAGGAGTCAGTGTGCTGACTTTATGGGCTGCGGGGAGAGGCTCGGGGCTTTGCCGGGGGCTTTGCCGACTCGGTGCCCTTGGGTGATTTCTCGGAGAGGTGCACCAAGGCAACGGGACCGGGGTAGGCTGGGAGGCGATGATGGCTAGGCTATCCACTTCGGACATCCGTTGGTGGATACCTCATTGGAGGTTGCGGAACCCGGGAGGACATTTCGGGAGTCCTATCTTTGTGAGGGTTCCGGGGATTACAGTGGTCGTCCTTCTACATACCACGCTTGGTATCCGGGCGGTTCGGGGCCTTACGGGAGCCATTGAGTGATTGGGAGGACATCCGGACCATGGAGGTGATGCCATTGGATATGAGGGATCCGGCCCGGCTTCTCATTCTTCTCGAGGGCTTGGACATACACTTGCTTTCCCACCCGGGGCTATCTTCGGGAGCGGGAAGAGTACCATCTTGACCACTTGTCTACTTGGATTGGTACGAGAGGGAGATGGGAGCGACTCGAGGTCATATTGGGGGAGAGACGTCGGGCTTTATTGGGGTGGCTGCGACTCGAGTAGGACTACGAGGGAGGCGAGGCTAAGGCGAGTCGCCATAACCGGTCGGGTGACACGATCGGAGATATGGAGGCTCGATACAAGAGATTGTTCCGAGGTTGCTCCTTTGGCGAGGCTCGGAGGGAGGAAGTGCGGACTCGTGCTCGTGTAGAGAGGGCACTTATTGACACGGGTTTGGTGGAGGCTCCGGTGAGGATACCGGAGATCGGAATGAGGGATACCGAGCATTATAGAGAAGAAGAGAAAGAAAACTCGACGGGGTCGAGGTAAAGGGAAGAAGACCAAAGAAGACTCGGCGAATGACGGCGACGGATCTTTTCTTAGGATTCCCTTATTGCCATTTTGCAAACACATTAGTTTATTTAGGCATTTTTTGTATTTTAGATCTTTGTAGCGAGGTTAGCGAGTCAAGAGTAGACCGTGCTTGAACTCATCAAGAAGTTTTTAACTTGTAATGAACAAGAGATATTATCTTAGAAATTAATCAAGACACATTTCATGGAAATTCAAATGTCTTATTGCTTGGGACCCGTTTTATGGCGAAATGTCCTTTATTTTTATTTATTGTTTAGACCGAACCATATATGGCTGCCTACGTTCCCCTTTTACAAGAAAGACTAAGGGGCTCGGGTCTCCGTAGTTCATTACGGTGAACTCTTTTCTATGTGCGGCCATTTGTTTTTGCCTAGACCGCCCTTTTTGGGTTTCGGCCTAGTTTGGGCATTACTCTTTTTGCACTAATATTTTTTTCTTTTTTTTTTTATTTTTTATATGTGCAACCCTATTTTTTGCCTAGACCGCCCTTTTTGGGTTTTCAGCCTAGCTGGACATTACTCTTTTTGCACTAATATTTTTTTTCTTTTTTTTTATTTATTTTTTTTATTTCTTAGACATAGTACCTTCGGAGCTTATCACCGTTGACTGGGTGGACAAAGGGATTGCCATCCAGGTCTGCAAGCTTCTTGGCTCCTCCCGATAGTATCTTCTGCACCACATAAGGGCCGATCCAAACGGGTTCCCATTTTCCCGGGGTTGTCTACGGTAGGGGCTTCACTTTCGGCACTAAGTCACCCTCTTTGATGTCTACGGCCTTGACCTTTTTGTCAAATGCTCTAGCCATTCGCCTCTGATAGGCTCGGGTGTGCTCCATGGCTTTGAGCCTTCTTTCGTCGAGCAAGGCCAATTCGTCATGCCGCCTACGTAGCCATTCTACTTCGTTGATACTGTTTTCCAGGAGGACCCTTAATGACAGGATTTCCAACTCCACTGGTAACACTGCTTCCATCCCATAAGTTAGGGCAAAAGGAGTTTCTCCCGTGGGCATTCGACAGACGTTACGTAGCCCCGAGTGCCAAGTGCGGCTTTTCGGGCCAATCACGACCACGGGTGGCCATTTTCCGGATGATCCGTTCGAGCGTCTTATTAGCGGCTTCCACGGCTCCATTAGTCGAGTGCATGCGGAGACGACTTGTGGCGAGTGATTGAATTCGACGGCAACCTATCGCAGTCTCCTTCAAAGTGCGACCCATTATCGAAATGATCTCATTGGGCACCCCATATCTACACATTATGTTTTCTTTGATAAACTGGGCAACCTTCTTGGAAGTGAGGACCTTGTAGGACTTGGCCTCTACCCACTTGGTGAAGTAGTCGATGGCTACTAGCAAAAATTCATGCCCATTGCTTCCTGTCGAGGCTATTTTCCCTATCACATCAATACCCCAAGTTGCGAACGGCCTAGGAGTCGTCATGCAGTACGGGTCATGAGGCGGGAGATGATTGAGGTTGGCAAACCGCGGCATTTGTCGCATGCTCGGACGTCTTGGACACGATCTGTCTCCATGGAAATCCGGTAGTAACCCATTACGAGGATCACTTGCATCGGGGCTCTGGCATTCATATGAGGACCGCGGGGACCATTGTGGACTTCGGTCATCAACTCTTTGGCCCTTTCTTGAGTGACGCATAAGAGGAGTGGTCCTTGATACCGCTTCTTGTACGGGTTGCCTCCTAGAATGACATAATGGGAGGCCAACCTTTTCAAGGCTTGCAAGCTCTTGGCTCACGATACCTTCTTTCGGTCTACCTTCTTCGTCTCTGAAAGTTGACTCTCCATCCTTGAGGACCTGGTAAATTTGATTGTACCAAGGTTCCCTTATAGGCTCGGGTCTCCGGTCTACTTCACAACAGAAAGTTGGGGCTTCTCTTCTACCCACTACTGAAGGGTTTTATGGCTTTTCCCTCGGGGATCTCTACCGGTGAGGCTAGAGTAGCTAGGGCATCTGCGAATCTGTTCTTTTCCCTTGGCAAGTAGTGGAAAGTCACTTCTACGAGCTGTCCAGTCAACTCCTCCATATGGGCATGATACCGGCGAAGATTAGGGTCCACGAGTCTTCCATTTGTTGGAGACTGGTTGATGATCGAGTGAGTCTCCATAAACTTCAAGCTCCTTGACATTCCTTTCTAAGGCGGCTTCCAAACCGGCAATGCGGGCTTCGTACTTGGCGACATTGTTCGTGGCAGGGAAGTTTAACTTGAGGGCTATGGGCGTGTGCTCATCTTTCGGATCGACCGGTAGCATCCCTACGCCATTTCCTCTTTTGTTAGCGGCTCCGTCAAAGAATAATTGCCATCGATTCTTGGGCTCAACTGCAAAGATCCCTTCATGCAGGAATTGGGGTTCGGGCCCTCTGTCTTCATTGCGGGGAAGTTCGCCGGGTGGTCGACAACGCTTGACCCTTGATGGCCTTTACGGTCACATAGTTGATGTCGTACTCGCCAAGAAGAAGGACCACTTTGCTAGACGCATCGAGAGGGAAGGCTTATCAAAGATGTACTTGATGGGGTCCATTTTTGAGACCAAATTCACGGGGTGGGCTTGCATATAATGCTTCAACTTGCCGACTACCCGGACCCGAGTCATGCATAAGTCTTTTCACATCTTTGAGTAATTGAGCTCACTTCCACTGCGGCTTCCGGTGACAAAGTAAATGGCATTCTCTACCCGAGAGTCTTTCTTCTCTGAGCAAGCATAGCCCCAAGCCGTATCGGTGACGGTGAGATAGAGCGAGAAGAGGTTTACGTCTATGTGGGGGCATAGCACCGGAGGATGTACTAAGTACGCCTTGATCTAGTCGAAGGCATCCTGGCATTCTTCGGTCCATTACGTGTCTACATTCTTCTTCATGAGCTTGAAGATGGGCTCGCACATAGTGGTCAGCGATTGATGAAACGGGTGATGTCTTGCAACTTCCCCATAAAGCTCTTGACTTACATGCGGGTTTGAGGTGGCCTCATATCCATAATGGCTTTGATCTTTCGGGGGTCAACTTCGATACCTCGCTCCGTGACTATATACCCAAGCACTTTTCCCCTTGTCACTCCGAAGGTGCATTTACCAGGGTTTAGTCTCATGGAATGTTGTCTCAGCCTCTCAAAGAACTTCCGCGAGATCAACAAAGTCTTTGTCCGTCATCGCCTTTGGAGTGGATTATCATGTCGTCTACGTAGACCTCAATCTCCTTGTGGATCATGCCATGGAAAAGCGCGGTCGCTGCCCTTTGATAAGTAGCCCCGGCGTTCTTAAGCCCAAATGGCATCACTGTATAGCAGTAGGTTCCCCACGGTGTGGTGAAGGCTGTCTTTTCTTGGTCTTCTTCGGCCATCTTGATCTGGTTGTAGCCTGCAAAGCCATCAACGAAGGATTTGACTTCGTAGTTGGCGGTGGAGTCCACCGGGATGTCTATGTTTGGCAAGGGTAATCATCTTTGGGGCTGGCCTTGTTCGGATCCCGGAAATCTACACGGCAGCGCACCTTCCCATTGGCCTTGGTGACGGTCACAATATTGGACAACCATGTCGGATATTCGATGACTACGATGAATCCTACCCGCAGTAGCTTCTCAATTTCTTCTTTGACTGTAGAGACCACTACGGCTTGATTTTCCTCAATTTACGCTGCGGCTTAGCATACGGTGCTAGAGGGATTACTGTGCTCTACTATTGAGCTGTCTAGCCCCGGCATATCCTTGTACGACCACGCAAAGACGTCCATGTATTCTACGAGCAAATTTACCAGTCTGTCCCGTTCAACCCCCTGGAAGAAGTTTCCAATCTGTGTCTCTTTAGGTTCCTCGACGGTACCCAAGTTCACACTTGTCAAAACCTCCTCGGCGGCTTGGGCCCGGTTTTCCTCTTTTACGTAACACCTTAAAGATTTCTTTAATGTATTGTTCATTTAGTGTGTTTGCATCTTGTTCAAATGATTCATTATTAAGCTGTTGTTAAGTTTTGAGTTAATTTATCATTTGTTAAGTTGGCAATAAGGGGATAATCGAAAGATCTGTCATTTCATTCAAAATAAGGGGAAAGATGACATCGATTACATTTTGATAGTCCTCGGGCGTGAGGCCTTCGGATGACTCGGAGGACTGGAATTCAAAGATTCTGACTCATTGTATGGACAACGGGGTGTTTGACACGGCTGGGTTGAGAAGGACGGGGTACCAATCCAAGCTCCGCGATCATTTCTTGTCGGTGGCTATCGGTCCACGAGAATGTCTCCCAATTCTTCAACGGCATCTCTGTCTTAGTCACCAAAGTGCGGGGATCGAAAGGATCTTCACCACCGTCTCCAATTACGGCAACTATCTCATCATCCGAGTGAAGTCGATCAAATGCGGGATCTGTGCTTCTTCATCAAACAATTGTAGCAAGCCCCATTCATTGTCTTCACTCTTGGCGGCTTCTATCGGCGATCTTTGGAAGAGCTAACTCAAAGGCGGAGAAGTCCATTACCGGATCTTGATTCTTTGACACTTGTCTGAATTTTCTTTGAAGACATACTCGTTACGAACGGTAGTGGTAGCCCCAGGAATGTACGGCAAGTCAAGGAACATCCTTGAACGGGATTTGCTGGTTTTCCCCTAACCTTCTCAAGGTTTTCCAGAAGGGTTTTCTTCAGGGAGGTCTGATGGTCATTTTCATCGTATTGAGTCCCACCTTTTGTAAAGTAATGGGTCAGGGATAAACTGTAGGGATAGAGATGGACCCCTTTATCTTTTCTGCCATCCCGAGAGTTCGGTTTGTATCCCAATCCATATACTGGTGGTTTGTTCCTTTACATTAATGATGGTATTGCGACCCTGGAGTCTTCTGCCCAATCCAAGCCCCGGAAGATAACCCATTTTTCTCATCATTCTCATGGTCGGAGGAATTTTATCGGAAGTAGTGGTGAGGTCAGTGCAACACACTTGTGCCTTGGACGAAGCTACAGAGAATCCGGTCAAGGCGAACCCTTCATCATCATGCTTAATCTCCAATATCGGGATACCTCCGGTCTTTGGTTCCTTCTACCGTGACACTTTGTCTCAGTAGATGGTAGTGATAGTCCCATCACTGGGGCGAAATTTGACACATTGGTGCAGAGTAGAGGCCACTCCGTTTATATGGTGGATCCAAGGTCACCCTAGCAACGCAGTAAACGAGATCGGAATGTCAATTACTTGGAAGTCAACGTCCATGAACTTTTTCCCGAACCACAACTTGAGAGTAGCAATCCCCAAAACTGATCGTGCAGTGGAGTCATAGGCTTTAATAGTCTGACTAGAAGGCTTCAAATCTGTAGGCTTCAGATCCAGTAAGTCCATCATCTTTCCTGGCAGGACGTTCATTGCAGACCCTCCGTCAACTAATACCCGGGGCAATCGACGCTCTTCTAACTGGACTGTGATGTAAAGGGGTTCGTTATGACTAGCCCCATACTTTGGCAGGTCCAAGTCAGTGAAGGTAATGATGTTTCCGTAGTGGATACTTCCGATCATTTGGACGACCTCATCTGGGGTGACATCTATGGGCACCATGGTCTTGGCCAAACTTTCTTCTAGCTTCAGCTTATGAGGGTATGAAGAGGTTAATAGGGACCACAAGGAGATATTGGCCTGAGTACACTTCAACCGAGTCGACCGGATCCTCCTTGTCGGAGTACGGCTTTTACGCCTTCGGCTTATAGGGTCTTTTGTCTGTTTTCGGCTCGAGAGACGGCATTTCTTTTATCACCCTTAGGTACATTCAATACTCATCTGTCCGGACCGAGTCATCACATAGACATTAGACTTCTACGGGTCATCATTCCTCTTGGAGGATTACGTCGGCTCTTTCAAAGTGAGAGACGGGCTCTTGCTGGCGTATGGCCAACTCTGCTGATTAATCTGATTAATCGCACTACTAGAGGCATAAGCGGCTTCCCGAATCTGATCCCAGGTTACTGGCTTTCTGACCTTTTCTGAGTTCTGACTTTCTAATTGGCTCAATAGTCGGCTGGTTTCAACTTCACCCTCCTCATTTAAAGCCTTCACAGTCTCATTCAAACTTTTCAAAGTCAGCATGCAACAGGAGTTATCACTTTCGGGGTTTGGAGCCTGGCGAATGGCTTTCTCATCCGGACCTAGCAACTTTTTCAACAGAGTGGGATCGCATTCCTCATCGCTGTCAAGCATGTCCCTTCTTTCTCTAGGGGTCAACCTTCTGACGGCATCTTTGACGTTGGCCAAACACTTTCTGAAGTGGGAAATTCCCTCATCAATAAGGATTTCTGCGGGGTCAAACCTCATGGCGGGTTCCTGTTTTTTACTGTTAGGAAGTTTTTCTGGGCTTTTCGTCTTCTGGGCTAACCACTCCTCTACTGTTCCTTCTGGCACTTAAACTGTGTCTTCATCATTATCACTACAGTAACTCTCGTGAGAACTTTCATATTGACTTTGATGACCAATGAGGGCAAAAGCAGGTCAGGATACTTGACGCCATATAAGAGGTATCTTGGACTCTTCCTCTGACTTGTGGATTACCAAGAAAACATCATTGTCATCATAGGACATAAAGGGGACCGGGGTCGCCTCGAAACTTAAGACTCTTTCCAGGGCATCCATACACTCTTCTTCAGACCAGGTTTCAGGAGTGACTATTAACACTGTAACGGAGTCTACTCTTCCCGATGAGGGTTTGGCTTCAGCGACGCTTACGTGTTCTAGATCGGCGGGTGGAGCCCACTTCCCTCTTTCAGCTAAAGCTTCGATCAAGTTCCTCCATTCACCGACCAAGTCTTTGTAAGGAGTATTGAACTCTAGGATGTAGGACTCATACGCTGCCTCATCTGAGCTAGCATCCTTTTCCTTTCCCAAGCCTTCACACAGGCTGCAAATACACTTTGAAGTGATTCCATCCCCTATTCCGGGTTTATGGTTTTCTACCTCATCTTGCCCTTTGGGTTTCACTTCCGCTGACTCCAAGTCCATTCCTTCTACTGAACTGTCATCATCACTATAAATCCATCCATTCCTATTCTCATTTCCGACTGATTCTTCACTACCACTGTCTGGGAGATAGGCAAATTCACAGGCGTTGACGAAATTAGAGAGGTCAGGCTGGTATTGAGATTCCAGGGTAAGGAGGTTTGGATCAGGCTGAAAGGAGAGAAAGGGTCCCATGGGGGAATGCAAAGGCTGCGAGGGTGTCAGGACCCTGACGGCTTGGGATACTGGATAATATGTGGATGGAGGAGGGCATTGGTTATAGGCTAGCTCTTCTTCCCTAGTCATCTGGTTACCCAAACCAGTACTGTTCTCTGTCAAATCGGCCATTCTGACTCTCTGAACTGACAAAACTGAGGATTCCGCGAACCTGTCTCGAGAATTCCCGCGCTAACAAGTCGCTGACCCGGTGTTCCCACCCACTTCTTTCTCGCTGCGAGAAAGGGATAGGAGAGGTTTAGACTCGGGGTAGGTGTTTAGGCTGAAGGCTCAAGCAATATGCAAATTAGGAATCTTCCAGTTTACTTAAAACAGTGTCTTTTATTAATTTCTATTTGGTTGGAAAAGGGGATTTGCCCTTCTTTTTCGCAACTACTCTAGATCCTGGATCAGTGGGTTCCGTCACTACATCTATAAGCTCCTCGTATTCCACCTGTATTTCGACCTCCCAGGGTGGACAGCCCCGGGCGAGGGTCCTATAGGGCACGCGGGTCCCACCGACCGAGAGTAAAGAACGCTCCTAACGGGTCTAGCGGGTTATAGGAACTTTCAACGCACGAGCGATACGAATTATGGTCAAGGCAATACCGGGAAAGTCTCGTCTTTCTGCCTTAACGAAATTTTGGTAGAGTTTCGCTTGAGCGAATGACGTTTCGACTTTTCGGTAATGTCCGAGAAGATAATAGGCATGGGTCGGGCGGTAAAAGCCGGATGACGCGATGTCACATTGAACTTTGTTGCATACGCCGGGCGTGAGTCAAAAATCAAAGTCAATGCCGGGTCAAGATCTTTGAAGGTTTTGACAATTAATGGAGGTTGTCACCTGATTGACAATTAATGGAGGTTGTCACCTGATTGACAATTAATGGAGGTTGTCACCTGAGGAAACTAGAGCTTACGTCACCATCGAGTGGATAGAGGTAGCTAGAGTTTGGATAACTTGAGCATACTTCACTATTCGTGATAGAGGTAGCTAAAGTTAGAAGAACTTGAGCGTACGTCACTATCTGGGATAGAGGTAGCTAACCTCCAATGTAAAAAAAAAAAAGATACAAAAAACTTTTAGAGTAGCGTACGTCACTATCTGTGATAGAGGTAGCTAACCACCAATGTAAATAAAAAGATACAAAAAACTTTTAGAGTGAGTATAATGAGATCAATGAGTTACTCTGACTGATTGTTTAAATTTAAATAAAATGTATAATATCTGGGTAAGAACAATAAAACAAGTATTTAAAACAAATTTAAGAAAATAGTGTA
Source organism: Adenophora triphylla var. japonica (assembly GCA_022495995.1). Taxonomy (NCBI): domain Eukaryota; kingdom Viridiplantae; phylum Streptophyta; class Magnoliopsida; order Asterales; family Campanulaceae; genus Adenophora; species Adenophora triphylla. The sequence continues at coordinate 71,218 of JAFEMH010001892.1, read as the reverse complement.
TTGCTAGTAGCCTAATTGATCGTGATGGGAATCACGATTATATCCTCTAGTACAACTCGAACAAGTGACATTATACTTGTGATTCAGATCAATGACAAATTGTGCTACACACGTAACTCTGCGAATATTACAAAATTATAGAGTATGTAGGATTTCAAAAACTCATTTTCCACATCTTTCATGTCCATATATTATGTCCCATATTTTGGTTTTATAATTATATTTCAGCTATTTACTTAGAATACATTTTTTATCAATTTTAAACATACAATAAAACTTATAAGTATATATTTACCAAATACATCTATGAGGAAGAGTTCGATTTAAAAATATAATTATTAAAATGCGAAAACATAAATGAGTTTTGAATCATTGTCCAGAATGAGACCGTAAAATTCTTTCTGTAAAGAAAGAGAAAGTTAAGGACTCAATTATTTATTTTGCGACTCTTTCTCCGTATTTAATTTTTATCGGCAAACTTTTCCTATGATAATTTGAGTTTACTAGAATTTTATCTTGTTTAATACTATCAAAGCATTAAAATTGAGGTATATGTTTTTTTTTCGGTTAGTTAAAAAGTTTCTAAATAGAACCACGAACATACCTGTCCTTAATAAAGATGATGTAAAAAATGTTACAAAAAAACTTTTAGAATGAGTATAATGAGATCAATGAGTTACTCTGAATGTTTAACGTTTAAATAGAAAGTATAAAATGTAGGTAAGTACAATATAAGAAGTTATTTAAATAAATGTAAAAAAAAAAAAAACAAAAGAGGTTTGCTAGTAACCTAATTGATTTTTATGGGAATCACGATTATAACCTCTAGTACGACTCGAACTTGTGACGTTATATTTGGGATTCAGATCACTGACCAATTGTGCTACACACGCAACTCTGGTAAAATTACAAAATTATAGAATAAGTATAATTTCAATAGCTAATTTTGAAATAGCCCGGATCCGAGAGGCTCGCGCCCCGGCATCTGGCATCTTTCGCGTTGGGGCGGTTTGTCTCGCCGTTTGTTTTCGCATTTGTAGAGTCGCCACGCTGTTTTTATTAAGCCCAAAACATTGAAAAAGGGCATCAGTTTAAAGATAATTTTAAACTGTTTTTGTGTGATGAGATTTTGAGTTCGGAGGTCAGATGACTCCTCGGGAAGAGAATATTAGAATATTAGAGCTCACCCGAGTAGCCTCGTAAAACGAGTCTTTCGGATACCCCTAATATCCTTTAAATGTTGTGTGTGTGTGTGTGCTTTTAAAAATGCATGCTGTATCGGATGTCTACATTGTATACTATGTATTGAAATGTATTGAAATAGTGATGGAAGGAAGCCTTACCAATGTTGGTTCGTGTCTGTCTTCCGCTGAGGAATAGTGTTTGAGGTCGGAGTAGCGTTCCGGTACGGATCGGGATTGCTTCGGGAGATGCCGGTTGTCTGCGGACGCAGTTTCGGCGTGAGTTGCGGTTGTAGGCTGCGTTCGGGCAGAGGTTCGGCGTGCGTAGGGATCGTCGGGATCACTCGGGCGAGAGGTTCGGCGTGCGTTGTGGTGGCGGGAGTCACTCGGGCGAGTTTCGGCGTGGTTTGGGATCGTCGGTTTGACTCGAAAGAGCGGGACACCGTGGAAAGACCGGGCAAGGCCTCGGAGTACCACGAGGGGCCTCAGAGTACCTCGAGAGTGCCTCGGGGCAGCGCGGGAGCGTCGCGGGAGCGCTCGGAGAGGCTTCGGAGCACCACGAGGGGGCTCGGAAGGCCTCGGAAGGATCCGAAAGGGGCCGGGAATGCCTCGTAAGGACTTAGAGGAGAAGCCAGAAGGCCTAGGGAGGAAGAGAGAAGTGGGAGGTGTGTGAAAATGAGGAGGGGGAGCCCTCTATTTATAGTGCCGGATTAGGTGCAAAGAGGTCCGTACGGACCTCACAGTAATCCGGTATTTTGGTTTTCCTCGATTTGAGGAATACGTGATGATGGAGGAATATTTGCAATTATGGTGTCCCCTGAGCAATAAGGTCCGTACGGACCATCTTGCATGCAAAGAGGTCCGTACGGACCAACTAAGCATGTGGGTAATCATTTCTTCCGGGATTTGAGGGAATATTGTGGACTTTAAGGAGATTCAGTAATTATGACAACAAAGAGGTCCGTACGGACCAATATTGCTTTCCCAATTTCCTGAAAATTCCCGAAAGGTCCTTTTGTCCCTTTTTATCCCAGGAAGGCTCCTCCCTTGGTTTGGTTGGGGGTTTAGAGAGGGTATTGAGTGAGAGGGGTCGTCGAGACTGTGTTAATGAGTCTGCGGTGTTTCCCGTGTGTTTGAAAGGGGGTGATCCAGATTGGGGTACTTACAGAAGCCCCTCGACGACGTCACTTATGAAAGAAGTGGGGTCGCCGATAAGATAAGGGTCCTAATCTGGATCGCGTGCTGGGAGAGGAAGTGTCCGTGGAGGTCAGTGTGAGGACGTGGTGGTGTCCTTTTGTGTGACCGCATAGGTCAGTAGGCTGGACCCTGTGATAGGATTCCTACGTATCCCTGGCGGGAATCAAGCCTGGTCGTAGTTCGGGTGTGGGGTGAGTGTTTTGTGAATGCGAGCGTGGTGGTGCCCTGAAGTGTCGTGTGACCGCCGAGGTCAGTTGTAAGGACGTGGTGGTGTCCTGGGTGACCGCATAGGTCGATGGCTGGACCCTGTGATAGGATTCCTACGTATCCCTGGCGGGAATCAAGCCTGGTCGTAGTTCAGAGGTCGTGAAATCTGTGAGTGCGGGCGTGGTGGTGCCCTGAAGTGTGGTGACCGCCGAGGTCAATTGTGAGGACGTGGTGGTGTCCTGGGATGGAAATTTTACGATTTTCCTAATCGGGTGGTTTAAGGCCTTCCGGGCCGGGGATAGTGATTTGGGAGGTTTATACGGTCTTCCGGACCGAGTGGTTTAAAGCCTTCCGGGCTAAAGATAGTAGTTTGGCTGATTTATACAGTCTCCCGGACTGAGTAGTTTAAAGCCTTCCGGGCTGGAGGTAGTATGAAGACTTGAGTCGTCTTCTGGTTGCAGTTTGCCATGCGTGAGGACTTTGAATCGTCTTCTGGCTGCGGTTTGCCATGCGTGAGGACTTTGAATCGTCTTCTGGCTGCGGTTGGTGCCACGCTGGAGGACTTTGAATCGTCTTCTGGCGGCAGTTGATGTTATGCGCGAGGACTTTGAATCGTCTTCTAGCCGCAGTTGATGTTATGCGCGAGGACTTTGAATCGTCTTCTAGCCGCATTTGATGTTATGCGCGAGGACTTTGAATCGTCTTCTAGCCGCAGTTGATGTAATGCGCGAGGACTTTGAATCGTCTTCTAGCCGCAGTTGATGTTATGCGCGAGGACTTTGAATCGTCTTCTAGCCGCAGTTGATGTTATGCGCGAGGACTTTGAATCGTCTTCTAGCCGCATTTGTGGAGGCGTGGCTGCCTTGTGCTTTGATAGCGAGAGGCGTAGATGCCTTTGTGTTTTTGCATGTTGAGTAGAAGGTTGGACTTACGATGACTGCCGGTGCTTGCGTTGCCGTTGAAGTGGGCAAGGATGACGGCCGGTGATTGCTTCACCATTTGGCATTTTGGAGGCGCTTCGTGCCTTGGGACTTGTACTCGGAGGTGTTGGCTCCTTTTTATGCTTGTTTTGCCGTTTGAGTGGGCAAGGATGATGGTCGGTCTTTGAGGATATGCGGTCTTGTATGACTTACATATGACTTGTTGGGGGAGGAGCTCGGGCTTACTTTGATGGCCGGTGCTTGCGTTGCCGTTGAAGTGGGCTAGGTTCGGGCTTACAACCGCCGGTGCTTGAATTGCTGGGGATGTATGACCTTGTAGGGGCCCTTTCTGCTGAGAAGATGACTTCGGACCTTCTTTGAGGGCCAGTGGTTGAGTTGTCGTTGAGCGTTTGGAGGCGTCTTGTGCCTTGGGATTCGTGCTGGGAGGTGTTGGCTCCTTCTTGAATTGCCGTTGAGCGGGCGGTGGTTGAATTGCCATTGAAGTGGGCGAGGTCCGGGCTTACGTTGACGGCCGGTGGTTGAATTGCCGTTGAAGTGGGCGAGGACCGGTCTTACGTTGACGGCCGGTGGTTGAATTGCCGTTGAAGTGGGCGAGGACCGGTCTTACACTGACGGCCGGTGGTTGAATTGCCGTTGAAGTGGGCGAGGACCGGTCTTACACTGACGGCCGGTGGTTGAATTGCCGTTGAAGTGGGCGAGGACCGGTCTTACACTGACGGCCGATGGTTGAATTGCCGTTGAAGTGGGCGAGGACCGGTCTTACACTGACGGCCAGTGGTTGAATTGAAGGGTTAGGGACCATTCTGCACTTGGATTTGCTGGAAAAGGCCTTAGGACAGCCAGGGGCAAAGATTATAAGGGCAGGAAAGTAATTTGGCCACCCCTTGCAAAGAGGTCCGTACGGACCAACCTGGTTGCAAAGAGGTCCGTACGGACCAAGTTGGTTTTTACAGTTCCCAGGTTTTGACCGGGTTTAAATGCCGAGCCCTTCCCCATTCCTTCTTCTTCCATGCGTGAACCAGAGAGAGAAAGAGAGAAAATCCTCCATTGTTAACCAAAATCAACAATTTTTGTTTGAATTGCTTGCCATGGCTGAAGGATCTCGAAGGAGTCGTCGTCAACGCAGTCAAGAGGTGGTCGAGCAACGGATGGAGCTTCAAAGAAATTGGATCTCGTTTGTTCCATCTTCGAAGAACCCGGATGTCTTGTATCCGAATCCGGAGGTGCACAATCGTCGCTCTATGAACGTCGGGGAGGTAAGAAATCCGTTCCGTTTTGATTCCCTGCTCGAATTTTTGAATGCTAGAACTAGGTTTTAGTTTTTCGCATTTTTGAATTTTTTGTTATTTTTTATGCCTTTTGTGAAATTCTTGATGAATTGTTGAAAATGGACATGTAAAAATTGTGGGTATGTGTATTTTGTGCAGAAATGTGTAGATTAGCTCTTATTTGTGAAAATAAAGTGCCTCTCTAATGAAATGCATGCTTTGGTGTTTTGTACCGTATGCTATTTATGTATGTACATTATGAGAAAAATTATCGTGTAGTGATAATTTTTGTGAAAAAATGTGACATGTGCCGTGTTTTGTGACGGGTTTTGTCTCGAGTACGTGCCGTGTAGGGACGGATTTTTGAAAAATGTGTTATGCATATGTGTCGTGCCGTGTGTGCCATGTTCTTGGGTGACGGACTTTGTGGGGAAAATATGTGCAATATGTGCCGTGTTTTTGTGACGGGTTATATGTGCCTTTGCCGTGTTGGAACGGACTTTTTTGAAAATGTGTCGTGTAGGGCTTAATCCTTTTTTTTTTTCTTTTCTTTTGAGAAAAATGTGTACAGTGTGTGCCGTGTTTTTGTGACGGATGCATGGGAAAAATTATAATGTATGTGAAAATTATGTGCGACATATGCCGTGTTTTGTGACGGGTTATAAGTGAAAAATATGTGCAATGTGTGCCGTGTTTTGTGACGGGTTATTTTTCATGGCTTTCCGTGTTGGGACGGACTTTTGTGCCTTTTGTTTTATATTAAGTACTGTGATTGACGTACCTTTCTGTGTTTACTGCGGGATGCGGGAGCTTATGGCCGGGAAGGCCAAGAAGATGAAGACTCGGGGATCGCTCGAGGTCATTTGTTGAGTAATGGCGGCGGATGCCCGATATTTTGTGGACGGTAGGCCGAGTCCCAGAGGCCGGTCTACGCTTACGGCACAGGGGTGTTCGTCGAGAACCCGGCCGGAGTTTCTCGACACGAGGAAGAACAAGAGCGTCTTCCTTGGCCTTTCGAGTGCGGTGGGATACCACCCACACCTTCCATCTGAGCTGGGGAGAGGTGACGGTGACGCCGACCGACTTTGCTGCGATTACCGGGCTTTCCTTCAAAGGAGGGCCGGTACGGTGGAGGGATATGATCTCCGATGTGGTGTTGACCGAGCTGCTGGGCTTTGAGCCTCGTCCTCGCAGGGGCCTGGGCATGTTGTATAGTGATGTGGAGCTGAAGATCACGGCCAGCATTGGGGCCTATGTTCGGGGTACCGGCCAGGTGACGGCGGAGCAGTTGGCGCGCTCCTTTTTGTGGTATGCACTGTCCGAGACTTTGTTCTCGAACCACGCGACCGCGGCTCCCTTTGCTCGCTGGAGAGCTTGATTGACTGGATAGGGTCCGTGATATTGCTTGGGGCGAGGCGAGGCTTGGCCGAGCTCTACTTCTCCTTGGACCGGTTTAGCGGGTGTGGCCGATTCGTTGGCTGTTTGACTTTGCTTTGGAGGTATGAGTTTATTCTTTGTTTTTGATTTAGCAACTTGTCGTTTCTCCATTTTTCTTTTTGCACCGAGCCTTTCTTTTTTGTCACAGGTGTGGTTCTATGAGGTTTTCCGGTGCTTCCCGTGGGATAGAGATCCGTCATTCTTTGCGTACCTGCTATCTTTTTTGGGCTCGCACGGCGAGGAAGAGGAGGACCAGCAGGGGGAAGCTCACCATCGCCTATGGGGATATGCAGGAGCGTCTGAAGAGGGGTAGCCCGGAGGGGTTCGTTTTGTTTCCGGGGGCTCGGTATGAGGGTGATGAGTTCGAGGGGCTCCCGAGGTGACAGCGCAGCGGAAGATGCCGGGGCTCGACTGCGATGTTATGTATCCGGGGAGCGGGGTCTTCTCGGGCAAGATGGCCCCGGGTGTGCTTCTGTGGCTCAGGGACCCTCCTTTTGGGATGCTTGATTCCAGGGACATGGATGTGCTTGACTTTGAGAGGTACCTTGGCGGTGTGGGCGCCGAGGAGTTTATTTTGTATGGAGAGGGGTACGGGGCCTTCGTGAGGAGGAAGCTGAGGACGCCGCAGCCGCGAGGCGAGAGAGAGAGGCCGGCCCGCAGCTCCCCTGCAGGTTCCGATGCCGGGGCCGGATTTCACATATGTCCGTGGGGACGGGTCGAGGCGGAGGGTGTGCATGCCCGTTCTGAGCAGCTCTGCTTTGCATACAGAGTGGATCCCGATAGATCGGTGAGTGTCGACTCTTTTCCATCTTGGCATCTTTCGTATTTTTCTCTTTTTGTTGTCGAGTGTAACCGTATTGCCGAGCGTTTCCTTGGCCGCTTGTTGGTGCAGTCCCGGGAGAGCCTATGATATGCTGACTCGCCGTTACGTGGCGATGAGGTCGTTTGTGAAGAAGATGGCTTCGAAGATATCTTGCCGGTCTTCGCGACGCGTGCCGGCGTACGAGCCTATGCCTTCGAGCCATTCTGTAGACGTTCCTCCGCCTAGAGCCGAGCCGGAGCCGCAGCAGAGGGACCTTCGAGGGGGCGGCATAGCATGGATGCCGGACGTCTTCGGAGCTCGCAGGCCGAGGAGCACCCTTTATCGCTCTTCCCTCCGCAGACGCACAGGGTGAGGGTTCCTCGTGAGCCTTCTTTCTTTGATCCTTTCGCCGGATTTGATCCTTCGGATTACTTTGAGTGGCAGCCTCGGCGGCTCGGTATTCGACGACGAGGATGTGGCGGGCGAGTTCACGGGGATGCCCGACTTCTCTACGGAGGACCTCGGCGAGGATGATGATGCTGAAGAGTCGGATTAGGGTCCATTTGCTTTCCCTCTTTCCATATCTTCTCTTTTTTTTTTTTGTTTAGCAAATGACATTTGATATTCCTGTAATAAAACACTCATATTTGCACGGCAAACAGCATTTTATTTTAAGATGTAATGTCATTTTTGTGATTCCCGGGATTTGTCCTAGAAATGGTTGCTAGTATTTTTTTTTATTTTGCGCATGCCACGTGAGCTGAGAGTGCGTTTGTGGGTAGTGTATGTTTGCCGGGAATGGCTTTGGCCAGTGTTTGGGCAGTTTCGAGGTAAGGTTTCGTCTTTGCTCGATTTGGTCTTTTAAGGAGTTGGTTCCTGATTGGGATTTGTTGCGGGCTGCCGCGAAGTTCTGGGATGTTAGGAGGCACGTGTACTGTTTCTCCTACAATGAAATGGTGCCCACTTTTGAAGATTTTCGGGCTTTGATTGGAGGACCGGAGGTGGAGGCCATCTCGCTTCCTTTGATTGGTGGTCTTTGCGGTGAGCGTGAAGCTTGCGAGGCTTTCTTCGTACTTCGTTGGAAGAAGTGCGGGCATGATCCTTGATTCGGGTCATATCGACATTTCCGAGCCGGAGCGGTTCATGGTTGATGATGAGAGTGACGTCTCTTGGGATGCATTCGCCTTGTGCGTGATGGCGACGCTTTTCCGGTCGGCCCCTTGGCATTTGTGATGGGGCTTTGCTAGATGTGGTAGGCACCGCAGAGCCGGAGAGGATATTGTCCCGTTGGTGCCGGGGGAGACTCTTCATGGTATCGATCGTCCGGCGACCGGGGATCGTTTTATGAGAGGGGGAAGCCCCACTTTGCTCACCTTGTGGCCGCGAGAGAGACTTTAGGCCATGCCCGAGGCTCCGACGTCGTTTAGCCCGTGGTCATTTGCTCGCCGACCTCTTGTGTTGGATATGGATCACCCGCCCGGGAGAGATGGATGGCACACTTGGTACGCATCGATCCGCCGGTGGGTTCCGTGACCGGAGGATTGAGACCAGGAGGATCTTGCAGAAGGGTCCTACGTTATCGAGTTCCAGGTTTGTCTTGGTCCTCCTTCTATATTCCGTCGCTTGTTTCCCGGCAGCTTGGGATGAAGCAGAGCCTTTGTTGGCCGGGATGACCTTGCTATTCCGGGAGGTAGTTCCTCTTTGTATGGCGGCTTAGTGTGCCTTCTTGTATTTTTGAGGGTATGGAAGTATTCCGCTTTCCCTCCCGTGGTACTCCTTAGACGTCGGGAGAGTGTCGTGTTGACGACTCGCACCGGCCCGGTATGAGCAACATGTTGGGCGTCCCAAGTGGTCTTGGAGAGCGTGCGTGTAGCGATTCTCGGGACCCGGTTGCCGTAGTAGCTATTGCCTTAGGAGTGCCGAAGCCCGGTCTCGACCCTTCGGATGTGACGGGAGACACTTTGTTTGATTACGAGACTAGAGTTGACCGACCGACAGGGAGAGGTCCTCTTTGCTGCACTCGCAGGAGGAGATCCGAGCCGAAGCACGGCGAATGAAGCCCCGAGAGCCACCGGATTGTTTGACTCTACGGGAGGACCCACGATCTCTGACCGAGAGACGCAGAGTTGGTTCACGTGGAGCGAAAGAAGACTCGCCGGGGACGAGGGAAGAAAGGAAAGAATGGCGAGGGGACAAGCGCAGATGGCGCGGAATGACCTCCTAGGTATCCATTCATTGCATTGCAAACACATTATTTGTTAAATGTATTAAGTCAGTCTTTTAGCATGTTGTGAACTTGAGAGTAGACCGTGCTTGAACTCATCAAGAAATGTTGTAACCGTTAGTGATTTGTGATTTACTTTTAAAGCTTTGTCGAGACGCAAGATCTCTTGTTTGCCTTTGTTTCTTTTGTGCACTTTGTCGGCGTCCATCTTTGGACTTTTCTGTTGCATTTGCGGACTGAAGGCCTGGGCCATGACGGCAATCCCCTTTGCCGAGGCTTTGTGCTTGGCCGAGAGGTTGAATGCTCCCTTGACAAGTCGTTTTGACGGTCTTTTCGTAGCTTCCTTGCCTCTTGTTGGCGTCGGGCTCTTGACCTCTTTTTGCAGCTTCTGCTTGAGCTTCTTTTTTTTTTTTGTTATTTATTGTTTTTTTTGTGAGCCCTTGCTCGAGCTCTCTTTTTTTTTTGTTTTTGTTTTTTGTGAGCCCTTGCTCGAGCTCTTTTTTTTTTGAAGCGCGTGAGGGCGAAGACAAGCCCCTGGCTTGGAAGCGGACATGAGTCGGATCGTTTGATGCCGAGTGACCCTCGGATGTCCTTTGATGTTGCCGCCATCGTTTGACTTGGTCAAGGTGATCTGGGGCGTGTTCTTGAAAAGTGCGTAGCTTGATGGAGGTCTTGATTGACATTCAAACTTTTAACTTTTTTGTGTATTTTTAGACCGGACCAATTAAGGTTGCCTACGTTCCCCGGACTAGAGGGCTTAGTCTCGCGTAGTTCGACACTACATGGAGTGCCAAGAGATGCACTGTTGTTCTTCTTTAGGCGAAGTATCTCGCGAAGTTTGCTTCCGTTGACCGGATTCATGAAGGGATTGCCGTCTAGGTGCATCGGCCTTCATGGCGCCTCCGGAGAAGATCTTTTGAACCACGAAAGGGCCGATCCATGTGGGTTCCCATTTTCCCAGTGGGTTGGTTCGAGTGGGAGGCTTTTCTTTGAGTACAAGGTCGCCTTCCCCGATGTCTCGGGATTTGACTTTCTCGTCGAAAGCTCTAGCCATCCCGCTTTGATAGGCTCGGACGTGTTCCATGGCCTTTAGTCGTCGCTCGTCTAGCGTGAGCCAATTCGTCATGTCGGCTTCGAGCCATTCGACTTCGTTGATGTCATTTTCCAGCAAGACTCGGAGTGAGGGAATTTCGGCTCGATGGGAAGGACTCGCTTCCATCCCGTATGTCGTGGCAAATGGGGTTTCTCCCGTGGTTGTTTCCGATCGATGTGCGGTAGCCCCAAAGTGCAAGGTGCAGCTTCTCGGGCCAATCTCGTCCTCGGGTGGTCATTTTTCGGATGATCCGTTCGAGGGTTTTGTTTGCCGCTTCCACGGCGCCGTTTGTTTGTGGCCGGTAGGGAGAAGATTTGTGGCGTGTGATCTTGAATTCAGCCGGCGATGCTCGAATTCCCCTTCGAAGTGTGAGCCATTATCCGATATGACCTCATTTGGGATGCCGTATCGGCAGATGATGTTTTCCTTGAGGAAATGCGCGACCTCTTGGAGGTGAGTACCTTGTAGGACTTGGCTTCGACCCATTTGGTGAAGTAGTCGATGGCTACTAAGATGAACTAGTGACCGTTGCTGCCTGACGGAGCGATTTTCCCGATGACGTCAATTCCCCAAGTGGCAAATGGCCAAGGTGTAGTCATGCAAAGAGAGATCGTGGGGCGGAGATGATTGAGGTTGGAGAACCGTTGGCACTTGTCGCAGCCTTCGGACAAAGTGGATGCAATATGCCTCCATGGAGATCCAAAAGTAGTAGCCCATCCCGAGAATGATTTGCATCGTGGCTCAGCGTTCATGTGGGGACCGCAAGCCCCATTGTGGACTTCGTTCATGAACTTGTTTGCTTCTTCTTGGCTGATGCAGCGTAGGAGTGGCCCATGGTAGCATTTCTTGTATAGCATGTCCCTGAGGATGACGAAGTGAGAGGCGAGGCGTTTTAGGGCCATGATGCTCTTGGTTTTGACCCCTCCTGCGTGTGGGTCTCCCTTGTTCATGAAGGTGGTTTCCCGCTCTTGAGGTATTGGAAAATCTGGTGTGTGCTGGAAATGGCGTCGGACTTGCGTCTCTTTGGCTCTTCAGCAATCTTGCAAATCGTTGTGATTAAAACCTTCTCGGCAGCTTGGGCCCGGTTTTTCTCTCGTTTGACAACATGCTTAAATGTTTGCTTGATGCATTTATTTAATTAATGTGTTTTCCTTTTGTATAGATGAATTGTTATTAACTTGTTTTGATTAGTTAATATCATCATTTGTTAAAGATGCAATGAAATGGTTTTTTTTTAGGAAGGTCGGACCTTTTATTGAAAGCGTGAAGACTGTACATTGTTGATCAAAGATTCACAATCGTCGGGTGTATAGCCGTCAAGAGACTCAAAAGATGTGAATACACAGACAACAAGACTCGAAGCTAGACTATAGGCGACGAGGGATTGGACCAGGCTTTATTACTCTCGGATGGCTGTAGCTCTAGAGGGAGTGGTGCTGGTTCAGGTGGCCAATCTTCCCTTGACATGAGTCCCGGAAAGTAGCTTGCATGCGGTTCGATTTCAAACCAGATCGCAGAGGTTTTTGGCTGCTCCCCTGATGATGTCCCTCCATTAGTGTTGCCACCAGTCCTTGGGGGTTTTTGAGGATAGAAGTCGCTGAGGGCTACTTCTAGGAGGGCGAAGCATTCGCTGATTCGGAGTTGATTCTTGTTGATGTTGATCACTTTCATAGAATCCGCCTCTTTATCTCGGGATCTTTGCTTGGACGACGTTTACAATGTCTCGATTCGAGCGGACATGCTATATCTCCTTCCCCGATTAAGCCTTGGAGGAGGTTGCGCCATTGTTCGTCTGTGTCGGACACTTTGGAATGTTGAATTGAACTAAGCCGTGATGGCTGTCCCCATAAGATCCGAGAGTGTCGGCTAGAGGGTTGTCTTGTACCGGGGATCGGTGATGAGCCGGTTGCAAGAGGGTTTTGGCGAAGTAAGTGGTCTACTCCTTGATCAATCTCCATTAGGGCATCCATCTCTTGATCCTCTCTCAAGCATTCTTCACAGCCGCATATGTCGAGTTGTCATCCCGACCCATGAGTTCTTCGATTTCCACTGTCGCGGCTTAGAGCGTGGATGTAAGGATCCACTTCGTAGCGGGACAGGGTAGGAGAATCATCTCGGAGAAGAGTATTCGGTCATGTCGGGACCTTCTTCGGGTCATAGCTTGCTGGCCAAGCACTTGCCATTGCACCGCTTCCGCGGATCACTTCGATCGCTCCATTGGCATTGATGAATTTCACGCATTGGTGAAGAGTAGATGATATCGTTTCATCCGATGTATCCAAGGTCGTCCCAACAAAGCAGAGAAGGTTGGTTTGATTTCCACGACTTGGAACTCTACCGACTCCAATTGTACGTCGAATTGGATCCTTAGATTGATGACTCCTACGATCGGTCGTGTAGTGGAATCGTAGGCTCGGATTACCCGAGGTGAAGGCCTTATCGAGAACGGTCGATGCGGAGTCGTTTCACCGTGCTTAAAGCGATGATGTCGATCGCGGAGCCGTTATCAATCAAGACGTTCGGGAGGAAGAACATCTCTATTTTTATGAGGATGAGGAGAGCTTCGTTGTGCCGATTCTCACATATTGGCAAGTCATCGTCTCGTGAAGGCTAAGCCGCTTCCCGTGCTACCGTTTGACTCGCCTCTTCGGGGAACGTTCGATCCATCCATTTGTATGCCTTGGGCCGGGGCAAAGATCGTAGGGAGACAGCTTGCCCTTGGGCATTCTTGTCGGAATTCCCGGTCACGAGATCTCTTGACTCGGTTTCACGCTCCCAGTCGTAGCGGGACAAAGATGCCGACGGTTTCGGAAATTGCAGGGGTCCGCTCTCGCTTGGAGTTTCGTCAAAGGCTATTGAGTTTACCCCGTCATTCGGGGAATGGATTTCCGATGGTATTGGGACCACGAGGGCGTTCCAATTTTCCCTCCTCAATGAGCCCCTGGACCACCTGCTTGAGCACGAAGCAATTGTCGGTGGTGTGGCCGGGGTAGTTGTGGAAGGCGCAGTGTTTGCTCATATCCATGTTGGGTTTGAGAGTCTTCGGTTGGAAATTCTCGAGTGGTTTGAGAAGATTTCGTTTCACCAAAGCTTCAAATACTTGACCCAAGGGCATTTCCAGGTTATCTAAATGCTGGAACTGTGGGAAGCGAGGGGATTGTTATTCTTTGGGGCCGCTTGATCGCGGTTTACTTGAGCTCCGTTACGAATGTAGTGCACTTTGTTCCGCTTCCTTTCCTTTGGTCGGGGCAGGAGTTGATGTTGCCGGTTTGTTCGATAGCGGTAAGATGAGGCAGGGGTTGCCGTTGCCTTTTGAAGACTCGGGGTCTTTTCAAACTTTGTCCGGCGTTGACCATGGCACGGAGATCCGGATAGAAATGGTGGCCGATCAAGGTCCTCAAAGATGGTTTGAGGCAGAATGGAAGATGTCCATCCGCTCTTCTTTGGAAAGTGGATCCATTATCTCGCTTAGCTTCCAGTTCCATCTTTTGTAGAACTCGCCCACATTTGGTTCGTCATCCTTTTGTTCGGTGGCTTGCGGTGTCATGGCGGTTTGTTTCCCATTCAAGATTGGCGCGGTACTTCTCCAGGAAGATTTCACCGATCTCGATCCCACGTGGAGCGGTTTTTCGCCTTCACATTGAGGAACCACCTTAGTGCCGTGGATTTGAGGGAATGCCGAAAATGATCTCGCCATCTCGCGAGGGGTTGCCCCTTCTGCTCTCATACCCAGGACGTAGGTGTCGATGTGGGTTTTTGGGCATTCTGTCCCGTCAAACTTTTCCATTTCCGGCATCCCGAACTTTGGAGGGAGAGGGACCACTTTGTTCGGGTCGCAGGCGTGAGGGAGTCCTTCCGAGAACTAGCTAGCTTGCCTTGCATGTCTTTCATTTGTTCAATCGCCCAAGCCATGGAGGATCAGTCATGCGAGGTGGGTTACCGTTTTCGGGGACGGAAACCGAAGATGGAGGTGGATTGGCCGATGGAATTGCCATTCGGGAGTCTTGGGGAGGTAGTTGAGTGTATACCAACCCATACCCCAGGGTGTTGAAGTTGAGGCGTGATTGCCGTGTCCGCTAAGGGTTGTGTTTGGGAACCGGGGAAATGATTCGTTAGCCCCAATTGGCGTACTAGCAGTGGCAAGCTTGAGATGTCGGGATATCCGCTCGGGATGCCCGTCCCCGGTAAGAATGGGGACTTTTGATTGTGGTTGCGAGGCTCGTATAGAGGCAAAGGATTGAATCTGGGGGATACCGAGATGCATTGGGATCTCGGCGGAGCAGCACGTATGTGTGCCGTTGGTACCGAGCTTGATGTGCAGAGCCGGAAACCGACCGTGGCCGAGGCGGGCATGTCTGAGCCGCTTGACCGACGCCCGAGGAGCTTTGAGCGAGAGCCGCTTGCGTTGCCGGGATCTCGTAGCTTGGCGGAGGCGGGACTCCGCCGATAGCTTTGAGAAACCGGGGAGCCGGTATATCTTCGTCCTCTATGAGAACAAAGGTTCCGTCGGGTTGGGAAGCTGCGCTGTTCCTCGAAGACGCAAGGTGTCGACGATCCAGCTTGCCGTTCCTCTTGGAGCTTCTTGATGGTTTCGAAGGCTCGCAGCACCTCCTCCATTGTCCTGGAGGTTCCTTAGTGGCGGGGTTCCGTTTCCCTCACCAAGTTATCCGTTGATCCCGTCATGGGGAGTATCGGACGGTGCGGACCGTTGAATCGGAAGGGCTATCGGACCTTGTGACCTCGATGCGAAAAGGCGGCTTCAGGATTCTCAACCACTCTCGGTTCGCCGGAGGGTGACGGGCAAGGTTTAGACACGGGAATGGCCTTACGGGATAAAAGGGGAAAGCTCACGTGGCATGCGGTTTCCGTTTCTTTTATTTTACGATTATTTTTTTTGTTGTTTTAATTTACTTAAAACATGTTTTCTCGAATCCTAGGTAGGTTGGAAAAGATTGCTCTTCTTTTTCGCAACTATGCTAGATCCCGGGTCGATGGAGACCATCTCGTGCGGCTATAAGCCCCTCGTTTTGCACCCGTATTTCGACATCCCGGGGTGGACAGCCCTGTGCGAGGGTCCTATAGTGCAAGCGGTTTCCACCGGCCTAAAAGAAAAATCGAACCTAAGGACCGAGCCTTGTCATGTTCGTTTTGATGCGTTAGCCACGTGAATAGTGAACCGAGCCGGCGCCACTGAGTCAAGATCAAGTCAAGAGTTCGGCATGACCTTCTCTTTACCTTGCTTGCGCAAGGGATCCGTGATGTTAGGCGTTGGCCGGGTCATATTGTCATGGCCGACGTATCAAAGGCGTGATGACATGGTGTCATGCGAGCATGGATGTATATCCGGACGGAACATCGTGCAGGTGTAGCTTCGAAATCAAGATCAGGTCAAGATTTTAGCATGACCTTTCATCGCTTTGCTTGCGCAAGGGATCTTGAGTTCCGAGCCTTGACTCGAGAAAAATGGCCGGCATGGTATATGTATCCAGCCGTATGACACCTGACTGGGTAAAAACCAACCGAGTCTCTGGACAGAGTGTGACTCAAGACTCAAACGTGCGGGGTTGACGCTTGGCTAGGATGGGATGTTAGGAATGATCCCGTGCGCGTCCAAGAGGCCTAGGAAGACCTAACGGATCGCAACCGAGACCACTCCGGGTTGAGGTTGTAGTGTGCAGATGTATCCGAGGCGGTGCGCGTAGCGTGCGGTGTAACCGAGGCAAATAGCCGGTGTGCGTAGTGTGCGGTGTAACCGAGGCAGCAGTGCGCGTAGTGTGCGGTCTCTAAAATTCTTTTTCTGAGTAAAACAGAAGTTTTTGAAGAATTTTAAATGTATGCACAGATGTATATTGATGCATTTTTTTTTGTATTTTTATTGTAAAATAAAAACGAAGCACGTGCACACACACATAACAGTTAAAGGAAGGGGTAAAATGAAAGTTTGACCCTCATCATCGTTTTAAAAATCTTTTGTTTTGTTTAAAAATATTTTAAAACAAAACGTCCCCAGCGGAGTCGCCAACTGAAATAGCCCGGATCCGAGAGGCTCGCGCCCCGGCATCTGGCATCTTTCGCGTTGGGGCGGTTTGTCTCGCCGTTTGTTTTCGCATTTGTAGAGTCGCCACGCCGTTTTTATTAAGCCCAAAACATTGAAAAAGGGCATCAGTTTAAAGATAATTTTAAACTGTTTTTGTGTGATGAGATTTTGAGTTCGGAGGTCAGATGACTCCTCGGGAAGAGAATATTAGAATATTAGAGCTCACCCGAGTAGCCTCGTAAGACGAGTCTTTCGGATACCCCTAATATCCTTTAAATGTTGTGTGTGTGTGTGTGCTTTTAAAAATGCATGCTGTATCGGATGTCTACATTGTATACTATGTATTGAAATGTATTGAAATAGTGATGGAAGGAAGCCTTACCAATGTTGGTTCGTGTCTGTCTTCCGCTGAGGAATAGTGTTTGAGGTCGGAGTAGCGTTCCGGTACGGATCGGGATTGCTTCGGGAGATGCCGGTTGTCTGCGGACAGAGTTTCGGCGTGAGTTGCGGTTGTAGGCTGCGTTCGGGCAGAGGTTCGGCGTGCGTAGGGATCGTCGGGATCACTCGGGCAGAGGTTCGGCGTGCGTTGTGGTGGCAGGAGTCACTCGGGCAGAGTTTCGGCGTGGTTTGGGATCGTCGGTTTGACTCGGAAAGAGCCGGGACACCGTGGAAAGACCAGGCAAGGCCTCGGAGTACCACGAGGGGCCTCAGAGTACCTCGAGAGTGCCTCGGGGCAGCGCGGGAGCATCGCGGGAGCGCTCGGAGAGGCTTCGGAGCACCACGAGGGGGCTCGGAAGGCCTCGAAAGGATCCGAAAGGGGCCGGGAATGCCTCGGAAGGACTTAGAGGGGAAGCCAGAAGGCCTAGGGAGGAAGAGAGAAGTGGGAGGTGTGTGAAAATGAGGAGGGGGAGCCCTCTATTTATAGTGCCAGATTAGGTGCAAAGAGGTCCGTACGGACCTCCCTGGTAATCCAGTATTTTGGTTTTCCTCGATTTGAGGGAATCTGTGATGATGGAGGAATATTTGCAATTATGGTGTCCCCTGAGCAATAAGGTCCGTACGGACCATCTTGCATGCAAAGAGGTCCGTACGGACCAACTAAGCATGTGGGTAATCATTTCTTCCGGGATTTGAGGGAATATTGTGGACTTTAAGGAGATTCAGTAATTATGACAACAAAGAGGTCCGTACGGACCAATATTGCTTTCCCAATTTCCTGAAAATTCCCGAAAGGTCCTTTTGTCCCTTTTATCCCAGGAAGGCTCCTCCCTTGGTTTGGTTGGGGGTTTAGAGAGGGTTTTGAGTGATAGGGGTCGTCGAGACTGTGTTGATGAGTCTGCGGTGTTTCCCGTGTGTTTGAAAGGGGGTGATCCAGATTGGGGTACTTACAAATTTGTAATGGAATAAATAAATAAAACTTTAAACATTACTAATCACATTTAAGATTTCATAAGAAAAGTATAAGAACAAATATAGAAAGAAAGGTATTAACGTAAATGTACGTATATAAAGATGGATAGTTATGGACTCAAAAACTCATTTTCCACATCTTTTATGTCTATATATTTTGTCCCATATTTTTGTTTTATTAGAATTTTTCTGTTATTTACTTAAAAAATATTTTTATTAATTTAAAACATGCATAAAAAACTTTTAATTATATATTTACTAAATACATCTATAAGGAAAAGTTAGGTTTAAAAAATAAAATAAAAATCACGAAAAAAGTAATGAGTTTTGAATTATTGCCCAAAATGAGACCTGAAAGTCTTTTTGTAATAGAAGAGAAAGTTAAGGACTCAATTATTTATTTTGCTATTCTTTCTGCATATTTAAATTTTATTGGCAAACTTTCCCTAGATAATTTGAGTGTACTTGAGTTTTATTTTGTTTCAACTAGTTAATCATAAAAATATAGGTATATGTTTATTTTTTCGGTTTAGTTAAAAAGTGTGTAAATAGAACTATAAACATCCCTATCCTAAATAAAGATGATATAAAAAAATGTTACAAAAAACTTTTAGAGTGAGTATAATGAGATCAATGAGTTACTCGGACTGTTTAAATATAAATAAAATAAATAATATATATATATGGGTAAGTACAATAAAATAAGTATTTAAAACAAATTTAAGAAATTAGTGTATTGCTAGTAGCCTAATTAATCGTGATGGGAATCACGATTATATCCTCTACTACTACTCGAACTAGTGACATTATACTTGTGATTCGGATCAACGACAAATTGTGCTACACACGTAACTCTGCGAAAATTTTAAAATTATAGAGTATGTATGATTTCAAATGTTATTTTATAACGGATTAAATAGATAAAACTGATAACCAAAAGCCTATGAGAAATAGCCGAACGGAATTAACAACCAAAGTTCTGAAGAAAAGCTTCAGCTTTCTTATGAAAATTCAATAATCAAAAGTCTGCATTAATCTAATCTAAAAGATATTTAAATACTCCGTCCAAACCCTAAAACAAAGTGACAAAAGAAAGACTAAAATATCCCCATTATCAATTCAAAATAAACCAGAGAGACGTGCATAAGAAAACCAGCAATAAGTAATTACGGGAAGTGTAACGACGCGAGGCGCCCTCCTCGCCAAAGATGAAGCGCACGCCTCAAGGACAGGAATTCATGGCTTGGTGGAAACAGCTTGAGGCGCCCGCATGGTGTGGTCTGAGGCGGCCGCATCAAGGTCCGAGAGTTGGCCCTTCTTCATCCCATTTGAGGCGCACGCCTTGTGATGAATGAAGCGCCCGCCTGGTGTTGAGTCCTCCCTGTTGCTGTCGTTGATTGCTGTTATGGTTGCTGCCTTGCCAATGCCTTCTTGAGGAACTACATCATCCTCCCCGTCTTGAGAAAAACTCGTCCACGAGTTGCCATCATCGTCATTGTCTCCATGGTAAGCTGATAAATCCGCAACATTGAACGTGGCAGAGACGTTGTACTCCCCGGGCAAGTCGATCTTGTATGCATTGTCATTGATCCGCTCCACTACACGAAATGGACCATCAGCTCTTGGTTGTAACTTGCCAAAGCGACCAGCTGGGAATCTCTCCTTTCGCAAGTGTACCCACACCAAATCTCCAACCTGAAACACAACCCGCTTGCGATGCTTGTCCACCCGTTGCTTGTACATGTTGTTTTGACGAATAATGCGCTTGCGAACCTGCTCATGGAGCTCTTTAATCTGAGTTGCACGCGCCTCTGCATCAGAACTGAATTGACTGGTAACCGGAAGAGGAATGAGGTCTAAGGGACTGAGCGGGTTACGGCCATACACAACTTGGAAAGGGCTTTTGCCCGTAGTGCTGTTCTGAGAAGTGTTGTACGCAAACTCGGCCTGTGCAAGTGTCAAGTCCCACTGGCGGGGATGGTCACCAACTAAACTGCGTAATAAATTACCCAAACTACGATTAGTCACCTCAGTCTGTCCATCCGTCTGCGGGTGATACGAGCTACTGAACTGTAAGCGCGAACCCATCTTCCTCCACAATGTGCGCCAAAAATGGCTAACGAACTTGACATCCCTGTCAGAAGTAAGTGATTTTGGAATGCCATGCAACTTCACAATCTCCTTGAAATACAAGTCTGCCACTTGTGTTGCATCAAATGTCTTACTGCAGGGAACAAAATGGGACATTTTTGAAAAACGATCCACCACGACCATAATGGAATCCTTCTGTCGTTGTGTAGCGGGGAAGAAAGCAAACCCAACACGAAATCCAAGCTAATGTCCTCCCACGGAGCAGTAGGAACCGGTAAAGGAGTATAAAGGCCTGCGTTGGACTTGCGAGTCTTGGCTACATGACACACACGACATCTCTCCACAAACCGAGCAACATCATGCCCCAACTTTGGCCAAAAAAACTGCTCGCCTACAAGAGCCAAAGTTTTATCTTTGCCAAAGTGTCCTGCAAGTCCCCCTTCATGACTCTCAGAAATGATAAGGTCCCTCAACGAACAATAAGGGACACAAAGCTTGTTCCCTTTAAACAAGTAGCCATCATGGATCAAAAATTGAAGAAAATTACCCCGAGTACACTTATCCCAAACCTCCCCAAAATATGGATCATCACGGTACAAATCACGAAAAGTGTCAAATCCGCATACCTCAACCTGCAATGTAGATAGTAAGGCATGTCGACGGCTCAAAGCATCAGCCACACGGTTCTGAACTCCCGCCTTATGTGTAATGACAAACGTAAAAATCTGAATGAACTCCACCCACTTGGCATGTCGCAGATTAAGCTTATGCTGCCCTTGGATGTATTTGAGTGCCTCATGATCAGAATACAACACAAACTCCCGTGACAATAGATAATGTTGCCAATGCTCCAAGGTGCGAACAATGGCATAGAATTCCTTATCATAGGTAGAGTACTTCTTCTTAGCATCGTTAAGTTTCTCACTAAAGAAGGCGACAGGCTTCTTATTCTGACTCAACACACCACCAACGCCAACATTGGAGGCATCACAATGAACCTCAAAGACCTCATCAAAATCGGGCAAAATAAGAACAGGAGCTTGTGTCACCGCCTTTTTCAAAAGCTGAAAAGCATCATCTGCTGCCTTATTCCACACAAACACACTCCCCTTGATGCAGTCAATAAGCGGGGCAATAATACTGCTGAAGTCACGAATAAAACGGCGATAAAAGGAAGCCAAACCATGGAATCGCCTAACATCATGAACATTCGTCTGCAGTGTAGGCAAACTAGTAATAGCTTACACCTTCGAATCATCCATACGAATACCCTCCTTGGTAACAACATACCCCAAGAAAGTCACTTGCTCCGTCAAAAAGTGGCACTTCTTACGATTAGCATATAATTTCTGCTCACGCAGAACATCAAAAACCTGTCTCAAGTGTACCAAGTGTTGTTCCACAGATTTACTATAAATCAAGATATCATCAAAATAAACAACAACAAACGTACCAATGAAAGGTCTGAAAATCTGGTTCATGAGTCGCATGAACGTGCTAGGAGCATTAGAGAGCCCAAACGGCATCACCATCCACTCATACAATCCATCCCGAGTCTTGAAAGCCGTCTTCCACTCATCCCCGGTCGACACGAATACGGTGGTACCCGCTCCGCAAATCAATCTTGGAAAACACCACCGCACCATGTAACTGATCGAGCAAATCATCGATCCGAGGAATGGGAAACCTGTACTTGATGGTGATTTTATTAATCGCCCGACTATCCATACACATACGCAATGTTCCTTCTGCCTTGGGCACCATCAAAGCCGGAACCGCACATGGGCTCATACTTTCCCGAATGACACCCTTGTCAAGTAAATCCCTCACCTGTCTCTCCAACTCTTCATGTTCCTTGGGTCTCAACCGATACGCAGCCTTGTTTGGAATAGAAGCACCCGGCACAAGATCAATACAATGCTGAATATCACGCATGGGAGGGAGTCCCGGAGGAATCTCATCAGGAGTAACATCACCGTAATCATCAAGTAATGACTGTACCTCTGCGGGTGTGGACATACCCGACTCATTCTCCTCAAGCAAGACAAGAACATAGAACCCCTGCTCCACTGCAGTTGCTGAATCAAACTCTGCACGGCTAAGGAGTTGGTGAACAACAGCAGTCGTAGGTTTGTCACTCGTAGTCTGCTCCTGTCTTGGGTCCGTCGGACAAAGAGTAATGGAGACATCATTCATGCGGAAGGTGTACGTATTTTTGAACCCATCATGCTTAACCCGCCTGTCAAACAACCACGGCCTTCCCAACAAAATATGGCAAGCATCCATAGGTACCACATCACACCACACCTCATCTCTATAGCGCTTACCAATAGAAAACTGCACGAGGCACCGCTTATCCACCTTGAGTTCATTGCCCTTGATCAACCAAGATAACTTATATGGCTGTGGGTGTACAACCGTAGGCAAACTCAGCTTATCCACCATTGTAGTAGACACAACATTCTCACAACTACCACCATCAATAATAACCTTGCAAACCTTACCCTTGGCAGTGCACTTTGTATTGAAGATATTATGACGAAGCCACTGATCATCATCCACGGCTGTTGTGTTCAACACACGTCTAACCACCAAGGCCGGACCCTTGTCTGCATAAACCACTTCGGACTCGACGTCGGACACCTCGTCTGCTTCATCATATACCGGCAACTCTTCCTCAAGTAAGGCAACAACGTTCCTGTTGGGACACTCGGCTTGAAGGTGACCAATACCCTGACATTTGAAGCATCTCGCAGGCTGCCTCCCCCTAGTATTTGCTGCAGTGGTACCCGAATTGGCTGCTTGGTGTCTTTGGAGCAGTTGGGGGAACCCCTTTTGGTGTGCTAGAACTACCAACGGCCCTAGTGTTGGTAACATCCCTGGTCGGCCACCGATTCACTACTTTCTTTCGCTTCAACTGTTTCTCAACCTTCAAGGCAAGTCGACACACATCCGCATAGGTCCAATACTGCTGCAATTGAACCACCTCCGACACGTCAACACGTAGTCCCCCAAGGAAGCGAGCAACGGTCTGTTCATCCTCTTCGGAAACATCACACCGCATCTGCAAACGATCAAACTCGTTGATGAACTCCTCAACGGTCATATCCCCCTGTTTCAAATTATGGTAATCAAGAAAAGCCTCCTGTCGATAGTGGTCTGGAAGGAATTTCCTTCGTAGCAACTTTTTCATCTTATCCCAAGAATGAATTTTTGCTTTCCCCTCTCTCACTTAGTTGCTTCTTAACATGTTCCCACCATATAGAAGCATGCTTTTTCAATTTAATTGCCACAACCTTAACCTTATGACTATCGTCCATAGGTTTCAAATCAAACACACGTTCAACAGTATTTAGCCAATCAATGAACTCATCAGGGTGTGCCTTACCTTCAAACTCCGGGATGTCGATCTTCATGCCGATATCCTTCGAAGGATCAGCCCCAAACCTGTGTCCACGCTCATGACCACGAGCGAAGGGATTGCGCCCATCTGCAAAGCCTCCATCATCAGTCGACTCGTCTGAATCGGAGCCCACACCAGCGGGAGCTCGCAAATTAGCAAGCTGCTGTTGGAGGTGCTGAACCTGGTTTCGCAATTCGTCATTCTCAATATCACGTTGGTCTCTTCCGTGAGGAATTTCGTCCGCCTGTTGGTCTGCCCTACGGCCCCGACCACGACCACGACGACCATCACGAGCCACACGTCCGCGTTCGGCCATTGATAACCAGGAAACTGATACCAAATGATAACCAAAAGCCTATGAGAAATAGCCGAACGGAATTAACAACCAAAGTTCTGAAGAAAAGCTTCAGCTTTCTTATGAAAATTCAATAATCAAAAGTCTGCATTAATCTAATCTAAAAGATGTTTAAATACTCCGTCCAAACCCTAAAACAAAGTGACAAAAGAAAGACTAAAATATCCCCATTATCAATTCAAAATAAACCAGAGAGACGTGCATAAGAAAACCAGCAATAAGTAATTATGGGAAGTGTAACGACGCGAGGCGCCCTCCTCGCCAAAGATGAAGCGCACGCCTCAAGGACAGGAATTCATGGCTTGGGTGGAAATGCAAACTTGAGGCGCCCGCATGGTGTGGTCTGAGGCGGCCGCATCAAGGTCCGAGAGTTGGCCCTTCTTCATCCCATTTGAGGCGCACGCCTTGTGATGAATGAAGCGCCCGCCTGGTGTTGAGTCCTCCCTGTTGCTGTCGTTGATTGCTGTTATGGTTGCTGCCTTGCCAATGCCTTCTTGAGGAACTACATCAAAAACTTTATACATTAATAATGACATTTAAGATTTTCTAAGAATAGCATAAGAACAAACAATAGAAAGAAATGAATAATCATAAATATACATATTTAAAGATGGATTGTTATGGACTCAAAAACTCATTTTCCACATCTTTCATGTCCATATATTATGTCCCATATTTTGGTTTTATAATTATATTTCAGCTATTTACTTAGAATACATTTTTTATTAATTTAAAACATACAATAAAACTTATAAGTATATATTTACCAAATACATCTATAAGGAAGAGTTCGATTTAAAAATATAATTATTAAAATGCGGAAATATAAATGTGTTTTGAATCATTGTCCAGAATGAGACCGTAAAATTATTTCTGTAAAAGAATAGAAAGTTAAGGACTCAATTATTTATTTCGCTACTCTTTCTCCGTATTTAATTTTTATCGGCAAACTTTTCCTATGATAATTTGAGTTTACTAGAATTTTATCTTGTTTTGGACTATTAAACCATTAAAATTGAGGTATATGTTTTTTTTTCGGTTACTTAAAAAGTTTCTAAATAGAACCACGAACATACCTGTCCTTAATAAAAATGATGTAAAAAATGTTACAAAAAAACTTTTAGAATGAGTATAATGAGATCAATGAGTTACTCTGAATGTTTAACGTTTAAATAAAAAGTATAATATGTAGGTAAGTACAATAAAAGAAGTTATTTAAATAAATGAAAAAAAAAGAGTATTGCTAGTAACCTAATTGATCATGATGGGAATCACGATTATAACCTCTAGTACGACTCGAAATTGTGACGATATATTTGTGATTCAGATCACTGACCAATTGTGCTACACACGCAACTCTGGTAAAATTACAAAATTATAGAAGAAGTTAATTTCAATTGCTAATTTTTAATGGAATATATAAGTAAAACTTTAAACATTAATAATCACATTTAAGATTTCATAAGAAAATTATAAGAACAAATATAGAAAGAAAGGTATTATCGTAAATATACATATATAAAGATGGATTGTTGTGTACTAAAAAACTCATTTTCCACATCTTTTATGTCTATATATTTTGTCCCATATTTTTGTTTTATTATTATTTTTCAGGTATTTACTTAGAAAATATTTTTATTAATTTAAAGCATGCATAAAAAACTTTTAATTATATATTTACCAAATACATCTATAAGGAAAAGTTAGGTTTAAAAAATAAAATAAAAATCACGAAAAAAGAAATGAGTTTGGAATTATTGCCCAAAATGAGACCTGAAAGTCTTTTTGTAATAGAAGTTTAAGTTAAGGACTCAATTATTTATTTTGCTATTCTTTCTTCATATTTAATTTTTATTGGCAATCTTTCCCTAGATAATTTGAGTGTACTTGAGTTTTATTTTGTTTCAACGAGTTAATAATTAAAATATAGGTATATGTTTATTTTTTCGGTTTAGTTAAAAAGTGTGCAAATAGAATATGAACATCCCTATCCTAAATAAAGATGATGTAAAAAATGTTACAAAAAAATTTTAGAGTGAGTATAATGAGATCAATGAATTACTCGGACTGTTTAAATTTAAATAAAATGTATAATATCTGGGTAAGTACAATAAAAGAAGTATTTCAAACAAATTTAAGAAAATAGTGTATTGCTAGTAGCCTAATTGATCTTGATGGGAATCACGATTATATCCTCTAGTACGACTCGAACTAGTGACATTATACTTTTGATTCGGATCAACGACAAATTGTGCTACATACGTAACTCTGCGAAAATTACAAAATTATAGAGTATGTAGGATTTCAAAAGTTATTTTATAACGGATTAAATAGATAAAACTTTATACATTAATAATGACATTTAAGATTTCCTAAGAATTGCATAAGAAAAAAAAAATAGAAAGAAATGTATAATCATAAATATACATATTTAAAGATGGATTGTTATGGACTCAAAAACTCATTTTCCACATCTTTCATGTCCATATATTATGTCCCATATTTTGGTTTTATAATTATATTTCAGCTATTTACTTAGAATACATTTTTTATTAATTTAAAACATACAATAAAACTTATAAGTATATATTTACCAAATACATCTATAAGGAAGAGTTCGATTTAAAAATATAATTATTAAAATGCGGAAATATAAATGAGTTTTGAATCATTGTACAGAATGAGATCGTAAAATTCTTTCTGTAAAAGAATAGAAAGTTAAGGACTCAATTATTTATTTCGCTACTCTTTCTCCGTATTTAATTTTTATCGGCAAACTTTTCCTATGATAATTTGAGTTTACTAGAATTTTATCTTTTTTTGGACTATTAAAGCATTAAAATTGAGGTATATGTTTTTTTTCGGTTAGTTAAAAAGTTTCTAAATAGAACCACGAACATACCTGTCCTTAATAAAGATGACGTAAAAAATGTTACAAAAAAACTATTAGAATGAGTATAACGAGATCAATGAGTTACTCTGAATGTTTAACGTTTAAATAAAAAGTATAATATGTAGGTAAGTACAATAAAAGAAGTTATTTAAATAAATGTAAAAAAAAAAAAGAGTATTGCTAGTAACCTAATTGATCGTGATGGGAATCACGATTATAATCTCTAGTACGACTCGAACTTGTGACGTTATATTTGTGGTTCAGATCACTGACCAATTGTGCTACACACGCAACTCTAGTAAAATTACAAAATTATAGAATAAGTATCATTTCAATAGCTAATTTTTAATGGAATAAATAAATAAAACTTTAAACATTAATAATCACATTTAAGATTTCATAAGAAAATTATAAGAACAAATATAGAAAGAAAGGTATTATCGTAAATATACATATATAAAGATGGATTGTTATGGACTCAAAAACTCATTTTCCACATCGTTTATGTCTATATATTTTGTCCTATATTTTTGTTTTATTATTATTTTTCAGGTATTTACTTAGAAAACATTTTTATTAATTTAAAACATGCATAAAAACTTTTAATTATATATTTACCAAATATGAAAGTGTGAGGACATCACACTTAGCCAAGTCCAAAAGGTTGACTTAGTTTAAGTTTTGTTACTTTCTTATGTATTTATATTAAGTAAATATTATGTATATTATTTTTAATGTTACTAACACTCTAACCGAAATTATATTATGTTTTAGTAGTGTTTTGGTTATTTATGTAGGACTCTCACACAAGAATAAGAAAGGCTTGAAGAGATAAGAAGATAAAGGAGATTGTGGATATTCATCAACCTCTACATCAAGCTCATCCTTACCCATAAGATGTGAACTACTTGGCTATAAATACAGGACTCAAGGCAGTTCATTATACACGGTTTTTTGTAATCTAAGAGTGCTGAAGAAAAATAGCCTACTTAGAGTTTTTGTTTAGTGAGAGTTCATTTGATAATTTTTGTCTTCTCTTAGGTTTAATTCTTGTAACCGGTTCATAAGTTATTTAATAAGAGAAGTTTTATTGTCTACAACAAATTGTTATAGATAAGTGTAAAATTCTTTGCTTATTTAATTTCTAGTTTATCATTTCCGCTGCTGTTCACTGTTGTGCTAGTGCTGGTGCGATAGCATCAGGACTCACATCAACTGTTGTTGTGTTCCTGTGACATTCCTAGCCGCTCCATTTCTTTCAATTGGTATCAGAGCCACACTCGACTTCACTGAGTGAGATCCGAGAAAGAGTGATCATTATGGAAGGTCAGATACACTTGAATCAATAATGTCCCCCGGTTTTAGATGGATCTAACTATGCCATCTGGAAAGCTAAGATGCGTCTCTTCATCAAAGCAATTGATGAATGAGCATGGCTTAGTATTATTATTCCATGGTCCCCTCCTAAGGTTGAAAGTAAGAGTAAAGTAGAGGGTGAAACCTCTGAAAAAGTTTACAAACTTAAGCCTTAGGAAGATTGGACCACTGATGAAGTCACTCTTGCTAATTACAATTCCAAGGCCCTTGGTGCTATTTCAAGTCATGTGGATGAACACATGTTTAGACTTGTAATAAATCAAAATATAGCAAAGACTGCGTGGGATATTTTTGCAAGCTCACTGTGAAGGTGATGATAGTGTCAAAGCCACTAGGTTAAGAATTCTCATGACCAAGTTTGAAAACTTGAGGATGAATGAGACAGAGGACATAAAAAGTTATTCTGCTAAAATGAGAGAAATCTCAAATGAATGCCTCTCCCTAGGTGAGCCTATAGCAAATGCTAGATTAGTATGCAAAATGTTAAGAACTGTAACTGATAAATTTAATATTAAAATTGCTGATATTGAAGAAGCAAATGACACTACAACCATGGCTCTAGATACTCTTGTGGGTAAACTAACCATGTTTGAAATGAACACTTCCATTCAGCAACAACATAAAGCTGAAAGTGTTGCTCTTGCTTCTTCTCTTTCTAAAGTATCCACAGTACCAATAGAGATTGAAGAAATTTCAAATGAAATTGATACTTCAAATTTGGAAACTGAAGATGTTGCCCTTTTAACAAAAAAATTTACTTCTTTTCTTAAAAATAAAAGGGACAACAAATTTCCTTCTAAAAAAACAACTACTTTCGAT
The DNA here is from genome assembly GCA_022495995.1 of Adenophora triphylla var. japonica. NCBI lineage: Eukaryota > Viridiplantae > Streptophyta > Magnoliopsida > Asterales > Campanulaceae > Adenophora > Adenophora triphylla. The sequence goes on along the minus strand of JAFEMH010001892.1, from coordinate 42,483 downwards.
AAACCAAAAGAGGATTCTGAGAGTGGTTTCAAGAAACCCACTAGTTTTTCTAAAAACGGATCTGAAACTGTTCAATGTAGAGCCTGCAAAGGCTTTAGGCATTATGCAAATGAATGTGCCAATACTCTGAAGAAAAAGGGGATGAGCTTATGTGCGACCCTTAGTGACAGTGAGGACGAAGATGAATCGCTAAACTTAGCAATAATGGAAATCTCGCCTCCAAGTAATGAACATCAGTCTGATGTAGCTTCAGATGATGTCACATCTACCATCACATCTTCTGAATCTGTTATAAACTGTTATAACTCCTCGCTGAACAAGAAAATAGAGAATGAAGAAGAGGATGATGGAAGCTATCAAGAACTTCTTGATGCTTATGCTGAGCTATATGCCGATTGGGAAAAACGTGTAGAAAAAATTGCCGTCTTTGAAAAGGTAACTAAAAAACTCTCTACAGAACTGGCAATGGTGAAAGGTGAACTTAAAGATGTCACCATTGAAAATGACAACCAAAAAGATTCAATAGCTTAACTTGAGGTCATGCTCACTAAACGTGACATTGAACTTGAAAAGACCAAAACTGAACTCACAGAGGCCAAGAAAACTTTTGAAAAAATGAATACTGGAAAGGCAACTCTTGATGAGGTTCTTAATGTGGGTAATTTTTCAAAAACTCGTCTTGCCTTTGAATCAAATTTTTCAAAAGAAGGAGAGAGTTCCTCAAAACCTAAGACTTCTCACTACTCAAAATCAACACCCAAGAAGAAAAGATTTGTGTGCCATTACTGCTTCTTACCAGGACACATAAGACCTTTTTGTTATAAAAGGATTCATGATCTGGGAAAAGATGCTCCTCAGATGAGTGGTCGGATGCACTCACATCACCACTCACATCGCCAGAAATCAGGTCAGTTCGTGTGGATAGAAAAGAAGAATGAGGAATGTAAGGTAGTTTTTACCTCTCTCAAGAGCAGTATTGCCAGCTCATGGTACTTTGATAGCGAGTGCTCAAGGCACATGACAGGTAATGCAGAGTTCCTAACAGATTACACCACGGTCAAAGGTGGAAATGTGAATTATGGGGGAGGAGCACAAGGTAAGATTGTAGGTAAAGGTACCTTATGTGTGAATAACATGCCTAAACTAAAAAATGTCTATCATGTAGAAGGTTTGAAAGCTAATCTTATTAGTATAAGCCAACTATGTGATGACAATTTACATGTCAATTTTGACAAACATGAATGCAAAGTGTTTGATAACACTAATCAATGCTTGTTCACTGGAGTAAGGTCTCAAGATAATTGCAAATTCGGTGACAATTTGTCCTGCCTTAGCTCCAAAACAAATGAACTTGAAATTTGGCTTCAAAAGTTAGGACATGCTAGTTATAGGAAAATGTAAGAATTAGTTAGATTTGATGCTGTTAAACACTTGCCCAAACTTGATTTTAAACAAACAAGTGTATGTGGTCCTTGTCAAAAGGGCAAGAAAATCAAAGCCTCTCATCCAAAGGTTGACAAAAGTTCCACTTTTGAAATTTTGGAATTAATCCATACTGACCTTATGGAACCTATTAAGGTTGAGAGTTTAGGTAAAAAGAAATACTCTTTTGTTTGTGTAGATGATTTCTCTAGATATACTTGGGTGCTATATTTGAAAGAAAAATCTGAAGCACTTGAAGTATTTAAAGTTTGGTACAAAAAGGTTAAAAATTTGTATGGTAAGAAAGTTATTAAAATTAGGTCCGATCATAGAACTGAATATGAGAACACCTTGTTCTCAAAATTTTGTGACTCCAAATGAATAACCCATGATTTTTCAGCCCCTAAAACCCCTCAACAGAATGGGATTGCTGAAAGAAAAAATCATACTTTGCAAGAGATGACTCGTGTCATGCTTAGTTCTAAAAACATCTCTAAATGATTTTGGGCTGAAGCACTTAATACTGCTTGTCACATAGGAAATAGAGCTTACTTAAGAGTTGGATCAACCATGACTCCCTATGAAATCCTCCTTGGTAAAAAACCTACTCTTAAATACTTTCATGTTTTTTGATGCATATGCTATGTTCTAAATGATAGAGATTATCTATCTAGATTTGATTCTAAAAGTGACAAAGCTGTTTTTCTTGGATATTCCACAAATAGTCGTGCTTATAGGGTTTACAACCTTAGAACTAAAACTGTGATGGAATCAATTAATGTTACCTTTGATGATACTGCTGACTTAAATCTAAAAACTCTTGAAGATGATGTCTCAGGTTGCATAAAAACAATGCAGGATTCTCAGAATCAAACTGAAGAATGCAAAGCGGGGTCAGAAGATGATGCGAGTGCTGATGTGAGCACATCACCACCTACATCAGGACAAACAGAATCTGGTTTAGAATCCAAAAGTTCTGACTGTGAAGAAGAGAATCTGGATAGGACCAGAGACATACCCAGTAGAGTTCAAAAGAATCACCCAATTACCCAAGTGGTAGGTGATGTAAATGAGAAAATTAGCACAAGAGAAAAGCCACGGGTTAACTACCGTGAGTTAGCTGGGTTAAGCTGTGTTGACTCACAAGTAAACAAGGTTAGTTCATGTTGTTTTGTCTCTAATATTGAACCTAAGAATGTTGTAGAAGCTATGAAAGATGATAATTGGATAGTTGCCATGCAAGAGGAACTAAATCAATTTGATAAAAATGATGTATGGACCTTGGTTCCTAGACCTAAAGGAGGAAATCTAATAGAAACTAAGTGGATTTTTAAGAACAAAACTGATGAAAATGGGCAAATTACCATAAATAAAGCTAGGCTTGTAGCCCAAGGCTACACCCAAATAGAAGGGATCGATTTTGAAGAAACATTTGCTCCTGTTGCTAGGATAGAATCCATTAGGCTTTTACTTGCCATTGCCTGTTATTTGGACATCACTCTACATAAAATGGATGTAAAAAGTACCTTTTTAAATGGTGTCCTAAATGAAGAAGCCTATATTGAGCAACCTAATGGCTTTACTGATCCCCATTGCCCTGATCATGTCTATAAACTTAAGAAAGCCTTATATGGCTTAAAACAAGCCCCTAGGGCTTGGTATGGGAGGCTAACTGAGCACCTCATACAAATGGGGTTTAAGAGAGGTGAGGTAGATAAAACCTTATTTATTTTAAAAGAAAATGTAAGGATATTGGTGGCCTAAATTTATGCTGATGACATTGTCTTTGGATCTTCCTCCAAGGACATGTTAGACTACTTTGTCACAAGTATGACCACCACCTTTGAAATGAGTATGGTAGGTGAGCTAAACTATTTTTTAGGCCTTCAAATAAAACAAAGTAAGGAGGGAATTTTTATTTCTCAAAGTAAATATGCCAAAAACTTGGTTAAGAAATTCTCTCTTGACAATGCCTCTCACCTTAAAACTCCCATGGGATCATCCCAAAAGTTGTGCAAAAATGAGGATGGTGAGGATGTTGATCCTACCTTATATAGAAGTATGATTGGGAGCTTATTGTACCTTTCATCAAGTCGACCTGACATCATGTTTAGTGTATGCATGTGAGCTAGATATCAAGCTTGCCCAAAAATATCCCACCTCAAAGCTGTAAAAAGAATTATTAGATATGTTGGTGGAACTGTCAATTTAGGGCTAAGCTATACTCGAGAAACCAATATAAATATGGTAGGATTCAGTGACTCTGATTGGGCAGGCAACACTGATGATAGGAAAAGCACAACTGGAGGTTATTTCTATCTTGGGAACAATTTAGTATCTTGGTATAGTCGAAAACAAAATTGTGTATCCATATCTACTGTTGAGTCAGAATATGTTGCTGTAGGCAGTTGTTGTTCTCAACTTCTTTTGATGAATCAGATGATTAAGGATTATGGTCTTAAAAGTGATATCCTAACTGTTTTTTGTGATAATCTAAGTGCCATAGAAATATCAAAAAATCATGTTCAACACTCACGTACTAAACACATTGACATTAGACATCATTTTATTCGTGATCTTGTTGAGTAAAAAATTATTAGCATGGAATCAATAAGTACTGAAAAACAGTTGGCTGATATTTTCACCAAAGCCCTTGATTTTCAGAGATTTTCTACTCTAAGGAAGTCTCTGAGTTTGTGTGTCATCTGATGGTGTGATCCCCCGTGTGATCACATCATATCTTACACCTGTATATTTAATTCTAACACAAAAAAAAAATCATCAAAAAATAAAACAAAAATGCATTGCATGATTTACCTCAGTGTGGTCTCTTGTACTGCATTGTTTGACTTGTCTCCTCTCTAAATTGTGAATTCTTCTTAAAAAGTGTCAACTACTGTTGACTCAAAATTATCCTACTGGATGTCTCTTGATGGGTGCTTAATCTAAAAAGGGAAACAGCTACTCCACTCATGGTATGAAGTCATTTCAATGTGATCAAAATGACATCAAGAGAAAGTTTGTGTCAAATTGACAGATCATTCGAAAGAGGCCTATCCATGAAAGTAAAGAAGAGTGAAAGCTACCCATAAAAATATTTCTCCACAAAAAAAAAATTATAAGTGGATGCATTCTAGAGGCCAACTAGACAAGATTACAATTCATTGACTTTCCTAGAGGAGATACGTCCCCTGATGTAATTACATTCTATGCCACACAAATACTGAGATTTATCCTTCACGTGTCTGTACATTATGCATCATTTTCTTAGTCATAAATATAGGTCAACCTGGTCCTTGGTGAAAATATTAAACAAATGTTTTTCACTCCTAATTATTTTTATTAAAAAGATCTTGTGCTCAACAAATTACTTATTACTTATTTTTGATGTCCATGTGTTTAGGGGGAGTATATATGGTATGTAGATTTTTTATTTTTCTATGGCAGGTACATTATTTACAAGGAATAATCGTTCAAAGTAATTGATTTTATCCTTATCATAAATTGTGTCCAAGGAATTCGGATAGCCAAGGAAATTAGTTCAATTTAAACTCTAGTTCCTATTAAGAGACCTAGCCTAGTAGCAATAAACCTCATACCATTACATCATAATAAATACGCCTAACCTCTTCATCCATTAAACCCTCATCGGATTCTATTCACAAAACCCTTTGCAATTCAAGCCCCTTTCTTTGTTTCGACTCTAAAACCATGGCATCACAATCCCGTCCATCCTCTCCTACCCGCGCTGTCTCACCCCCTCCATCTCCGGCGGCCCAAACCGAAGGTGCCATCGAACTGTTTGTTGATGCCGAAGCTACTCCGGTCTCGATGTCTTTCCCCGGAGCTCCGGACAATGCCATTAATGCAGACAACCCCGTTGACTTGAAGGCTATTGGTGCGATTGCTGGCTTGGGGAAAGGCCCCAACTGGTCACTCCGACAAAGGGGATTCTCACCTAATATGTCTGAGTATACTCCCAAGGTTCACCCTAACATGGCTGAACCAGATTTCATTGAGGGAGTCGATGAAGACTATGATCCCTCAGCCGACTTAAAGAGAAAAAGGGGCAAAACAGCTGCAAGTGGCTCTGGAAGCTCGTCTGGAAAAGCTAAACCTCAGCCTCAACAAATGAAGTATATGGATCACTCTATTTATTCTAGTGAGTCTGGTGAGTCTAATGACACTGAAGCTTTTGAGGTAGTGTCAAGGATGGCTCAATCAGAAGAGATTGAAGAATTGAAGGAAGCCACTGAAGAAATCATTGAGTCTGCCTCTCAAACTATGGATGATATATTTCCACATGTCATCGTTACCCCAAAGGACCTGCCTGCTAGAGGTATTTCAACTCCTCCTCTGTCTCCTACCCATGCTACTGTTGGTGCTACCTCATCCCCAACTCCATCTCCCACTATCTATCCATCTGTAGCCCCCTCTCAATCCTCTCCTGGAAACTGGTATTCTGGTGGATTCCCTCGGCTTGTGCTCATGAAGAAGGGGATGATGTTGATGAGTATGATGAGGATGAGCACATCCCCCTCCAAGCTCTTTTGGATCTAAGGAAAGGAAAAGGCAAAATGAGAAAGTCAAAGGCTGAGGCTGCTGCCTCTATATCTGCACAAGCTTCGGACATAGGGTCAGATGATGATGAAGCTGAGGATGAAACCTTCAAATTGGGAAGAGAAGAGCTTGAAGCTAAAATGGAAGATGCAGCTGAAGATGTGATCACATCTGCTCCTTCACCAAGGAGGGTAAGCCAAAGAAAATCCAGCTCTTCTGTGTCTCCATTGCATGTGTCAAGGCATTCCCCAAGGTCTAAACCATCTTCAAGGAAGGTAAGTCCTCATTCCCTTGAGAAATTCATGACTAAGGCTGTGAAGGAAAGATTTGCGTTTTTCATAAAGAATGATTTTTAGTTGAAAGAGTGATAAACAAATCTTTTGAGGAGGTAGGCATGTGAAGATATTAAATGGAAAAAGGTCTTCTTTATTCTGTCACCTAGCTATCCCCACAACTATTATCCCTCTCTTGTGAGTGAATTCTATGCGAGCCTTTTACAATCTATCCAAGATAGAAGGTCAGAGAACTTTGAAAAAGTTTGTGTTCGAGGGAAAACCATTTCTTTTTCTCCTTCTATGATAAATATCTTTCTTCATGCACCCAGTCCTCATATTGCTCCTCCCATGGCCCCTAAGAATGTGATTGCTAATTCTCTCGCAAATGGTCTTGACCCAACCTGGCATACTCAGTTTAAATGTACCATGCTCACGTCTCTCTGTGGTTTCCTGTTTAAAATCTCCACTTTCAATTGGAAACCTACTTCCAATAAAAACATTGTGACTGTGCCCCATGCAGACCTTATTTATAGAATATTTAATGGCCAAGAGTTTAACCTTGGAGAAATTGTTTTTGGAAGTGTGGTCCAATTTGCTGAGAAAGAGATTCCATCAGATCTACCCTTCCCATGTTTGATAACTGGTTTATGCTTAAGACAAGGGGTTGAAGTTCTTAGTTCAGATAGAATTTGTGAGAAGGTTGAACCTTTTGGTATACAACCTGTTCTAGAGTACACCAAACGGACTGTAGACCTGCCTGTTGTGTTTCCAGATGACCCTATAATTGATGTTCATGATATTGATGAAGATGATGCTACAGATGCTAGTGATGATGTACCAGCATCACCAATAGCACCCATCGACCAAGTTAGGGTTCTCACTGAAGAAATTAAATTTCTGGAAAGGACCATGCTCAATTCGAGGGTCCAATTCAAGGAGATGTCCATACGGCGAAACAAGTTCTTTGGCGGCCCGTGATAGCTTATCTGGTCCAAAAGGGGAGCAAGCTCAAGCAAAGTGTTTCAAGACATAAGCCAGGACTTCAGGTGGGAGTTACTTGCAGAAACGCAAGCTGAGATGGAAGGAAAGCAAAGTTGGGACAAGAGCTTCAACTGATTGGAACTACTAGAAAAACATGTTTTAGCCACAGCTAAAATAGTGGCTAATCTTCAAAATCAGAGGCTAAATTTAACGTAGCCACTAAAATATTCAGTTTCAAATAAGTGGCTAAATGCAGGTAGCAAATTTAGTAACAGAGTATTTAGTGGCAAAAAGTGCAACTGAAAACCAGTGGCAATTTTTATCATCAGACGGTTGCCAATTTTAATATATGAAATTCAACAACAATCAGTTGCTATAATTTTGCAACCTTTTAGCAACCAATATTTTGTGGCTAAATAATAATATGAATTTTTTCAAATTATTATTTTTTTTACTAAATTATATAATTAATACTTTATATTTCATATTAGATGCTAAATTTGGTGGCTAAAAAGTGACTACAAGATTAATACTAAATAAATAGTTTAAGATGATTTCTCAACTCCTCTTAATTCAAATAAAACATAACACATAATACTAAACATTATAAGATGGGATCATCCATAAAGTGGCATGGAAGGTTAAAGTACTAAGACCCGCAAGAGCGAGGATGATTCGTTTTGGAGTAAGATAACACTTTGGGCTTGCATGTCAATTTGAGTTTGATGCATTATTTTCTGTGTTTCCATCATTTCCTCCATCCTAGTGTGCATCTCTTGCTCGCGACCTACTGCCTCATCTTCTCTACGGTGAGCCTCATCTTCTCTGCAGCGAGCCTCGTCCACAAGTTGTAACTCTTGATGCGATGTTGAGTCATGAGAGGGGTTTTATCCTAGTAGATTGAGAAGCATGTCCATTGTTTCCTTGACCAAAAAGAGCCATTTCTGACCCGAAGCCTAAAATGCGGCCCTTACGAATTCCACCAGTTGATTCAACCCACTTATCAGGATCAAAAGGGATGTCAATAATGTCAACTCTGTTATCCCCTACTGCTTCTCCTTCTGATGTGCGTTCAGGCCGAACTTTAGCAATGTAATCATTCTGCACCAAAATGTCAGACTAGATCAAAAAGATAAAAAAATAAATAGTATGTATACTTAATCTAACAAAAATAAACACAATTGTTATTAAAACATTTTGGCATGAGGAGATATCTAAGAAAAAAGGATGGCAAAGTGAGTACTGGTAAAACAGAAGAAATAGACTATAATTAAGAAGTCCAAATTGCATTACAGATCAATAATCAGTAAAACATAGGTGCAGACATAATAAAACAACAAGATACAGGAAGATATATCCTCAGAGATACACTAGTTCCTACAAATAGTGACTCAGGTAACCATGAGAAATAAACTCAATAATCACTCAAGTAATCACTTCCATAATCACTATCAGAAAGATCAGAGCCATTCTCAGTATACGGATAACCATAATCTGAATCATCACTAGCTAGTTCATCAGAAACACGACCAAATTTACGAGTTGAATCCACAAATTTGAAAGTGGTTATATCAGCAGAAACATTCTTGATCTCATCATCTAAATTGAAACCTGTCCAAAGCCAGAATCAAAGTACAGAAGTCTCTTGCACCCTTTTAGAATTGTCACCAGATTACTCCGTTTAATATATGAATTCCTAAAAGAGAGGAATTCAATATTTGGGAGCAATTTGGAAATAGCATTTGCTTTACTTTCACCAATGTTTGCCTCAAAATAACTTAGTGATACAATTTTTTTGCAGTGGGCACTAATTTCAAACATATAGTGCTTTCAAGTAAATTTGAACAGTTGGCCTTTTATGAAAACCAATTAAGAGGGCATCTACCAAGTTATGTGGGCAATCTCTCAACTCAACTTTCTTTTCTAGTCACTTGGTAACATTGGCGGATATATATGCTTTTCCAGCAGCAAGAAAGAGAAGACTGCACATTTTACATTACCAATTGAAAACCAACTTACCACAACTCCCTTCTTTCGAGGGTGGACAAAAATGATCTCCCCAGCTTCATTCTTCCGCACTTTCCCGTTCTCATCTTTTTTGGCATTATACGTTACAAAAGCCTCAAGCAAGTTAACATCATTACTTCCATTTTGTGACTCCTACGTATGAGTAAAGACGGAGTTTTAGCTTATATGTTCTATTACAAAAATAGATAATAATAAAAATGACACTCTGCAAAATTATAATACATCAAACTTAACCAGCCAAGGGTCATTGGAGATACCTTGCAACAGAGAAAAATACAGCACCTCTCCCACAATCACATGCCTTGCGATAATTGTCTAGCGCCAATGTAGTTTCAACAACATCCTGTGTCTCAATGAAGACTAACTTATGTTGCATTATCTCCTGAAAGATGTGCATTAATCAATTTGAGCAAGTGAATACTAAGCAGGTCCAAAAAGATGATGGAAAAATAAGAACTTAATCTGTAAATGAACAAGAAGAGAGTTCCATCTGAACAGTATGAGAGCCCATATATTGTATGTACAGCATTTTGTTACCTTCAAGATCCCTGTTTCATTCCAGCTATTTACTATCCCTGTTTCATTCCAGCTATTTGCATTTGCAATCCCTTGTCAGGGACATTATAAAACTCCGACTAACAACTGGACTGAAACCAAGAAGGCATGGATAGAGATCGATCGGACTCAGAGTTCCGGAAGTGATGACAACTGACTGAAATCTTTAAAATACAGGTTTTATGGCAAGAGAAGCATCATGGCAGCTAAGCTGTGACCAAAAATCAGAACACGATATTTCATTGACAAAACATAACACTAAAGCATAAAGATTATGATGCCTCTCATTTATATCATGGATAACCACATTATGATTCTACACTAAAGCAATTCCATGACATAGTGGCGCAATAAAAAATATTTAAAGGGATCAATGGTCTGTATACATAGAGGCCACTGATCAACAAGTTCATTTCTCTGCCAAAACGTCTTTTTACTCTCATAATAATGAGGTTCCTGCTCATGAGAACCAAATGCATTGGTGGATGTCCCTGACGCAAACCATTCGGAAGATAATCTGTCAAAGAGTACGCAGTACTGCACCGTAACTAATCATGTTTCTGTACAGAGGTATATCAACTACTGTAGTTGTTTACTAAAATTTCCTAATACTATGTAAAATTAGGGGAACCAACAGCTCAACTAAACCTAAATCATCCTCTGTCCCAGTTACTTGGAGTAGTGTACATGAATCAATTTTGCCCATTCAGCAGTTATTTTCTTCCTCTAACTCCAGTACACCGATGATGTTGGAAATTAGTAAAACCCTTAAAATATCTCAATTTTCTATAGACTGTGTCACATAAATTTCTAGCCAAAACAAACAAACAGGCAGACAGTGCAACTTTGATTTTAAATTAACGAAGACAAACTTAATCTTTACAAAGACCATTCAATAAAAACATCATCTAAGAAGTTAAAATAAAAACCAAATCAAGAATTAAACCCAAAAGCATTATAAATGTCTACACATAAAGAGAGGGATTCAGAGAGAGAGAGAGAGAGAGAGAGTGCCTGAGCTTCTTTTGTGGGGGCAAGAGGTTCCCATTGCCCTTTGGAGTCCGCATCGTTGATAGCCGCAATAGAAAACTGTAAAAGCCCAAGAAAATACACACACACAGTTAACAAAATTGAGTGAGTAAAACGCCATTGTTGGTGATTTCGATGGGTAAATATAGCATTGATGAAGATAGATTGTAAGGAAGAAAAGGGTAGAAATTTTACCATTGTTTGATCGTTTCAATTGAATTTGAGGTGTTCGAAAGAGTGAAATTTGCAGGAGGGTTCATTCAATCAAAGACCCTCCCTGTCGCTGCTTCATTTCTTTCTAGTTCGATTTCTAACCTGTCTTTCGCTCGTTTGGAGTGAATGATATGCAATTGTTTTGCGTGCAAAAACCCACACAGAGACGGAGAGAACCAGCACAATCATATAAATTAGGGCTTTCAACAAAATAAAGTAAAATAATAAGAAAAATACCTGCAACTAATGTCAACAATTGAGGAGGAAGATCACCCCAACAAGAACAACGTGAATAGACTGATTTTTCTTGAAAGAGAAGATCTATCTTGGGGGAGAGAAAATTGAAAGAGAAGATCTATCTTGGGAGAGAGAAAATGTCGCTGACGTGCGTGGAATGGAGGAACTCTTCTGAAAATTGAGGGAATTTTTGGGCCTTTTGGCGCCCTTCTAAATTTCGCCTCTTTTCTTTTTCTTTTCCTTTTTCTTTTTTTTTTCTTTTTCTTTTTCCTTTTCCTTTCATATTATAATTGTTTCCTAAAAAAAATAGGCACAATATTTAAGAAAAAATAGGAAAAAAAATTAGTAGAATGAGTTATTATGAGTAGAAAAAATAAAGTAAGAGATATTGAATGGGAATATATATATATACATATACTCCCTCCGTCCGCTTAGAAGATTGCGATTCTTGCACTGCGTTAATTAAGGAGGGAGTATTATATTGAAAGTGTTGTGAGTGTGAAATAAAATAGGAGAGAGAATGAGTGGAGGGAATAGTAAATTATAATGGTGTTGTGAGTATTAAAATAATGTTGGAGAGAGAATGAGTGGAGAGAATAGTGATTTAAGGTTTCCTTTTTAGGAAAGAAACAAAGTGTGAACCATGTAGCGGACGCCCAAAATAGAAAGTGTGATCCATGTAAGCGGACGGAGGGAGTATATATATATATATATATATATATATATATATATATATATATATATATATATATATATATATATATATATATATATATATATATATATATATATACTCCCAGATCCACGTAATATTAGCACAAACCTGTTGTTTACAGCGGGAATTAAGGAATATGATATTTTAATAAAATGTTGTGAGTGTAAAAGAATGAGTGGAGAGAGAATGAGTGGAGGGTGTAATAAATTATAATGGTGTTGTGAGTATTAAAATAATGTAGGAGAGAGAATGAGTGGGGTTGGGTGAATATTTTATTAATATAAAGTTTCCTTTTTGGGAGTGTGCGGATATTAGCGGGATGCCCAAAAAGGAAAGTGTGTGCTAATATTAGCGGGACGGAGAGGAGTATATATATATATATATATATATATATATATATATACTCCTCCGTCCGTGACTTAGAACTTTTTGTCATTTTGGGCTCCCTTTAGACTTAGGACTACCAAA